>JAGTXR010000287.1:0-433827 GCA_022606575.1 Glossosoma conforme | reverse complement strand
TGAAGTCAAAATATAACTGGTTAAACGTGTCGGTAGTAATAACATTAAGAATGCCATTTACCTTAAATATTGGTAATGTATTGATATCAGCTTGATATAGGCTGATGCCGTAAAGCCTCGAAAAACGATCTTAGTCTTAATTATATAATTTTACGCATGCGTTTGCATACGCCATTTTATCTGTTATGACAGTTGCTCTATTTCATGTTGGTGCAACTGTCGTCTTTAATTTGCTTTTAAATAAATTCGTGGAGTTCGTGCCTGGACTGGGCCTCGCTTGCGTGAAATATATGAATATCCGAGGCGATGTGGTTGAACAGTCTGATCCTTCTCCCATGAGGCATAGTCTCTGGCAGGTTAGAGTTACTCTTTGGGAGATCGATCAATCTGTGCCTCCTTATTCTCAGATTAAGGTCGAGTACCCAATATTACACTTTATTCTGTTTATTTTGAGTCCCTACCTTCTTGATGATGCACTCAGTTTTGATGATGGTGTTAGATTATGCTTTCGTGAAAATACATTTTTTTTAAACCGTAGAGTGACAAACCTAACCTGTTATTTTTTTGCTGTAATTTCAAAGCCGCGCTTCTCAACTGCCGAGCATTCCTATTGCTTTGCAATGTCTGATCGCCGATTTCCGGAATCTACAGAGAATTATTTAAGAAAGCGTGACCCGACCGGCGATGTCCCAACTGATTTGCTGTACTGTTTGTTTGGTGATTTTTTACTGGAATAATTTCATAACTGCAGGTTTGAAACACTTAATGAAATGACACGGTTTGCAGTGGAAAATACGGATTAGTAGTTTACTATGATTGCGCTAATATCAACCGATATAATAGAGGTTTATTAATTTTATAATAAATAATGCAAATTAATGTATCATTTTATTTATTTATACGTCTATTGGTCATTTAGTATTAACATCCTCCTCTCTTAAGTTCGTTATCGAAGTGCGTGGTTTTAAGATGAAGCACATTGACTTACCTGAGTATTGTGAAATTGAATGAATTCTGTGACTAGGTCGAGCCATAAGTTTGTAAAGTTTATCGTAAATATATGTCAATGTGCTTCTTAAAAAGTCTGTGTGTCATTAATCTGATCCCCATCATGCCCTCGCGCGACTGAATAATAACCAGTTTTTTAAAGAGAGGAGGATGTTAGTTTATATACCAAAACCTTCCCATCCTTTAAATCTTGTTCGCGGTAACAACAACGACGAATACTCGAAGATTTCGTCTAGTATCTGAAAAGACGGACCATCGTATTTTACCCATCATAACAGAAGCAGCTTTTAGAATAAACAGACCATGATTTAAGACTAGGTTAATACTTGGTCATATAGATTTATCATAGTATTTTGTCTTTCGTATACTAAAAATAGTTCTACGCCACGATTGCTTGTCTGCAGATGACCTTTTCATAACAGAACATATTGCGTTGTTATATACGCAGAATTCACATAAAAAACTTCACTAGAAAAACTATGAATTTTCAATGGGCTTTACTTTTACTGGTGACGCAATGGCCTTTGTAAGAAGGAAATCAAATTTCTTGTATAAACAGCAAACACCACGTAATACGTGATAACATAACAACCGATGAAGGTGTTTGCCAATGTAAAACATCGTATACCAATGAAAAAAAAAACATTATAAAATGGCGTTGTGGATACCTGATAATAATGCGTAGAATCGATACAGCTCGCCATTTTTTTTCTATCGTAAATGCGTAATATTATACATTTTTTTCCATGTTTTTAGACTGTTTGGTTTGTAACTATATATACCTGTATATATGTACTCTTAGAAATTGTTTTAGCAGTAGTTTACTATAATTCTTTTTTTTATCAGGATTTGTAAGTTTTTAAGTGATTACATGTTTCGGACTATCTGGTGTTAATCTTTATTTTATTTGTTAATTGAAATTTATGTAAAATTATAAGACTATTTATCTTAAAAATGAATCAACTCATTTATGTATACTAATGAATATACGTCGGGTTAATCATTCTATCGCCATTTCATAATCACTTTCGTCTACTTAGTTTGATTAAAATACTATGACAAACATTTTTTTACTAATGAGGAGATTTGTTTTATACTAAACATAATTATTCATCTAATTAACTAGTGAAATATATTTTTTCTTTCCGTATCCGTTACATATCGGAAACACATATCAGCTGTCAACTGTCCATGCCTTGTCTCAAGACATCCATGCACCCGGAGTCCACCTAAGAACAAATATTGTTCTTGTAGACTTCCAGCGCCGTATCTTGAGGATTCAAAGAGACGGTACCTGCGATATCCGAGGTGTATTTTTGGGTGTTTTATTGAATATAGCATTTTTAAAAACATGTACCATCACAGGTTTTTGTATGTAAGCACATACAGGAGAATACTGACAGATAGTGATTCTGAAGTTTCATCGGTGGATTCTATGACGCTTACCATTCTACATTTGGATAAGCGCTGCATGTGGAGTGTTGATCCGCCAAGATCATAGACTACAGCCCGACAGTCACGCATCATCTTTATTATAACAGGAATTTACTATGATTGGGTGGTCTTCACGGGACGACTTTTGTCTACCACTAATTTATGATTAATAGGGTATGATTGGCATGTTACAGATGAGGGATCAAATTCACACCAACCGGGTGTATTTTAGAGCCCAGAAATCGATAAAAAAAAAAATCTCCGTCGGGGATCGAACCCACGACCTTCGGCTTACCAAGCAAACGTCTAACCCACTGAAGCTCAGTGGGTTAGACGTTTACTATAGCTATACTCGCTGCTAAACTGGGAACATATATGGTTCCTGTAGGCCTCCAGCGCCAGAGCTCAGCGATTGGTGTAGCTGCAGTATCCGAGACGTATTTTCTGGATTAAAGCACTTTAAAAAACTTGTATATTCACAGGGATTTGAACCCGACACCACTCGTAAAACAGTTAAGTGCATTTCCACAATGAAATACCCCCCGGGAATATATGCATCATGTATCATGTATGGCTCTAGTTTTAAATCAATACTGTCTTTATAGACCTTGATAATTCCTTTTTTCCTTTAGGGAGAAAGCTTTCTCAATTTAAACTGACCTACCCCGAGGAAGGGCAAGTTTAGAGGTCTCGTCCCCGCGACTAGTGAGTGCATGTGGCGAGGGTCATAGTCACTCTGAAAGGTCGGTGTGCAGTAGAAAAGACTGACCCACTTAACTGAATAATCAATACTGCTATCAGAGTCCCCCTCCACCAAACTATACACGTTACTTTATTTAAATTTTGATAAAATATTTTTAAACGCATTTTTAACATACTATGTAAATTTTGAAGGACTCTTAAGTAGCAGAAATTTATGTGGATAATCTACTCAAAGAATTTATAAAGGAAAAATGATTTTTTGATAGTTTCTTTTAAAACATATATAAAACAGAAATAAAGAAAATTATGTGGCTTTCTATTGACAGCTAATCCTGCTGACCGATCGTCGAGAAATTTTAATCTAAAATTACGAAAAATTCAATTTGTTCCTGAATTTTTTTTTCGTATTTTTTTAAATATCGTATTTTGTATTTCATTATGTTATTATTTTACGTTTTGGATATTTTTATGAAATTTTAACTACATGTTTTGAACTATACGTAATAAAGTATAGATATTTGTAGACATTAATCGTATTTTATCACATATTGTACAATTTGTAATTTATAGTTTTTAATTAATTTTGTAATTTATATTTTGTATATTTAACAATGTTTTCAGCATTCACTTTAAAACCCATCATAAAAATAAATATTTATTTATTTACATTGTTTTTCCATGGGTCACGTAAGATAAAGCCTCTGTGTAGGAGACTACAGTTTCGATTACCTCGTAGCCTTCCTCAATCCGTCACTGTCAAAAGACAACATGCAGCTCAGTTGTCAACATTGCGCACGTGTTGTAGCCTTCATCAACCTATCATCGTCAGTTGTCTATAAAAACAGTGACGGATTTATTAAGGCTACGAGTTATATATATATCCAGTCTTTATTTTACAGATTCCATACATCAACGTGATCTATAAAAACAAGGTAAATAAATAAATATTTATTATATTTTGTTATATATATATATCGGATTTTATTTTATCCTTATTCTAATTGACATGAAATGTTATCCACTTATTATCAAAATTAATAAAAATATGTGTTTTCAAATTTATATTTAAGAACATCCCTTACTCTACGGCATTACTTGTGTGCCTAAAATCCTGTAAAAAACCTAATATATCTTACATACTATTTTAATTAAGGAAGATACAATACAACTAATTTGCCCTTTAATTTTGTTCCATTTTAAGCAATAAAAACCATAATATTTATTTAAAAATATATATGAATCGAGGTTAAAAATTTACTATGCGTGTTAAATAAAGAAAAAAAAACGATAGCATTTAGTACATTATGTTAAATTTCGTATACATTAGTATTTTGAATAATTCCATCGTTAGGTTTGAATGCGAGTTCCGTCGTTTTAAGGTCGTCCTTTTCGTTTCACCCCCTATGCAACTAAGGGCAAGTTTACCTTTTAATGGACGCTAAACTCAGGGTCACAGTCAACACTAAGGTCTCGGGGCTTGTGCACGAACAGTCCATTTCTAAGGCGATCAATAATGGTTCGCTTTACCGAATGTACGATTTTCTAGAACCAGATATAGCACTTTTAAGGCTAAATTTAAAACTCCGCAACCAACTTGCCAAAACATTTGTTTGGAGCATCTTAATGTACGGCTGTGAGACATGGTGCTTATCTGAAAGTGATAAAAAAGACTAGACTTTAAGATGCGATCTTACAGAAGAATTCTCGGAATTTACTGGAGAGACCACGTCACGAACAATAAAGTTCTCGGCACGATCAAGGAATATAGGCACCTAGTAAGAACCATCTCAGAGAGGCGATCGGTCACATCATGCGCCACGATGGTCTTCTTCACGACATTGTGGAAGGGATGGTTGAGGGTAGAAACTGCAGAGGGCGCCCTAGACAGGAGTGTTTGCAGCAAGTGTTCAGAGGACATGAGTTGTTGCGCTTATGCTGAGCTAAAGATGGTTGCAGAGGATCGAGATGCAAGATTTTGATGCTGCAAACCAATCCATCGGATTGATACAACGGAGAAGAAGGCTATGTTCCTTACGACTAAAGATGCCACTGTAGAACCATGTTTCTATACTCAAGAAAACTTAACACGACTCTACTAACGTGGACAGCGTGAGCATTGATAATATGTTATATAATTACTCATGAATGCATCAACGCCTATAATCATTATTGAATTATCTTTTGATTAATAACCTCTAAATCCATATGATAGTAATGTTTCTTCTACGTACCTTGATCTGAATGATTACTAGCCCTGCCTCAGACGAAGAAATTCAAAACATCATTGTTAACGGAATTCTTCAGCATGCGTTTAGAAAAAAAACTTATACAAACATAGTTCATTGCAATCCTTTATGTGCGAGATCGAACAAAACAGAAGCAAAACAAATGAATTTAGAATATTTCAAATAAAAAAGCATTCCATTAAATTTTCAAATTGATCTCGGTACCTATCTTACGAGATTTATTAGGTGATCTCAAGCATGATTCGTGACTATTTAATCACATCAATTTTATTAAACAAAATACAGGCTTATGGAAGTGAAAATACTTAAAATCACTGAAATTAGGTAGAAGTTATAAGTAAATTTGGACTTACATGTGAAACACTAATAATTATAATAAATATCAACTATATAGGTGAATACTCAGGTATCATGCTATATTTTCTTGAGTGTAGGATCACACTTGTATTTATGAATTTCATTACTATTTTCTTTACGATGCCAATACCACCACAACTATGTTGTTAATATCATAGTTTTATTGTGAAATTATTATTGTTATTAAAGAGCTTAATTCATGGATATCCACCGTCCGAAGGTATGTATTTAATAAAATATAAGCCATAAACATTAATGTAATAAATTTATATGAAAAAAAATCTCGACTTTCAGCAATTTACTTTGCACTTCATGAGGGCAAAAATGTTCTGTAAAGTTGTTAATCAGAAAAATAGTGTTCCATTTATTATTTTCTAATTGTACGAGCGGTATAAAGGCATGAATAGACACTGAAAAATACTTAAAAAACGCCTATAGCGTATACTTTGTTCCAAATCTAAGACAAAATAATTTCAGTGAACATAGAATTTGTAGTAATTCTGAGAGCGTTGCTTCAAAAATATTATAAACCCTGTGCTCTTTTTCGTAAACTAATGTCTACAAAAGAAGAACAATTTCACAAAATACTTCTAGCATTTCGACAAAATAAATAGCTAATATTATCTTTAATATGTTTCATGATAAGAATCAATTTTTAGCGATTTTGAATGATACAAATTGTTTTGAGGTCGTCCGTTTAGTTTCACCTCCAATGCAGCTAAGGGCAAGTTTACCTTAATGGACGCTAAACCAGGAGGTCACAGTCAAAACTAAGGTCTCGGGGAGCGTGCATGGCTGACCCACTTCTGAAATAATCAATAAATGCTCAATTTACATTATTCATTCATTGTT
This sequence comes from Glossosoma conforme, assembly GCA_022606575.1. NCBI lineage: Eukaryota > Metazoa > Arthropoda > Insecta > Trichoptera > Glossosomatidae > Glossosoma > Glossosoma conforme. The sequence goes on along the minus strand of JAGTXR010000287.1, from coordinate 427,228 downwards.
ATGGTACTGTTTATTTAAGGTTAACTATCAACTGTTCAGTGTCGCCTCGCATAGATACAAATAATAGGGAATCACCTGTATTTGTTACTGTTTCTGACTTTTTCAGAAGCACATTGACATATATTTACGTTTAAACTTTACAAGCTTCCGGCCAGGCGGAATGACACGCCGCCGGCCGTAATGCGACCTTCTCGGTCGTCAACACATCACTGGCCGCTCGACGGCGCTTAGCCTGTCGCCCAGCGCTCAAGTGGTGATGTCTATAACTAACAGAAAATAAGAGACGAAAGATTGTATATCGAGGTTTTCGGTACCAGTCAGCAAGGGATCTATCATGCTGATATCAAAACAAATATCACTTAAATAAATATTTACTAAAGATTTGTTTGTATATTTCTGTAGATATCTTCGTCCTTTTAAATGTTGGTTCTTCAAATACTCATTGTAGGTGTGAAGGTACTGCAAATTATAAGTGAGAGTTTCGGAATGTAGAAATCAACTTCACGTGATGCATTAACGATAGCGACGCAATGAAAGATGAATGTTAAACTAAATAGTGGCGCATGGATAGTGATAAGTGAAATCGTGATAAGGACGATGAATTAGTGTGGATGTGTTTACACTTGTTGTTACTTCATAATTTGTGGTATGCACCTTATGCAAGGGTCTACTAGTGTCATGAAATACACCTTTCATCGCTGTTTATTACCTCTTCATCGCAGTTGTTTTGTCCTACTTTTAGCGACATCAGTAGTAGTGATATCAGCTCGATATAGACCTTGCAGGCTGGTGCCGGAAACCTCGATATGCGATCATTCGTCTCTAATTGTTCGCTCGTCGGAACTATATGTGTCGTCATATTGGTTTTTTGACAAGTCCGGTCACGGGTGTGTAATTAGTATTGCATAATACATCGCCACTTGCAGTGCTGGGCTGTCTCCCACTATGAGAGCTTAGTGGCGAGTAATCAGTTGTGCGCCGACCGCGACGAGTAGCGAGTGGTGATCGGTCTGGGGCTTGAAGTAAGCAAGTTCCGCCCCGGGCCGGAAGTTTGTCAAGTTTATCGAAAATATATCTGCTTCTGAAAAAGTCTGTGTGTTGATCGTCTACTTCTCATCTGTCCACCACGTGTCCTAATAACGATCCCGGTGACGTGAAGTCATTCTTCTATAAGTAAAGGGGATGTTAGTAGAAAAACGATCGACGTTTTAATGTAATATAATTTTTCTTGAAAATACAATTATAGCGACGATATAGGGTTGTGTTCGATATTGCATCCATGTTGGAATTTTTACTAATAATGTCTTCTTTATTGTGGAAATAAATGTACTTTCTCCTCGATCCCTCACTATAGAGTGCACTAGGTGGACGCGACTTTATGTCGGGTATTATTTTTTTGCAGGAAATTTTCGGACAAATCAAAAAAAAAACCTATTATGAAATTAGTGTCGTGAGGAAATGTAATATATATATATATCAACGGAACTACTTATAATGTACTTTATTACACTATTCTGTACTATATTGTAATAAGTGTTAATTTTAGTTCTCAAGTCAACTAATTTTATAAGGTTGTATGGCAGACTGCCATTGCTGTATATTATATATAAGCCTTAGTGAGTTCCTATGATGTTTTTTAACAACTCTTTATTATATTATATATATTATAATACATAAAATATTTTTTATGAGATAAGATCTTATAATAGTGTCAAACAATGTGTTTTATCAAGACACTAGAATCTGAAAACTGGCGACGATTTTACTATTGGAATATTTTTTAAATTTGTTATTCATTTCGGTTTTTCCGTTTATTTTTAAGATAAAAACTTATATATACAATGAATCTAGAAGCTAAAGACAATGAAGGAGATTGTTTAATAGAATTTTTACGAATTATCATGAATTAAAGTGACAAATGTAAATATTGCGGCATTTCAGGTTTACATCTGCTGACTTCTTTCTTGATATTTATTAAATAACTTATTTCACGCTTACATTAGTTTCTGCCATCACCTGCAAAATTCAATTTATTATTATATTATATCAGTATTTGTATAGCGCTTTTTTATTCATCATTCCAAAAGCGCTTCTTTGCCTCTCTGAGTAAAAAGGCGGGTCTTGGGGCTGCTTCTGAATGATGCCTCCGCTGTAAGTTGTCTTATGCTTTCCAGCAGCGATTTCCAGGCCATTGGTGCCGCGTAGCTGAAAGCACGATTGCCAAAGACCGTGCTAGGACTACCTCCCGTCAGCTGCAGGGTGCTTCTATTTGCTCTGGCTGATCTGAGTGTTTCTCCACGCGCGCTTATCTCAGAAGTCTTGATCAGTTCTGTCAAATAACCCGGTGCAGTGCCGTTGAGTGCCTTATAAGCAACTACGCATAAAGTAAATGAAATAGGTGCAGTCTACGACCAGGGCGGTATTACGTATTATGTTTCAAATTCTAGTGCTAAACACGACTTGGTTATCTTGGCCGTTAAAAATTGTTTACATGCGACTACACTTGAATTTAAGAATTTACAATATTAACGTGACGTTTTTATTCTTTTAAATTTAACAGGATTTTTTGTCCACTATATCCGAAGTTCGTTAATTAGAGGTCCGTTATACAAGGTTTCACTTAACTTCCTGAGCTGAGTACACCTTTTTTTATATTGCCTTTTTTCTGTTATAATGATAGATATCACGATAGTAGTAGACATGTGTAATCGTAACAAATAAATGTCACTTGAGTCTGACACATACTTACCTTGTAAAGATAGTAATGTTTGCTTGCTGGTGACAAAGAACTGACTATGCGTCGAACAAAGGTGACTTCCAGGAACGGAAGTTCATCTTATTTGGAGCATCTCTCGGAAACTTGGTGATTTAGCAGCATCAGGGAATGTGGCGGCGATGAATCGCACTCGCATAACTTTACAGTGACAATTTTAGATATTTTTGGCCAAAGCAGTCATTTTGTTACTCATTTTGTTAGAATGCAACTAAGAGTCATATTTAAATATGTATGTAGTTGACATCAGCATGATGTAGCACTTGCTGGCTGGTACTGAAAACCTCTATGTACAATCTATCGTCTCTTATTTCTGGTCGCTTGACGTACATGAATGTGTCCGCCATATTGTCATTTGGGACTAGTTATATACGCCGCCGCTTGTGGTACGGGCGAGAGCCCATACTGAGTGCGGAGATAAGTCGCCCCCCGCCCGTTGGCGGGAGCATATTGTAATGTGGCTCGTTCTACTGCTGTGCCTAGGTCAAGCCCTAAATTTTTAAGTTTTATCGTAAATATAAGTCAATGTGCTTCTGAAAAAGTCTTTGTTTTACTGACCTGCTCATCATCATGCCCTCACGCGTCGGAATAACACCTTGGAAAGAGAGGCGGATGTTAGTAGTTACAGTTGACTCCTTATTTACGCGATATACAAATTTCATGTTACGTATTGTAAAAAAATGCTTAAAAAATATCGTTCATCATTCTATATCTGCTTCGTAGTTAGAGCATATCTTCGTCACAATATGGCGCCACAAAACTCTGTCAGCTGCAATGGTCCTTACAACATCAAATGTCAGCTTTGCTTCCCGTAGCTCGGCTGGAACGGATTAAATTTATATTATATTTAAACGAAATTTGCTTTGAGATACGAGTAATTTGAAATACGAGCAAGGTTGCGGAACGAATTAAACTCGTATATCGAGTTAACATTGTATTTTTATTTCTTTTGCCTTTTCAATGAAAGCACCTTAAGATTTTTTTAAATAATCTAATTAAATCAAATGTTTTAATTACTGTTGTACTTATGTTGAGTGTATCCTTCAGTTTTATCGGTCATTACCAGAATATTATTACGACGATAAACATTTTATACTGTTGGTTAGATTTGATTCTAGAAACGATAAGAAAAACTGAGCAAAATTTGTAATTTTAAAGTTTTAATTGACGCAAAAAAAAGGATTTTATAATTATAATATTTTTCTAGAAATCTAACATCTATGAATATTTTTTAATGCAAAATCGCAGTAAAAAAGCTATGTACATACTGACACTTGAATATGAATTCACCCAAGTCGGCAAGACGCTGCGTGTAGAAATGATGTGTAGTGGTTGAGTGCGTGTCAGGATTGTGCGTTCAATGATACACATTTAAGAGTATTTTAAAGATTTTTTCCCGCAATTTTTATTTTTGATAACATGTATCGGCACGGTATTCCAGGACGGTGTGAGCTCGATTGCCTTAATGTGAAATATTAACCCGAATTAGACCTAGCCAGGTGCACCTTCTTATTTTGGCCAACTTTACGACGGAAAACTGCCATTTTCGCTTAGTTGTTATTAAGCATAAAATTTATCTATCGTAACATTACTATTCTTCACAAGCACCTGTTTTTAAAATCTATTATACATATATTTTTTTTTATAAACACATACAGGAGATTACCGACAGACGTAATAGAGAAATCTCACCCATGGATTCTATGCCGTTTGACATATTTTGATTACGGCTAAGCTCTGCATGTGGACTGCTGATACGTCAAAGTCATAAACTACAGCGCGTCATTTACGTATCATTCATTTTACGGGGACTCACTGTGAATGGGCGATGTTAACGGGACTACTTTCGTATACCAATTTTTTTTAATAGGTTATGACTGTCATTTTACGAGTGAGGGATCAAATTCACACCAACCGGGGGTACACAACATCCCATTACGACTGTTTTCCTCTCTGCTACGCCTTGAACAAGTTAATGCATGATTCGCTAACTGCCTGGAATACAGCATATCAAGAATCAACTTCGGGAGGAATAACCAAGTCTTTCTTTCCATCCATCGAAAACTTATTGACGTGGAAAAAGACGAACTCCGTGGACTTTTATCTGACTCAAGTGTTTACCGGACATGGAATTTTCAAAGAATTTCTAAAAAGATTTGGCCTCTCTTCTTGCGGCGCATGTCCATGTGATCCAGGCATGCAACAAACGGTGAGACACTCTCGTTGAGTGCATCATCCGTGAGAACAGGAGACGCATTCTGTGTTGTCGCCTGGGAGTCTCTACCATTTCTTGGGAGGATTTTCCTAAATTGCTGCTTAGTTCTGACAGTCTCTCGCTGTTAAAATTCATCAGGGAAATCGTCAGGGCTACAAGAGCGACTGACATGGAATAGGCTCCTACGTTCTTCAACTATTTCTCAGACGTATATTCTAACCTTGTGTGTAACTTGCAGGGTACGCAACTGTATATTTTTTTCTACATTTTTTTAGTGGAAAAAAGTATGAACGGCGTATATATATGTAGATAGAATAAAATACAAATCGATTCATAAGCGATTAGCAATAAATTAGGAATCTTCCGTTTGATTCATAAGTATCATATGTTGTTTCGCCACATGAACGATCATACGATTATATCGTACGTTGCCCCTAAAGAGTGGTGACCTTAAAAGCGGCAGATTGCCATTAACAGGCCCCCACGCTGCTTCCTTGTTCCTGGACTGACGGCAGCCTACGCAAAATTTGAACTAACTGTTAGCTTAATCAAATATTACAAGAAAAATAGTAATTAGTCTTTGTGGAATTTATTTATAGCAACCGGGCGACCTCTCTTTCAAGAAATTACAAGTATTTTACTTGCAGTTAATAATTAACACCCCCAATTTTCTTCTTCTTTAGCCTCGCCATTTCCATCATCTGGGGTCGGCTCTCCTTGTACACTTTCGCCATGTCTGTCTGCCCTGCGTTGCATTATCGGTCAGATCCTTGTCTACAGTTGCAGTCCAGGTTGCCTGTGGTCTTCCAGGTCTTATTTTATTTTAATAAGTTACGGGACTTGGTCATTTTGTCCCAATTAAGCGAATGTCACATATTTTTTTAAATTAATTTATTTGGTTTTGGCAACTAAGGTCATTAACCAGTTATACACACATAAAATTAAACAATGCATTTTTTTCAATAATTTTATTTTATAAACTCTTGGAAACTGTAAATTACATATAGGTAATATAAATTATCATATAAATTACAAATATGCAATATAAACATTTAAGAAAAAAAAACCTAATTAAAATAATAAATGGGTAGGTGCATACAATTTAATTCAATGCAAAAATGAGTCAAGTGTACCTGTCTTTAATTATTGTAACATTTCACTTCTACAAAATCAGTACAGATATTCAGTGCGGATGTAGGGCTCCCTTCATTTCCTTTCTGCATAAAATAACACTACAATTGAATCCTCACAGTCTTCATTATCGTCGTAACATGCCAAATTGTTATCTATTCTTGAAAATTCTTCATAGTAATAAGAGGAACTTGCAACATGTCCTGATTTTCTCCATTGCTTAAATTTTCTTGGTTTGGTTTCTGTTCTTTGAGATTTGTCTCAAATAAACGGCTGTCCCAATTAAAGGGTGTCCCAATTAAGCGGAATCGACTGTATTAACATCTCCACTAGTATTGTTTGTTACTGTGCCCAATTATTAGAATATTTTAAAATTTAAATTAACACATTTCGCGTAATCCAATCTAACTGTAATTTTACACATTGTACAATTGCACATAGTATCGATGACGGTGCATTTTTGACATATTTTCTCCAATCAGTGCCGGTTTTAGGGGTGGCGAAGTGGGACGGTGTCCTGGGGCGTCGAATAAGCTAGGGGCGCTGAGGGCACCCTTTTTTTGCTTAAATTCATAGAATATATATATAATATGGGGCGCCATGAAAAATATGCCCTAGGGCGCCACAGGGTCTAAAACCGGCACTGTCTCCAAAACATCCATTGACTAATTAAATTATGCAGGATCATCATAAGGATTATTGCCACGAAGAATTGTCGCGTTACCATGGAGACTAAATTTAAGCAACAACAAGAAATCGCTTTAACCCTTTCATTGCGGCTCGGTTTGAATACAAATTATACTGTCAATTATAAAACTAGTATTTGAAGCATAAATGTACTTATCGGGTATATTTTCATACATCACATTGGTTCTTGTATCCTTTAGCTATCAGATGATGCATAAAAAACTATTCTAAGAAAGTAGCAAAACGATATATCCCGTCAACCGATGTCAACGGTCGGGAATCTTATGACGGCATATGCCGACAACCAATGCGAAAGGGTCAAAAAACAATGGCTTGGAATGCCAATTCAAAATTAAATGGAAAATATTTTTTAAAACGCAATGGAACGTTTTATTATTTAAAATATTCGAATGTCACTTGTTTCGCTTCTGTTTTGTTCGACGTCGTATGTAAAGATAACAATGAAAACTATACTTTATTAGTTTCTTTTTCAAAACGCACGCTGTAGATTTCCGTTAACAATGATGTTTTGAATTTCTTCGTCTGAGGCAGGCTCGTGACCATTCAAATCCAAGTACGTAAAATAAAATAAATATTATATGAATTTAGAGATTGTTAATCGTAGATGGATCAATTGTATTTGCACATGTTGATTAGTTCATCAGTTATTAGATAACATATTATCAATGCTCGAACTGGCAACGTGTACAGGCCGTTTGTGGAAACCTGGTCCGAAAAAAAACTTATATACACATACAATTTTAGTGTACAAAATATAACCTCAAAATTTAGGTATACACATCGTTTTTACATTGGTATTTGTCGCAATTTACAGTAATACGCGTGCAAAGAACTTAATAAGATTTATCTGATCATTTTGAGCGAAACATACCGTTATAAAAATGCATTTGTACAGGAGCGCCAAAAAAAATCTGAATGTTTTATATCAAAACAGCGACAAAACCGTCAGCTTTTTTTGCTGCTCCTGTATAAGCACAGTGTGGGTGCCAAGTTTTGACAAAAGGCCTATATTGGTATAATAAATTGATACACACCTACACATCTACATTTAATATCATATTTTATGGCATTACTCTCGTCAATTTCGGAAAAATGAAACAGCAGACGCTGGAATTCGAACTTTACAAACATTTCTCCTTAGTTCTTTTTTATCATCCACCTGAAGACTCGAGAAATTATGACGTACATATTTATGTTATTGATACTTTCAGACTACTACACAGATGTCGCATTGTTGTAAATGACCTATATCTATTACTTAAATATACATATACTATACATAAAATTCTTTTTTCAACGCGTCAATCCAAGCACAAAAATAACGGCAGAAGCATTCAGTCTATAGTTTGGTTCGAGACCCGAGTGGTACTTACAAAAATAAATAGACTGTCGGAAAGTAATAATATTAAGCTTGTGAATAAATGAAGACTGATTGAATAATAATAAAAATATACATACTTTGAATATATACTAGCGACATCTATCGTACAATGATAACAATGATATAAATACTAGTTTCAACGCGAGTCGGTCTAGGCATAGCAATGGCGCAGTTCGCCGAGCGGTATGAATACCTGGGCATAGTTGGTTTCCAAGGTCCGCGGTTCGCATCCCGCTTCTGCCGTTATTTTTGTGCTTGGATTGACGCGTTGAAAAAATAATTTTATGTATAGTATATGTATATTTAAGTAATAATAATATTGTAATATAGTCAATGATCTATAAAAGTAGATTGGAATATTGAAATAATAAAATAATATTCTAATAAAAATTAAAAAAATTCATATAGACCTATATCTAGTTTAATTTTTATGACAACACTTAAATTTTCTTTTGCAGTTGTGGTCAATTAATTCTTACTGTATTCTTACAATGTAAAATGTAAATAAATCATCTCTATCATAATTTTTTACGGGCAATACTTTTATCGCAGTTGCACGTTTTTAACATTGAAATATTATTAGCGACACATTATTTTAACTTCATCATGTCATTAAAGATAAGATAATCCACGTGTAAATGACTCGTGCGGTATGTGGCGGTCATTGATGCCTGGAAAAATAACGCGATTTAAAAAATATATACATTGGATGGATTGTTGTGTTAAAATTTAATTCTTAAAGTATGCGAAACAATAAAAATAGCAGTATTCAATTTGAGCGTCGTTAACAGCGTGTGAGATCCTGACGATGCCTTTGATGTAGTTTATCAGCAAGAGTCAAGATTAACCAGCAGCTGATCGAGAAGGGATAAAATAGCAGTATACGTGCGTGATCTTGACGATGTTTTTGGTTGTAGTTTAACAGCAAGAGCCAGGACTAACCACCAGCTGTTCAGGAAGGAATCACCAAAACATGGTGCATTCTCCCAAGCGATAACACAAAATACGTCTATTATTCTGCATGTTAATGCATTTCATCAAAAAATGTATTACAGACATGTTTGTTAAGATCACACATATATGTGGCATCAAAAGTGAGGATATAGTCTAGATATTTCAAAAGGATGTGTTAAAAAAAGGGTAAAAACATCGCGAAATTCTATAGCAATTCGACTATTCTTATGTGTTATTAAGTGTTTAATATTCCTCCCATTTTACTCTATTACATTAGTGTGTCAAGGATGTAATCAGAATTTCAATTTCCGGTTTAGAATTGCAGGTTGTGTTCCTGTAAGAAGGCTTGCAACAGCTTCTGGATCTATTCGTATTCCGTATCCGCTTTCGCGAAAAAAATACCGCTATTAACGTGTGGTTAATTTGCAGGGTAACCAACTCGTAAATATTACTTTTTTACATGTAAATTAAAAAAAAACATGTATAAGTATATAGTTTAATGCACTTGATAAAATAATGTAAATTTTGCATCTCTTTAGACTAAAGTAATTTTCGGAACTGGAAATATTGTTTAATAATTCTTAGTTCATTTCCTTGCCGGTTGCTGACATTTCAAAGGTCAGCCGCTGCAGCGATTATTAAAATTTATAATCATAATTATTATTTTTGGTGTCTTGTTTTGACCGGTCTTTTTATAGAACCGAACCGGCGACCTTCGGTTTGTTGTGATAATAATTTAACTCGCTCATAAATTAATTTGCCATCACAACGCGGGTTCCCGTTTCGTTTTACATATTGCGTCAAAACGCTATTTTTTGCAAGCACTGCAATGAGAACACAAAAGATTTCTGTTGTCCACTTATTTCATCTCAAAATATGCTCGATGGGAGGAAAAATATCCTTCTTTAATTCCTTTGAAATTCGAATTTTGGTACATGGCAGAAAAAACAATGAAAGCTTATCAACGTATTTTGTAGTACAAGAGTATATACTCCTAAAACATATAACTTGTTATACCATGATACTAGATATCACGTTTGTAACGTAGGCATCGAACCTCTTATCCAACGGGAATGAAAAGCCCTGTGAAAATAACAAAATCGAACATAATTTTAAGATTCAAATTTGGAACAAATTTTGAATTTTGTTTTTCAAATATATTTGTTTTTTTCAGTTGTGTTCGTTTCCCAACATTTTTTTTCTTCGGGTATTTTTTATAATATTCTTTAAGCTGCATTTTCCTATCATAGTTTCCTATCGGAACTCCGGAAGGATATCTCCAGAGTTGACATGCGACGATGCGAAGACCATGTTGGCTGACTTATATTTATGGTAATATTTGTGATTATCACATACTCCAGCTAGGTAGTGGATATTGATTAATGTTTATAATTACAAGGCTGAAACTAACTGCACATTTCTGGGACCTATTTTAAAAGTATTAACATAATTTAATGAGAAAAACAATATTGATATTTACCTTTCTTTTTTTTTACAGATTTGAAAATTAGTCGTCAACAAAAATGATATCTCTGTGTCGGGCCATTCCCAGAAACAGCAGCGACACCAGCAACATCTGCAGCAAAACAATTATCACTGGCAACGAGTCCAGCAATACTGGCAACAAGTCAAGAAATTGCAACAAGGCGAGAAATAACAGCGACAACGGCAACAACCTCAGAAGACCGCGACCTGCACCTTTGTGACCGGCGAAAAACTAACTAATTCAAAACATTCAAAGAGATACTTTAATTTCTAGTGTTGTGTTTATCATCACTTGTTGTTACAAGCGTTTTTGTGCCATAATTACTAACGCAATTCATTTCAAAGTGCCATTATTTGACAGATCGTATCAAACGAAGTGCATAGCTAAAGTAAAAAATCAATTTAAAACTAGTGTTGTTTCACATTTTCGTGTTAAACGAAATTCAATTAAATTTCGCTCGCTAAACGAAGTCTTCCCTACACTGTTTTACTGAAACTATCTCCTGTAATAACGCCTAGCGTGTATTCTGGTTTTATATCGTGTAAGGTCTTTTTGGTTTTGTCGTCGACCTTACGAAGGGTCGTCAGATAACCGTTGACAAGCTTTCCCGGGAAATACTTCAGCGTGGAGCTGGCCGGGAACAGCAGCTTGGTGGGGGCCGGGCCGAACATGGCGCTGGCCTGGTGGGTGTGCCTGGTGGCCGGGGGCGCGTGGGGCAGTCCCCGAGGGGGCGCGCGCTCCGGGGAGTGGTCCGGGGCCCTGGGGGACTACGGCGTGCCCGACCTGCCGCAGGACCACTTCACACTAGCCGCCATGAACATCTCTTACGAGGACCCCGAAGGGACGCAGCACTTCACGCATACCGAGGTGAGAGACAAAACTAGACACAAATAGACATAATTAGACAGAACTAGACAAAACTATACAGAACTAGACAGCCTAGATTTAAAAACAAAATTAAATAGGAAAAGGCTCTTTAGCGTTATCCAACAGAGGCCTGAACCGGTTGGATGCGATTTTTTTTTGGGGTTGAATTGTATGTGGCGAATTTCTGTCCGATATTTCGTGTAGTCAAATAATGCATTGTTTCAGTTATATGTCCGTATGCTCTCGTGCCGAGGCTTCCACTCGATGTCCGTTCCCGCGCGTTCTGCGTCAGGTGTACCAATAGTCAGTGTTCCTATCACATTTCGACAGTTGTTGCAGGGATCATTTTCAATGTAGATAAATGAGCAATTACTCGCAAATTCGCCACACACGGTTCAACCCTAAAGCCACAATTCCAAATCTGAACGTCACAACCTACAAAATTATGTGTGCTTTGATCAATAAGGAATCAGAGTTGGCGGAGTTTCGGCCGCTCAAACAAGCGCAGGATAGCGTTTTTAAAGGTGCATTTAGCCTAACCCACCAAACAAATATAAAAACATTTTATTCCCATTTTGTGGTAATCTCGAAAAGTAATCGATTGATTGACAATTTTTTTCTACAAAACAGCATTTTTGCTGAAAGTGTTATTTTATTATACTTATATATTTATTTGTTTTGCCCTCCTGGATGCGAATGCATAAATTAACCAAAAGCCACGATTCTGTTGAGATGTGTTTTCACGGTTGTGGACATAGTGTCGGTGTGTGAGTGTGTGAGTGTGTGTCGTTTAATCGGGAAAGGAAGATGTGAATCTTTTTCACCGGAATTCGAACCTGAAGGAAAATAAATAACCTTTAATATTGTCGCGGGGAATTTAACTTAAGGTAAGTTTTAAGTTACATTTGTTTGATATAAAATTTAGGATACAAATTATTTGAGTTAATGCTAAACGGATTTGCGAGTTTTAAGTTTAGTTAATACAAGTCTTAAAATATTTAAATAACTTAGAATGTTCTGAAATTGATTTGACAGCGAGTCGCGGAGTTACGTCGGTAGTTTTTGACAGCAATGATCAGACAGCGGTAGGGCGCAGTAGACTAGGCGAGCGGTCAAGCGATGGTCGGAGTTCTGTGACGGAGAGCGAAGAGAAAAGGACTGATCCAATGTGGTTCTCCTCCTTACATAGAGCCCGCTTACTTACACAAGGCAACGTCTCGTTGTGATTGGTGCGACGTCTATGGGACATATGACAAACTTCAATAGCAAGTCATCACTGGCCGTGAAAGTGGCAACATTGATATTTGTTTTGTGTTTTTTGGATTAACCATGAGTGTTTGCTTGCAGAACGAGGGCAAGTACGGCGAGGGGCACGACGGCATCGCGCGAGGGCAGGTGATCCACGTTGCCAACGCTCTCGATGGAGACGATCACTCCGGCTGCCTCAGGCCCCTGAAGGGGACCACGCCCATACCGGAGGGGGAACCGTGGATCGCGCTCATTAAGAGGGGCATCTGCAACTTTGACGTCAAGGTACGCACAATTTCGATTCATAAGTGTACTTTACTTTTCTGAATGCTGCCCATCCCAGTTGTAATACGCCTGTCGATTTCTTTCGAGATGTTGTTTCGTCCTAGTTGGATTACTTTAAATATATTATAGATTTATTTTCGCACTCTTAGATCCTATAGTCGTGTATTTTTTCCACTTCACAGGTGCAGAATGCTTACGAGAGCAACGCCGCTGGAGTCCTCATCTACAATGATCGTGATGCCCTCGCCCTGGACAAGATGAAACTCTCCACAGACCGCAAGAGTGAGTTGATTTTTTGCTTTATTATTTTTAAGCCGACAACTTCCCGATCTCTGTAATCTTTGACACGTGTCATCTTCTAACTTTTTAAATGTTTTTTTTAATCTTTGTATCTTCTAACTTTTTAAATGTTTTTTTGTATGCTTGTGTATACAATTATATTCTTTATTATCCTACGTACCTTGGAACTTTTCTGTTAAATAAATAAATAAAAATGTTCGTAACAAAAGACATGGCGCATTCGTCGCCATTTTGTTTGTTGTGACAAGTCGCTACATATAACGGGGGCGCTACCTATCACGCCATTAGTTCCGCTAATAGGCGCTAGGTTAATTTCGGGCAGTATTGTTAATACTGCGGGCGCTTAGTCGGAGTCTGCCCAGGACCTGTGAGGAATGTATTTCCGTTCCAGGCAGAGAACCGAAGTTTGTCAGTCATTTATAAAAAAAAATAATTACAATGTGCTTCTCGACGAGTTCTTTGATTTGGAGACCTGCTTCTCATCTCTACACCACGTGTCCCGACGACGATCCCGGTGAAGAGAATTCACTTTAGTAAACGGATATGTTAAAACAAATATTTCACCCATTTTCACACACCGACTGCATTGGTTGAGAGTTTCGGCTAGAATCCAGTACAAATTATGCCTCTTAGCTTACAAGGCACTCAACGGAACTGCACCGGGCTATTTGACAAAACTTATCAAGTCTTCAGAAATAAGCGCGCGTGGAGAGACACTCAGATCGGCTAGAGTAAATAGAAGCACCCTGCAGCTGACGGGAGGTAGTTCTAGCACGGTCTTTGGCAATCGGGCTTTCAGCTACGCTGCACCAATGGCCTGGGACTCACTACCGGAAAGCATAAGAGAGCTTAAAGCGCAGGCATCCTTCAGAAGCAGACTCAAGACCCACCTTTTTACTCAGAGAGGCAAAGAAGCGCTTTTGGAATGATCATTCGGTCATAAAAGAGCGCTATACTAATATAATAATAATAATTTTGCTATATTATTGCGAATCATTCCATCTCACAGAAATCTAAGCAGTCGTATAATTAAAAGGTTGTGTTTGAACGGATTTAGAAAACAGATGCGTGTGTAGAATTACTCAGTGCCGGTTTAAGGGGGTGGCGAAGTGGGTCCGTGCCCAAAGGCGTCTAATAAGCTAGGGGCGCCGAGGGCAACCAATCTTGTATAGAATTTTAAAAATATAAACAATATGGGGTGCCATAAAAACATGCTCTAGGGCGCCGTAGGGTCTAAAGCCGGTACTGAGAATACTGAGGTACGACCGTTTGAATAATGAGGGAAAGGAGCGAAGACGAGTGCCTTCTATCGTACAATCGACCAAGAGAAGAAGGTGAAAATGGCAGGGATGTGTTATTCGAATGCCGTTAGAGAGCATTTACTATATCTGTTTTTTTTTCTTACATTTAATATATTGGTAGAAGCTCCAGGAGGGGAGACCTTACGTGTGATTGATTGAAGATAATGGCGGCTAATAGAGCTTTGTGGCGGCAGTAGGTGACGACCATATGCTTGAGTGGTTGTTGAATTATAAAAATATAATTAAAATAAACTTGTGTAATATTTGTAACTTCTTTATTTAACAAGTAAGCATACAATGAATATGAAAATTATCATCGATACATTTTATTGTTATCAAATAGCTTTGTTATGCATTTAATACATTAAGCCGAAGGCCTTTTTATCTAATATTTATTACTTTAACAGTTATATATATATATATATGACAAAATGTTATAGGTGCAAATTATTTATCTACCTAGAAGATTTCCGGATATCGTACATGTTTCCGGAACTATGTATACATTGAAACAGAACATGTGTGTAAGTAATTTGTCGTAACTTCGAGTATCAATGTAACGCATGACTTATATTTTTTTGAGGAAATCAAAGTAATAAAATTAACATTAGATACCAATAAGTCGGTATCAACATGAAAGGGCCTCACAAGGGTATTGTTTATTGAAGTAACATTTACAGTACATACGATTATGTTGTAAAGTAGCAGAATACCGCCAGTAGGTAAAAATAAAATATCATGTTCTGGTAATATGACGCTTCTCATTTTAAAGGTGGCTAATTGCTGTAGAATTCCTTTGGTGAAGTTCAAAAAGCCAATAACGAAATCTTGTGGGGACGACCGTTTTTTCGATCTTGGCGATCTACAGAAACTAATAGCGCACCAATGAAAGACAGCCACGTATAATACTAATGACACACCCGTGACCGGACTTGTCATAAAACCAATATGGCGACACATGCATGTCCGACGAGCGAACAAAAGTAAGAGACGAAAGATTGTATATCAAGGTTTTCGGCACCAGCCTGCAATGGCTATATCGAGCTGATATCAGTACATTGTACATACTCGTACATGTCCTTTCTTTATTTTATGGTCTTACGTACAAACTCGATCTCGCATGTGACGTATGTTTTTATACTCGTAATATAAACATACAGTGGAACCTCTCATAACGAGTAATTCGCATAACGAGCAAAAAAAGGTGACAAAATTGCTCCCTTAGCGAGCGACATTACGCATAACGAGTAACGCAGAAAGAGGAAGTCACATAACGTATGACGCACTTATGAGCCGGGATTTCTGCGTCATTGCGTCAGTCTGTGTTTAGCACTCGTACCGTTAGCACGTTGTTGCATGTTAACACACATTTTTCTTAACTTATGTGCAGACATTATTTGTAGTTTTTTTGAGAGTTTGGAGGTCTCGCATTGTTACCAAATTTTAAAGAGTCGGCTAAAACAAATGTCTCTAGACAGCTTTCTAGTAAAAAATAATTAATTGTTTGTCATCAATTAATAAATAATAAGCCTGTTTTGATTATTAAAAATGTTTTATCCAGTTTGTTACAATCTTTAACAATTTATAAGCATGTACTTTTATTAAAATAAATGTTTCGCATGAAACGCATTATCATGTATTACATTGATTTATATGAAAAAAATAGTTTGTGTAGAGTGTTTCACATAACGAGCAAGATTCTGGAACGAATTATGCTCGTTATGAGAGGTTCCACTGTATTTCTTAATATTTTGGATTCGAACCCGGGACTGTTCGCTTGCCAGTCAATCGCATTGCTTTTTATTCTGGCAATCTTCTTTGAACTGTCAAAGACGAGGAAGTCGATTTGGATACATTAGCATTAAGCGGTAATAAGACGCATTTACGTGAAGGGCTACAAAGCTATGGGTACGGCATTATTATCAGGTTTATACCAACCAGGAAGTTAAAGCAGGGGCCACGTGGCTGAGGTACCAAGTAGCCATAATAGCCTAATAATACATGTTTATACAATACAAGCATAAATTGTAATTATGCCTGTTTGTTACTTATACGGAAGTTGTTGTCAAGTGTGCTACATATCCTGTTGATAGTTGAACAAATCGTATCTTTTATGTTTTTAACTCATTTGAGAAGTTTTTTGTTTTTCTGTATGATACTCCATGTATGCTGGCTGGACATGCTGAAATCATGTATGTTTTTTGTGTAAGGGTTGGAAAGATTCAAAACCGTGATAATCAAGTGAAATAATGGAGAAAATCGACGAAAAAAATCCTTCCTCCCACATCCCTTTAAAACAAGTCCGGAAGAAAAATCAAAATGATCGACGGACCATGAGTTAAATACTCTGATTGAATTTCTATCGAAAAAAACATATCCAAGCTCCAAAATCTCTGAAAATATGACGTTCCATTTTTTTTTAATCTTCTTCAGGTGTCCTTAAAATAAAACATATCTTTCGTAAAGAAAAATATCAAAATCAATGATACAATATATTTTGTTTTTTCAATGTTTTTATAAATTAGCTTTCTCAGGTGTCCTTAAAAATAAAACCATCATCTTTCGTAAAGTTAAATATCGACAGTCAACTGTCATTAGGAGAATATTTTCCAAGGATGATATAGATCCAATAAATTTTGAACAAAAAATTATTTTTTTCTCATTGATCTCATTGAACTTTATATAGTTACCACCTTTACACCCTTAAATATGTTAACTGCCCCTTATTATTTTCTAAAAAATAGTTATAATAATATATATATTTCAATATTTAGATTTTGCTACTTTTAGGTGATTCTATGTCAATTATATTAAAATCGATCTCTTGATGATGACTGTTTTTGTTTGAATTCCAGGAAACATCAGCGCCGTTTTCACGTTCAGGAAGAAAGGAGAAGAGCTGGCTCGGCTGGTGGACAACGGGATCAAGGTCATGTTGCAGATCTCTATATCCTCGCAGTGCGCGCGGCCTGGCAACGTCACCAACAGGTACCGCTGATCTCCCTTACACTGTCTGGACAGTTCTTTCATCACATCAGATCACAAATGTCCTACAATTGACAAGATGACCTAATCTTTGCCCTTGGCTGAAAAAACGTTTTGCTTACACAAGGAGACTAATCATCAAGATTTATTTTTTATCAACCAGAAATTTACCGGCATAAATAATATGTTCTAAATCATGAAATGGAGATGTACTGACATCCCCTGTCTTTAAAAACTCTACAAGTCGCGGGTTCGTTACATGGCCGCATGGAGGAAGGATGCAGGAGCAGATTAACAAAACACAAAGAACTTGTTTTTGAAGCACAATTCGAATTTATTTTTAATAAAGACTTAATTTTCTCATCCGACCGGTATGGCGTTTCGCCGGCCGGACGTGAGTTAACTGACAACTGCGAAACACTGTGATATGCAGCGCCGCCAAGACAATCACGGCAAAAAAGAAAATTAAAAATGACAGTTGAACCAACATGAAATGGAGCAACTGGCAAAAGAAATAAAAAGGCGTATTCGAACGCCATGTAAATTTATATATAATTTAAACTAACATTATTAGATGTGCATGTCGGGCGAGCGAGCAAAAATAAGAGACAAAAGATCGTTTTTCGAGGCTTTTTGGCATCGGCATTAAAGAGCTATATCAAGCTGATATCAACTAGTACCGGCAATGTACCTATGATCTAACGAAGTCAACCAAACAGGGCCACTGTAATTATCGGGAACTGCGCTTCCCTGTATCCTTGAGATATTGGTTGGGGAAGAAACCGAAGTTGCCTGTAGCGCCACTCAATGATATAGTGGTCGAGGAAGGTATCAATCTGACGCCGACCTGAGCTTGAGGTGGTCTCGCTTTGGACCGCTTTTATAAATATTACCTTGCATTACTATATATTCTATATTGAACTGTTGCAGGACTTCGGTGTTGTTTGTCTCCATCTCCTTCATAGTCCTGATGGTGATGTCGCTGTCCTGGTTGGTCTTCTACTACATCCAGAGGTTCAGATACATACACGCCAAGGACAGACTATCGGTAAACACCAAATCACTATCATACTTTGTCATATGTATTGCTCAAGGCTCTGATTTTTTTTTGTATTATCATCATAATTTGGGATATGTTTTCCTTTTTGTCTTTCATGAACTGTATGTATCGCTCAATTAGGATGGTTGAAAATGTCCAAAACCACCCTTTGTGTTGCCATACATCTCTAGTCGCGAGACAGGACTGTCGGTAATGGCTGCCCTTCAATATGGATGATTTGTTATAAATCTACAAGTTTTATCCGCAGTCTATTGAATAATCTTGTCCTGCATTATTTATATCAGGCCTTCTTAAACTATGGGTCGCGACCCCAAATGGAGTCGCGTAGCAAAATTCTGGGGTCACGAGAGATTTAAAAAAATGCAATTTATACAATGCAACTATAATAAATACAATTTTACAACTTCTTGTACAATTTTTAATTTAAGATTTTTGTATGTTTCTAAACAAATTCTCAAACTATATATTTTCATATGTATATGTATATTGTTACCTAATAAATAAATCATCAAATAATATTTATTTATCTTTCTTTTATATTTATATGGGGTCGCCAGGAAACTCGCAATCATAAATGGGGTCGTGAATGAAAAAAAGTTAAGAAGCCCTGATTTATATTGATTTTATTTATTATTATTATTATTATTACTTCAATTGCTGCTATTTCTTATTAAATTTTATTTTATGTACTTGTTACTTTACAGAAGAGATTGTGCTGTGCGGCCAAGAAAGCTCTCTCCAAGATTCCCATCAAGAACTTGAAGTCCGAAGATAAGGTGAAGGTTCAATTGTTGTTGACATTTAGTAAATAAATTACATTAGGCCACCGTTGTAAATTTCAGACCACATACTAATTAGACTAAAATGTCAAATGTCAAATTTTGAAATTAATTTTGTGCTAACTTCCCAATGAGTTGGACACATCATTTTTTTTTTGGAGGATTGCAGCTATACCCGCCGGGTATAGCTCATTTGTTAAAATAATAACGATGCAATATTAAATAAAATAGTTGGTAAATATTCATGTCATTTTGTGGAAAATGTTATCAAAGAACTTGGAGGGCACTAAAACTAATCTTTGCTAGTAAGTAAACACTTGCTAGCAAAGATGATCTGCATTCTCTGGAGGTAGAGGTTTCACAAATGTAATAGGAGTATTTTTTTTTAATTATGTCATTATAGTCCATCCAGTGTATGAAGAACCCTATGACACATTTATTGCCCTATGCTAAATATCGTCCGATATAACGTTGTAAAACGTTGGCTACGTATATTAATTTTATCGACATGAACAAAAGCTTCTCTTCTTATATATATTAAGTTATTTAGGTAAATATATCACAATAAAAACAAAATAATAAAAAATATATATGTATTGTTAGAAATTAGAAAAAATACAGCAATTTGTAACTATAGTAATACAATATCTGACGCATGTAGAACGCCATCTCGCATTGCTGCGAAAAGCAGTGTTGAGGTATAGATAATCGTATTTTCGATTGTTTTTGTTAATGCCTACTAAAATTAAATATTACAATTGTTATCAATTATAAGTGAATATTTACAGGTTTTAAGAGACATGTAAAACAAACTATAAATAATAATATTAGTAATATGAAAATTATGAAGAAAAGCGAGTGTAGAGATAAATATTAGCACATAACTAAGCTAAAATTAGCACTTTCTAAGAGACGTCGCACTGCCTTGAAATAATCCGACTGACTTTAGAGAACCTACCAGTTTAAGAAGTGTTGGTATTTCGTTGCAGTCATAGTATGCATATACGTGATTCCGAATTGCCGCCAAATTAAAGCTATCTGGTTTTGTAATTGAGCATTTCCTCTGTCGTTTCTTATTTGGTGTTAATATTTTTTTCTCTTCTAATGAAGATTCACCGTATTTCTCTTCTGTGATCCGAGATACTGTAGATTTACCGATTCCTAGGGCATCGGCGACCCGATCTCGAATGTTTTTTTTTAATGAAACAACTTTAACAATACTAACAATAAATATAATAATTACAACAACAAAAAACACGAATCGATCGAAGAACAACGCGCTACTAAAAGTTGGACATTTGTACTGATCCACACGCAGCCATGCGGGAAAAAATGATACTAAAATATAATTATTTTCGAGGAAGAGAAGAAAAATCGATATAATAGAATAAAAAATGTTCCCCCCATCTCTTTTACACAAAGCAATAAAAGTGCCATATGTATCAAGCTAAAACTTCCCAAATATAATATTCGCTGCACTTTAAATTCTATTATTTAAAAATAGAGATGTTTATATACGATTCACTTCGAATTTAAATTCGATTTTTTTTTTCGAAGAAGAAAAAAAAAATCGACCTAATCGAAATAAATATTTTTGCCCCATCCCTTTTACAAGGGGCAATAAATGTGTCATAGGGTTCTTCATACGCTGGATGGACTATAGGTGTAACCTTGATTTCTTTTTATTTGTACAATAATTGTTTTATTTTGTTTATAGGAAATTCAAGGAGACGGGGAATGCTGTGCTGTGTGCATAGAGCCTTACAAGATCTGTGATGTTCTGCGTGCGCTGCCTTGCAGGTTAATTCTTATAATAAACATAGCCTTCTACAACATTGTTACATGTTGTATAATAATAGTATTTAAACTTATACAAATATATGCAACTAATTTTAGTAAAAACTTGTATGCAAACTATCTGTCAAATAACTTCTTAGGTTTTCTCAGCCAGATTTGGTATTGTGGCTTTTGGGTTTAGCCGTGTGCGGCGAATTTCTTTTGACCAATATTTCGACCGCAATTGCAGGGGTCTTCTTCAGGATTGATGATTTAGCTGTGTGTTGGTAGTAAGATAATCTGACACCAACTCACAACTAAATCATCAATCCTGAAGATGATCCCTGCAATGGTGGTCGAAATATTGGTCAAAAGAAATTCGCCACACACGGCTAAAACTCAAAAGCCATAATACCAAACTATCTGTCATTATGTTTTATTTTGTATTTACAATTCTTCTTTTACTGGAATTTGAGAGTGCTGTTAGAATCATGTATGAGTATATAATATAGGTTTTTATGTGAAATTTTATGTCATATGTAACGGAATCCCTTGTTTAATGTTTCAGACACGACTTCCACAAGTCTTGCATCGACCCCTGGCTGCTGGAGCACCGCACGTGCCCAATGTGCAAGATGGACATCCTCAAGTATTACGGCTTTGTGGTAAGTTCTTCCTCTAGTTGTCACCACATTGTGACCTTTGACAATCTTTCTCCAATGATTTCCACTTTCTTTAGATCTAGAAACTTTGATAAATATAAACCCAATAACATCTTTATTACAAGCTGTTACAAATTGTACAGAATGACAGGTGACTTCTCGCTAGTGCAGATGATCGTGGCTATGCTGCATAACAGGAGATTCGCTGTGGATTTTCAGGGGAAAACCAGCCGATGGCGTAACCAAAAGAACGGCTTACCAAAAGGCAGTGTACTTGCTCCTATACTATTTAATATATATACAAACGACCAACCCACCCCTAAAGACACAAAATCTTTCATATATGCGGATGACTTAGGTTTGGCAGCACAAGCAGTAACGTTTGAAGAAGTTGAGGACATCCTAAGCCAGGGACTCAACGAGATGTCCCATTACTACGAAACCAACCATCTCAAACCTAACCCATCAAAGACACAAGTCTGCTGTTTCCACCTTAGAAACAGGGAAGCTAACAGAAAGCTTCGTGTCACGTGGGAAGGTAGAGTACTGGAACATAGCGACCATCCAAAATACCTCGGAGTCACTCTAGATCGCACCCTCACCTTCAGGCGTCATTGCACCAACACCAAACAGAAAGTTGCAACAAGGAACAACCTCATCCGCAAACTGACCAACACTCACTGGGGAGCCCAACCACCCCTTCTTCGTACCTCAGCTTTAGCACTTTGTTTCTCAGCCGGAGAATATGCGGCACCAGTGTGGGGTCGATCAGCCCACTGTAATCAAGTGGATACTGCCCTGAATGATGCATGCAGAGTCGTCACAGGCTGCCTCAAACCAACACCCATTTCTAAACTATACCCCTTGGCTGGTATCGCACCACCGAACATAAGACGCAAAGTCATATGCGCCGAAGAAATGCGTAAGGCAATCAACCAACCGTCCTACTGCTTGTATAATCAGATACCCCCAACACCAAGATTGAAGTCTCGAAGCAGCTTTCTGAAATCCACACAACCTCTCACATCCGGCCCTGAAAATGAGAGACTCCAACTCTGGCAACAAATCGCACCAGAGGATTTCATTACTCCAAAGGAAGGCCTCCCAACTGGCAAGAGCCTTGACTGGCCGACCTGGAAATCCCTAAACAGATTAAGAACCGGAGTTGGTAGAACAAAGGACAACCTCGAGCGGTGGGGAATGCTTCGGCAGGGAGAGACACTATTGTGCGACTGTGGAGACCTGCACACCGCCTCACATCTACGATGCTGCTCCATGTGCCCAACAAGTTGCACATCTCAGGACCTAATGCTGGGCAACACACGAGCTATCGATGTTGCCAGATATTGGAAAAAAATAATTTGACGTCGCTGACACGAAGAAGAAGAAGACAAGCTGTTCATCGAACATTTTAATGAAAAAATCATTTTTATTATAAACATTTCTTAACCCTTGCTTTCTGATGATATGTATTTACTACAATTCAGTTCTAATATGGTAATATACATATAAATTATTAACATCTTCCTCTCTTTCAAAAAAGGTTGTTATTCAGTCGCGTGATGGCAGGATTAGAAGCAGATTGATAACACAGACTTTTTCAGAAGCACATTGACATATAGTTACGTTAAAACTTTACAAATTTAGGGCTCGACCTAGTCGCAGCATTAGGCCGAGCCACATACATTATGCTCTCGCCAGTAGGCGGTACACAACTGGCGTGATGGGCTGTCGCACCGGCGCCACAGCGGCGGTCTATATAACTAGTCCTAATATGGCGGACACATAAATGTTAGACAAGAGACGAAAGATTTATATTGAGGTTTTCTGTACCAGGCAGCAAGGGCTACATCATGCTGATGTCAACATATTAGATACTGAGCTCACATTTTTTGTATTTCTCCGTTATATTATTAAGTATTAAATAAAAATGTATTGTTATTTATTTGCACAGATGGAAATATATAATTTGTGGAATAATCATGTAGAAAATACATATCATCGGAGCTCTCGGATGTTTTTACCACAGAAGGGGAGGGTTAACAAGCCATAGCATTAGGATAAGAAGGTCCCATAACACCATCATCCTGGCTGTTTCTGAATGGCTCAACTCCTCCCTGAGCCATCGCTGGATGGAGATGTTGCAGCGACCACCATGAATGAATTATTATATTTATATATAATTATTATTTTGTATCTAAAATGTATCTATGTATCTAAAAATATGGCAGATTGGGTATTGCACAACCCACCCAATCCTGCTGGAATAAAAAGCTTATTATTATTATAGCGCTTGAGAGATAAAGATACCGGAGACTCAATACCGGAGACTCAATACCGGAGCAAATGTTCAAAGGGACTGCCTGAATGTTGTCAGTTAATATTTGTTTCCTGCAGTTTACAGGAAGCCAGGAGAGCATCCTGCAGCTGGACGTAGAAGAGGGAGACCGGCGCGGCACCAGTCCACTGCCCAGACAGGTACTTTATTTATTAGTGAAGATTAAAAATATTTTTTTTATAAGCGATAAGAAAGCTTTTCACATGTACAAAATAGTAATGGATACGACGTCACATACTGGAACTGGCATAAAGCTATAAAGCTTTTCCATATTAAACGTATGAAAAAAGTAATTCCTGCATATTTTTTTCTGACGTTTTAATAGTCGCTTTTCTATTCGGCATTAAGTCGAATCCAAGGTTCTCGAGTTATAAATGATGTAACTAACACGACTTCCTTTTATATATTATGTATATTATATATTATGTATAGATAAACCATTTTTTTTACAGCATCTAATTTTCACGATCGTTATATTGTAGGCGAGCCGCACCAGCTCTTACGAGGTCGCCCACAGTGAACGGAGCAGTCGCGCCTCCTCACCGGACGAGCTGACTCCGTCACTACAGGCGGGGGCCGCTCCCGCCAGTCCCCCGGGGGCGCCGCCGCGCTGCAAGTCTCCCAAGCCCGGCTGCAGCCGCCCGCCCGTGGAGACGGCCATCCTGGCTGCCGGCGCCGCCAGTGCCGAGCCCCGCGACGCCGTCTGATCCGCGCCCCGCCAGCGCTGCATGTGTCGCCGCACAGGCAGGAGCGCCCTGGCCGTGATCGACGTCCCCACAGCTCTCCTGTCGCAGCGCAACGCCATGCGGCACTTCAGCAGAGACCTCTCCTGTCTGGGTGATGATGAGCCCATCCACAACAACCCGCATCCCTTGAGTAACGATCACGTCAACAAGCATAACTCTGATCAAATGGATGCCTCAAAAAATACACATCCCTCAAGTCGCAATTTCGATTCACATAAAACCCTTGCGATCCATCCTGATGTACCGGAAAGTGCGCATTATATCTGTCACAATCTCGATTCAAAGTGTGCGGCCGAGGGTTCGAGAAAAAAAAATGTGACTCCATTGAAGAATGCGAGTTATTTGAATCGCGAATTCGATTTGTGGTGCACCGCGGAAGACGGACCGCGAACAAGTTTCGGTGTCGATCGGAATGATGCCGCATTAAAAAGTGTGAATTTTTTGAATCGACGTTTTGATTTGAAAGCTGCCGATGATTCGCGGAAAAAATGCGGTGTCGTGTTGAAAAATTCTCTCGCTACAAAATGTGCGGACGAACAGCAAAAAAAATGTGACGCGATGCCAAGTCGTTTGCAGCGTGACGGTTCTTTAAATCACAGTCTTCCTGCGAAACGTGCAGACAAACCGGAACACAAGTGTGAAGGTGTGATCCCGAGGGATAATTCCTTAGCGAGCAATCCACATTCAAGTCTTCCAGAGAATGGATCGTATCTACAAAACATTCATAATTATCTTATGCCGTGCAGGAATCACGATCTACCTGTGAAGTGTACCGCATCGAAATACGTTATGTTGCCAACTATTACCAACTTAATTAACGATGACGCTCTTAATGATTCAGTGAAATATTCAGACGCGGTTCGTAGATTTGATGATCCATCTGGAAGTGTAGAATCTGAACATAATTCGAATCGATATAAACTGACCGTTTCGGATTCTGAATTTAAATCCCTGTTGCAGTGTGCGGACGGATTCAAATCATCTACAAAACTGAGTGAAAGGATTTGCATTCAAAATGATGATGTAGAAAAGGAACTTGAAAAACTAAATGATGTTTATTCTGACGCTTTCTTAAATGAGTTGAAACGCAGATATTATGAACCTCTGCCGCCACATTCTCAAGCGCAAGATGATTGTGATGAGTTGTCAATCTAAATTGTGAGCCGTCACGCGATTAAAGTTATATTCTGAAAGCAATCATATTACTAAATAATCATGTAAGGGAAATACACAAAATGTTAGAATTTTTGTTGATAACATCTAATATTTTATGGTAATACTGGCACATTTTGACAAAATATAATGGCCTTGTAAAAGACTGATCAGGAGTGTTGAGGCGTGCATGAAACTGATACCGTTAATAACGAAATTAAAATATTCATAAATAATGCCATCGTCGCACTTAGATGTACGCATATCTGAAATAAGAGATAAAAAGTCGATAACCCCACATACTTTCCGTTGGATTACGCTCAACTTAAGAATGTAAGATAGCGGGAAGGGTTAAATGTTAGAAGACTTCATCATTTTTAATGAAATTCAACAGGAATGTCAGCAACTTTTTGAGGAAGTCGAGACATGTTCAATGGTGTTTGTGCTTATGAAGAAGGTGACTGTCCATTAATGACTATTACAAGTGGAAGACATCCGTATACTATTAGTGTAACATACTTTCCATAGACAACATGGAATAATTATTGATAGTCTTATGTTTACTCCGTTGCTAGAAACTTATGTCAATAGAAAAACATATTTTGTGATAATTATAGATTTTATATTTTAGAATTATATGATAAAACAGTCCACTGTGTATACGTAACACGGCTTTTAGATTAGAGCGCAGAGTCCATCTTGTAATACTCATGAAACAAAATAACCTAAATGTTCAGGAAAATCTGTATAATTTTAGTTCCAAATGGATACATAAAACATTGTAAGATTTTTTCATTAAATTATAACAAGGCTATATGGATATAAAGGAATACTCAGATGTGTATATCCAATAATCCTAATGTGACTTGCGAGCTTTACAAGATGGTCTGACATGAAGAATATCAGAAACATAGACTTGGATAGTTTGTTATTAGTGTCACAAGTCATTTATCGATTCTGATGACAGATCCTCATACGTAGTTGATTGTTTCATGAAATTGACTACATTTATTTAATGTCGCAAGTTCAAATTTTACATTTATATTTTAGTGTTCTGATATAAATTGCAAATCAACACGTAAATACATGTATAATGTGAAATTTTCTATAATATGATATCTGTATTATAGAACAGGGCCGGTTGTTGAAATCTATAAAGCAATAAACTTAAAAATCAACGTTAAAATTAAAACATTTTAATTGAATGTTCAATATACATTTTTTGAGGCATGAAAGATTTTTTTATTTTGTGGTAAGCAAACTGCTTTCAATGCTCATATAGAACGTCTAATTCCGTTTTAAATCTAATGTTATAAAAGCCTGCATTATGATTGACTAAAATAAAAATAAAACATAATTAATTAAATACCTAGGAATGGTAGATTGATGTATTTTGAAAAAAAAATTGAAGATGAAGTATTTTACATGAAATTCTTTCAATTTTATTTTCACCGAAGTAAAAAAAAATATTCATAAAAATGTTTTAGCAGTTATAAAACCATATGTATGTTCTCTATAGAATTCTTACTGAATATGGCGTCCATTTTAGTGATTCTAGATCATTTTAAATGTAGAGATTTAGGCAAAACGTTAACCTAAAATTTAAAAATTCTAAATATATAGATCGATGTACTTATCAATTCAGAATCATTGTAATTATTAAATAATAAATGTTGTATATTAAAAAGCATTTCTTAAATACGAAGACTGTATATTATTTTATTATATTCATTAAGGGGTTGTGCTGAAGATTTAAATGTTGTGTTTGTTCAAATACTGTGACAATTCAAAAATATTTGATTCCAAACAAAATTATTGTAAATCTGATTAAAGTCAAATCTCTTTAAATTGATAACTTTATATATTTTTGAACTTACTCTTTTAAATCATAAAATGCATTGATTTTTATAAATAACTTACAATATGGAAACATACTAATAAATGATTACTTAAGTTATAAACTTAATTTTGTGTTAACCATTTGTGTTGTCGTAAGATGGGGTTATTAACCCTACGCTCCCTGTGACCATATGTGATCATTTGGCTCAACCTAAATGTGTAATGTACACACTTATTTACATAAGTGTATAATCATCATCTTTGACTTACCATAGTTGCTTGTTATTTCTGATAAAAATTAATTTTATATTTTCGCAGACCATTTATCACCAGTTTTATGTTTCTATCAGTAATCGTTAACTGCTAGATAAAACTTACTTACCATTTACTAATCTATTCAATGTATGTGAATATTTAACATCATGGTATTCTTTCTCATACAGTGGTACCTCGACATACGAATTTAATTCATTTCGCAACCTTGCTCGTATTTCAAATTACTCGTATATCAAAGCAAATTTCTGAATTTCTGATAAAATCAATTGAACAAAAATATGTTTTGACAACGAGAGCACACCGATAACTGATTCTCTGACACCTGAAGCCGATTGCTCGTATCTCAAATTTTGCTCGTATTTCAAAGCAAAAAATCGCTGGTTTGACGGCTTTAATTTCTAACTCGTATGTTGGGGCACTCGTATATCAAGGAACCAATGTATGTTGTTACCCAAACATCTTATAAAAATCTATTTAAAAGACAGAGATTCTAGAAATATAACAAAAAAGTATTTATGTCATACAAATTGATAAAAAAATTATTTCCAAAATTCAAATGCATAGTAAGATCAGAAACTGTTATTTTATTTGAATTTATTCTAAGAATGAAAATCAATTGTATAAAGAGGAATCGTTATGTATGTAGGTAAGTGATTATGTACCAAATATATAAATATTAGTCTATTAACGTATGGATCATTTAAAATTGGACCTTTATCTGTCACATGGCGGTCTTGTACATAGTATTGATTGATTTATTTAAAGTGTATTAACGGGAACTGTGTGATTAACGTGTCATGCATTCTGTATTGTAATGGAGCTTGAAGAAATACAAATTAAGTGATATTTAAAATAATACGATGTATTCCTAAGTTTTCTAATGTAAATCCTATGCTAAGAAATGAAATAAAGAAAAGTAAAATAAATTATTGGCATTTGAATTTTATTTATTGTATATATAGAAAATAGAAAAATTAGACTTACGTATTTAACGGTAAGTATTAAATTAAGCGCATGTTCAACTTGGGTTGAGCTGTTTTGGGTATCATAATCATGATATAAGACATGTTAGATATTAGATGAAAGTTTAAGCCTTTCATAATGGTTATTACTAAGCATGTCTTCTATATTTAAACTTTACAATCTAAAAAATCACCAAAAATCTTTTTTATGTGCTTAAAAATGTAATTAGAAAGAAATGGATTAAGGAAATGTAATTTATTTCCAAATAAATGTAAATTATACCTTGTCCAATGAATTAACATAAGCAATGAAAAATATAGTAGGTATTTAATTTGTTTTTTAATTTAATTGATATAATTCGATTGTATAAAATATAATATAACATAATGTAATTGATGGTTAAAAATATACATTTATTTATTTTGTAACGCTCATGGGTTCCAAATATATATTTTAATATCTATTAGTTTATTTAAGTTTATTTTATTAAAAAAATAACAATTTTCATTTATTCTTTGATTCAAATCAACTTATTTTATTTTATTGGATGCTATTTAATTAAATATATTATTTTATATATGTTTTATTTATTTATTTATTAATCCCTATCAAGGTTAGTGGCAGTCAACGAGATAAAAAATGAAGAAAAAATATTTATAGTTACGCGTGGTACCCTGCAAGTTACACACAAGGTTACTTTATGCATCTGACAAACAGTTTAAGAACGTAGGAGCCTATTCCATGTCAGCCTCGTTAACCGCGCGCATAGCCCTGACGATATACTTGATGAAGAAGAAGAACAGCAAGGGACCGTCAGACAACGGACTTTTTTTGTAAGTAGGTAAATTCTAAATATCTATCACACCGACATTATTGCATAGTTCATGTTGAAATTTTAGACTAAACGCGTCGAGACCATCGGAAATTTTGCATGATAAACCATAAATATACATTTACAATATAAAGAAACAAATACATATATATATACAAGCTTTTATATTTACCATGGATTATTCAAACAAATATTCCGGCGTAAATAAATACTTGTTCAGTCAGTGTTAGACGTAGGTATTAGTATATTATTGTAATTGCCATGATCTATAATTTAAGACTACCTACTGACCTAGTAACACTGACACGAAGTTAGTCATTTCGCGCGTACACAAACCTTTGAACTTGAAGAAGGATAAAAAACGCAAAAACTATTATTTGTCCACACGTATACTCATCACTTTTCAATTCTATGCAAGATAACGGTAAGCAACAAACGATTCTCAAACTTATAACAGTTGGACAATCATGATATATGTATATAATTCTCTTACAACATCCTTAACCTTTTTATTACGGCTTAGTGGAATACAAATTATGCTGTCAATTATAAAACTAGTATTTGAAGCATAAATGTACTTATCTGAGGTATTTCAATATATCACATTGGTTCTTGTATCCTTGATGTCAACGGTAGGGGAATCTTACACGGCATATATCGGGTACCGATGCGCACAAGTTAAAAAGCAGTTACATACGTAATCACCGTAATTGACACATTGTTTCATTACGAAACCTCACTTTTATAACGACCATATAAAATCTGACTAACAAAAAATGTAACTAAGAAGCGATTAATATGTTTATTCCTGTTTTTTTTTATTATTCTTGTTGTTATTATAGGTATGTTTTAGGAAATCTGTGAGTAATGTCAATGTTAGAGAACTAACCCAACTAATTTTCATTTAAATTATCGGTAATAGGGAATGTAGATTTGATTACGAAATTATTTCTAGATGACGAAAGAAAACATAACTACTGACATCTATCTGTCTTTTATTCAAATCCACAAATTCACGCCTTGAAGACTATATGTTTCAACTAGCTACATGGTAAAATTAGAAAAAGAAGCAACGCTTGCTGCTGTGTTTTTTATTAATTTTACTCTGAGTGTGTTACAAAATAGGTTAAAAAAATAATGGCGCCAAATGCTTAGATAAATTATCAAAATACACCGGCAGGTATTTTTCGTCTTTTTTATGTGACATACATTTTTTGGTAAAAAGTATTGTGCATGTAAGTAGTGCTTTAAGGACGTCACCGACTCGAATCTCGATGAAATAATGCCTTAACAGTTATCGACAAGCAGACGCAATGCATGTTTGGAAATTTGAAATATTTTATTCGGTAATTTCAATGAGCGTGTGCTCAGTGTGAATTATTCAGTAGTGTTGTAGACGCGTGATTTAAATGAACTGTTAAATGTTTTGTGACTTCGCATAGACATTTTTATTATTTCTATTAAGTAAAATATATATTCTACTTATAAATGTGTGTTTTTTAATTACTGTGGCATTAAAAGATGCATAACAGAATCCAATAGGAAACAAAACTAGTTTTTATTGCAAGGTTTGTTATATTTACAATTTTATTTTTCGTAACATAATATTTTGAACGTATGCGGTTAATTAAAGTTTATTTAAGAACTAAATAATGAATTATCTTTAGTTTCAATAAGTGTATACATAATATGGCATCACATTTAAAGTATAACTTCTAAATATCAACGAAATATTACTGTTGTGATTTAAATCCATATAACCCTTAAGATTATTCGTTGTATCCATCCAACATAGTCTTACATATCTACTTAACTAAATAATGTTTACAAATATCCATTACATGCATTTTTTTTACATTTTTTGTTTTCTTAATTTGTTGTTTGTAACTGTGTATTTTGGATTGTTTAGCCATGTGATCTATCTCCTTCTCGTGGTGGGGGGTGAGCGACATCAGTCGGCCAATATAGACAGGGACCGAATGTTGGCTGGAATAAGCTAACACCCAGCTAACCTCATCAGGTCAAGCTGGTTAGGGCACTCTATTGTCCTGGAGGTAGTAAATGCCCTCCTAAGGCGGATGAACCTTTATGGTCAACGGCATTAGGATGTGGAAATAAAGGGGAAAATACCACATTAAAGGTCTTAAAGACATCCCACGTATCAGCAAAAAATGATTGCATCTCAAGTAAAATTTTCCTGAGATAAAATAGTCCCCCAATCGGATCTCCGGGTGGGGACTGCTCGAGACAAAACAACCAAGACAAATATTGCGTAGGACCGAGAGGAATGGAGATCGAGATGCAAGATTCTGTTGCTGCAAACCAATCCACCGGATTGATACTACGAAGAAGAAGCCATGTGAAATTTGTTTTAGAATATATAAACATGTAATTTAAATTGAAAACATCAACTTTAATATTTATGGCTGGATCCTTTACAGACTAGAGTTTGTCTTTGTGTGAATTTGATAAAAGGACCGTCCATTTTGTGTTCAAAACAGCTTCGAGAAAGTGTCCTTTTTGTCGTATGTATGAGATTCGCACTATGATAATAAATCAAGTTAAATGCTTTCCTTATAACACGCCAAAATAAAAGTCACGCATATAACTGTCACTTAATTTTATTTTAAGATTTCAGTTCGAAAACAAACAAGGAGCGAAACATTCAAATCGTCATATTTGTTTTATACTGACTTTACATAACAACAAAAGCTATTTTATTCTTAA
This sequence comes from Glossosoma conforme, assembly GCA_022606575.1. Classification (NCBI taxonomy): domain Eukaryota; kingdom Metazoa; phylum Arthropoda; class Insecta; order Trichoptera; family Glossosomatidae; genus Glossosoma; species Glossosoma conforme. Next base: position 394,444 of record JAGTXR010000287.1, on the reverse strand, counting down.
TACATTGTTAATATTCCGTAATCAATGGAAATAAATTAGTTGTATTTATTATTCTATTCACGTCACGTCAACAACAAAATATATCGTAAAAAACCTACACCTAAATTTTCTTTGCGCAACATTATATTTCTTTTTCGTTTTAAATGTGTGCGTTTTTTAGTATTTAATAATCTTTGATATAAAATTTTATCCTTTGAAAATGTTTAGATATAATAAATGCTCTAATAATATGGGATCACATTAAAGGGATGACTTCTAAATATCAATTATATATGTATTAAAAAAAATTACACGAAGCTTAAATGTTATTTAGTATAATTCTGTACTTTCTGAATACGTTACCTAGTTTTAAATTATGTTTTCAGATAATGTACATAGCAAGAACAGTACTGTTACTGACTATAGCGATGACCATCATCCCTCTAAGTGACACGTACACAATACGGCGAAGATCTGTCAAGAGCGATGTGGCCCACATAACCAGTCTCAAACCACTTCAGTTGAAAGGTCCGCTGGAAAGATCGCATCCGCCCGGCGTCGGCTCAAAGTCTGAAAACAGCCGGAGTTTGGCCAAAAAAATAAGCGCACAAAACAGAATCTATTATCTGGGACGCGGGTCTTTCAATCTGAGAAACAAAAACGCGGAAAACTATTACAGACCCGGCAGAAGAAAACGGAGAAACTCGCGCCAGATCACGGGGAGTCCGACGTATAGGATCGTCAACTTTGCGATCGATTTTTTAAGTAAGTTTTAAATTGTTAATTGTTTACCTCATAAGTTTAAAAAATAACGCGTATTCATACAATAGTTCTTAGTCAAGAAGCTTTAGCTGCTCTCCGCTTTGTCAGATCATCACCCTGAAATCTACTATTTTAGATGAAAGATAATCATGAATTTTGCTCTCTCGTATTATCTGAAATTTTCGTTAATTAAATGGAATTTTTTAGCCTAACTTACACACTTGAGAATGTCTTCTCGAGGAAAATAAAGACATAAATATAAAATTTTGGAATTTAAACATAAAAATCCTTTTTCATTTACAACATTGAAATAATGTTTTTAGCAAGAATTATCGGTCGAAAAATATTAACACTTTTATTGTGTATAAGGGTAATTTAAATTAAGTGAGCCTAAGGATTACCTGTCAATCCTGTCAATTTTATCAAAACTAACTACTGTATGAAATATTGTTAGTATGTATTTATGTCTTACTTTCGTGATTGAATTAGAGACAACTTTTTAAATATTTGTTCGTTTTGTTTTCATAAATAAATAAACTTAACATCAAACTTGTAAAAAAAATACGTTTGTTTTATTTCAGTGAGGACCATTAAGCCGTATCTTGGAAAGCGGGGAGTCGTCCTTGTTGAGCTAGCGCGACCATTGTTGGTCCACATGGGCACCAGTGTATTTTCTAATGGATTTGAGCTCTTGAAGAATATGGTGACACAAGGGTATGCCATATAATCTTTTTTTTATTCGTTTTAATTTGTAAAATGTAATAAACCATTTTGTTAAATTGAAACACTCGAATGGGCACCATGACGATTAACCGGGAGGACTGGACGTTGAGATGTGAGATATTTGCGAGTGGGTCAAGAATATTGTGTAAATTATAGTGATTTTTTCAAATATTAAAAATGTGTGATGAAAAATACTTAATATCTTGAAATATGATTTCAAATTATTCTGGTAGCAATTAAGTAAGATTTAAAATATATATTTTTTTTGTATTATTTCAGGACTTTTTTGGATCCCGCGCTATTCAGGATGAACCCTTATGCAGCCTATCCAGTTTTTATACCAGGCTACGGATCCTACATTTTACTTTCGGATTCCGGTTCATTTGATTTACCAAATATGACATTACGTATGAACGAAGCAAAATTAGAAAACAACAAAAATTCAACATCCAGTGACACGTCGAAAGAAAGAGAAAAATCTAGCCCATCAAATGACGACAAAGAAGACAATACATCTGCAGAAGATACTGAATCTGACGATAGTAAGACATCGAATGCAAGTGGTGAGGTCAATAAAAGCGATGCGCCAGAAAATGCAATAGAAAGTAAGATTGATGAGTTGAACGGTGTTGCATATTTCTTGGGTCACAGTCATTTAATTCCAATTATGAACAGGCCGATGGTATTCGAAAGTACAAAAGAGATCGACGAAGCCGATTGGAGTGCGGAAACAGACAAAAAGGTCAGAGAAAGTGTCAAACAAATTGTCAATTCTGGGACTACAATTATTTCGTTCAAGAAAAGGGTTTTGCTGAATGTTTTGAAGCAATTGGAACGGACAATAATGGATTCATAGATAATTTGACGCCTATAAACATTTTTTGTGTTCATTTCAATCGTGTAAATTTTACAATTTTGAATAATTATTTAATGGTCACCATAAATAAATGCTTAATTGGTTTTAATATAATTTTAAGCAAAATAAGTAGAAAAGTATTATTTAATATTATTGACTATGTACAAAGATGAATGTTATAATTATAATTGTATTAAAGAGATTTTATACTGAAATAAAATTTGTTTTTTTTTTCAATTGTATTCGATGAATATCAATTTATTTATGAACCGAATAATTCAATAATTAGATATATAATATTTTTCTATGTGATTTTTATTTTATATAATTGACTGTTTGGAAAGCAAAAACTATAAATCCTGTATTTTATTTAAACAATTGAAATACTCACCATTTGTTCACATTACCATTGCTCGCTACCTCTGTGATTAATGATAATATGAATATCGAACGTTAAAAAAATCATTTGTCCCAAAATCTTTATTGTGGATTTTATATTTAAGTAATATTTTCTACCCTTATTTTCAACCTTCGTAATAACATAAGTTTTCCATACCAAGCCTTCCAATGATGAAAACATTATCAGTTATTAAAAAACCCTTTTTTTACCTATTAAACCTTAGTTCCTATTTTTTTCTTTTCCTAGTTTGAGAGAAGCTGATATGAATATGTATTACAGAACAACTTATTACTGAATAGACGCAAGATTTTTTTGTCATTAATACGAAAAAGTCAAATTTCACATACACAAAAAAACTTTAGCGCCATATAAATTTGTTGTATGTAACAAGGATTTTTTATGTAGTCATTTTAAATAATCATGGACCTAATTTTGTAAGTTATAAGTATAAAAAATAATTCCGAAAAAAGCTTCCTTACGTAAATAAATTATGTAATTATTTAATCAATGATTTGAGAAAATATAAATAATCCGATGTATTTATATATTGAAATATTTAAGAATATATATTCGATTCTTATAATATTATGAGACATTTAAGCATTAGTATAATCATAGGAAACTATAAAAACTCAAAGCATAAAGATCAGAGTATTTTTTTTTGTATCATTTAAATTTGGTTTCGATTATATTACCTCAATTTTTAAAAATCACAAATAAAATATTTATATTTTAAATTAATACTAGAAGTTATTTAAATAAAAACACAAAAATATATCCTGAAAATCAAGATTAAAAGGTTTTTTTTTCTAAGCATTTTCAATTAATTGAAATACCTATTCCAAAGAAGGTAAGCATTTTGGTTAAATAAAGAATACAATTATTGTCAATGATCACAACTGACATTTATGCGGCGAGCATGACATTTGAGGTTATGTTGTGACGAAGACGGCTTATTTATTTATTTTTAGTTGCGCGTATTATTCTAAAATATACAAAAATGTCCATACAGTTAGGCTTCCTAGTGTCGGACATCCTTCACGACCATTTCGGGGACATTGTGAGAAAAGTTGGGAGCGATCTATTCCGTTTTGGGAGCAAACCGATCGGTTTGATCGCGAAAACAACATCGCTGCCTAGAAGTCACGTAAGTAGAAATGTATTATATTGCTTGGAACTCGTTAAGCAATTAATTTATAAAATGCTTTTTGTGATATTAATTTGCTTCTCGAATATTTATTACAATTTTACTGCTAAATAATTTTTTTTTTTTTTTAAAACACGCATGCAACAGAGCACAAGAGAAAACAAGTTCAAAATGATGCCATTCTTCGTCTGCTCGATGTTTATAATTAACATTCCATACCCGCTCTCCTAACTGAAGCACATGGTCGTCACAAACTGCCGCCATATAGCTCTGGCAGATGATACTCGCCTCATCGCATGTCAGCTGCGCCTCCTTACGCTACGATGAGTAAATTCTATGTTCAGCTCCCGATGGCTTTTCAGGACGAACAAAACTTGGTAGCCTGAAGAAAAAGCAGGTCTACTTTATGGTCTCATTCGGCATCTGAAGTACATGTTGGGCCAGTTTTACTTTCGTCTCTTAACACATTGTTTTCGGGTATTGTTTTATGCTGATTGCAGCCTGGCGCGGGTGATTTTTGGGTTCGCGCGCGAGTTTTTTTATGAATTTTTAAAAGTCCATAACTTTTGAAATATCCGCGATAATTTAATGAAATTTTAAATGTAATTTACCTTATTGTGCAGCAATGATAAAATGATGGTAAACAAACACAAATAAAATCGGCATTTAAAGTAACACTTTGGAAGTTTTATTTTTATACAAGCAGATCCCAGAAATGGCTTTAGAATTGGTGGATTGTCAATAGTATTCCAATCACTCATATCTTCATCGGAACTCGATTCAGAATCGCTATCGCTTGAAATAATTAGTGGCTGTGGGAATCGTGGAACCAAACGTCGGCGTCTAATCGGGAGTATCTCACTTTCACTGGAATCACTTGTTTCACTGTCTGCCATCAATAGTCTTTCTGTATCACTATTACGGGAACAATTAGATCAATTGTCCACACAATTCATTATTAGATTTATTCTCATCCAGAGAAAACATTGTGGGCTTTAGATATAAAAATAATGAAATGATCTCAATAACAACGACCGAACGACCCAACATGTATACGTTTACATAAACGCTAATATTTTGTAGAAATGTGAACAAAACATTCCTACCATTCATCCCTTCGTCAGGTAGAAAAACCGCAATTCTCCGTACAAGTTTAAAACAATTATTGCGAATTGAAGGTCGAATAAAAAATCAAGTATCTGCTTCAAGGTTTCTTCGAGCACACAAAAAATTGTATATTTTTAGTTTTTTTTTTTCTTTTCATAATTTATTAATAAATTAAAACTAAATCATAATAAATACAAATTTGTAAGTGAAATGTGTAGTTTGAAGTAAGATATACGATTTAGCAACAAAATCCGTTATTACGCAACACATATGATTACGTTACCCGGTGTCCACCACCAGAGAGTTAAAAACGTATTTTTACGTTTTCCTCATTTGAGCACCAACCTAAAAAAACATAGTTTTACGTCTCCCGACAACAATGTGTTAAACGACTGTAGTATCGAAGCCTGTCTTGTCCACTTTTCCACCTTGTCATTTCTCACAAAGTCAAACCATCGTACCTTTTCATAATAGTATGCTTTTAATCAATAAGCTATAGAGAAACTTTAATGCTTAAAAATATTTATCAAAATGAATAATAAATAATAGGATTTAACCTGTTAAGCAAATGATGGTATTTAAAAAAAAACTGTTTATGTGTCTAATTCAATTAATATCTAATAAGTCTAGACCAGTCAATAGTTAGTTATGTCTGATAAATCTAAAGGATTTTCTATCTAAGAATACCTGGATCATATGGCATATGTTTAGAATGAATACGTTGTTAAAAATGGTATATTTTATGTTAATAGATTCTTCAATCTTTGAGGGTGCTGATAAAGTTTGGGCTGGTCTCGTTCTCGGCATCCAAGAGCGGGCTGAGTGCCGAGTATCGGCTCAACAAGGACAGCGTGCTGGCGCTGCTGCGCTACCCGCGCTACCTGCTGCAGGTCAAGAACAAGTACGGCTCGGAGGCTGAGGCCCTGGTGGAGGAGCTGCTGAAGGAGGGATCACTCACCGTGTCACAACTCATCATCAATGTAGCGCTGCAGACTAAAGAAAACAAGGTGAATTTTTATATATAAATACATAGAAGAATATCAATACACAGTGATTGAGAAATTTTATTGTGAATCGTATTAAGCTTGCCATTTTTAGAAATGGTTTAGATTTTTATGTAGAGCGTTGATCCGTTCATAGTTAGGCTTTTGTCTACCACTATTTTTGACGAATAAGGCAATGACAGGTATTTACAGGTGAGGAATCAATTTCACACAAACCAAGAATATTTATAGAGCTTATTCATTGATAAAGCATAATTTTTAGTTTAAGTTTTGTTGGGGATCGAACTTACAACCTCTGGCATGGTAGGTAAATGCTTTTTTCTATGAATTCTTCTTCTTTATTAGTGATGCAGCAATTTTATTGATACATTTGAATTTTTTTATTTTTCATGAATTATACTGTAGATGAAATGTGATAGGTATAATCTAATTTGGTCATTGACTCGTTTGTCATTCAAAACAACTGTATTTTGAGTATGCTATGGACTGCTTGAATAAATATCGCCATCTAAGAAATTAATTTATTGAGATGTAATATGTGTGGAAATAACTTTTTAGAGGATGTATTGATATATTTTGGAAATAGTGGAAAAAAATAAATAAATAGTATTATATTTATAACTATTTTTTTTCATTTATTTCAGGAGAAAAATTTAGCAGTCATCAGTTTGCGTGATAACTTCATATCCCTTGTGACGGCTGGCTACGTCCACCGCGCCCCCGTCCCCGCGGAGGACTCCACCGACTGCGATGTCCCCAACCTGGTTGTGCCGGAGTCCCACGAGCTGCCCGAGGTGGACATCAGAACACTGGCGGCCATCATCGATGGAGATGAGACTATAGTCCTAACTGATGGTATAAATTTTTATAAAAATGGTCTTTTTACTCTGAACTTAGATCTGAAAAAAGACAGATAGTCATGTGGTCTTATTACCCTTTATAGGGCAAAAACTGACATACGGTAATATATTAATTAGTCGCATTAAGGTCTTTATTTCCTATTGTGCTCATAGAAATGTCAAATTCTGTATTTTAGTACGTTTTTGAGAACGTTCTTTGGTTACTTTATTGTTCTGATGAAATGAAATTTGCATTGTTACCTGGAAATCCACGTGTTTAGGCTTGTATCACAAAATGAACCATTGATCATTGTGTATGTAACCAGGTAACAGTGCAAATTTCAAGTGGATGGAACAATAAATTAATCAATGAATGTTCTCAACGACGTATTTAAGAAAAAAACTTGATGTTTCTAAGAGCGCAATAGAAAATATAAACCACAAAGCAATTGGTAAAGATATTAACCTATTTATAATTGCCTTATGGTAGGTTAAGCCTATAGTTAGTTAATAATAAGTAGTCGTTTCTCATCCATTCAGTCTATAGTTTGGTTTGAGACCCGAGTGGTACTTACTAAAATAAATAGACTGTCGGAAAGTAATAATATTAAGCTTGTGAATAAATGAAAAACTGATTGAATAATAAAAATAAAAATATACATACTTTGAATATATACTATAGCGACATCTATCATACGATGATAACAATGACATGAATACTAGTTTTAACGTGAGTCGGTCCAGGCACAGTAATAGCCCAGTCGGCTGAGCGGTATGAATACCTGGGCATAGTTGGTTTCCAAGGTCCGCGGTTCGCATCCCGCTTCTGCCGTTATTTTTGTGTTTGGATTGACGCGTTGAAAAAAGATTTTTATGTATAGTATATGTATATTTAATTATTAATAATATTATAATATAGTAAATGATCTATAAAAGTAGATTAGAATATTGAAATAATAAAATAATATTCTAATAATTAAAAAAAAAAAAATACATATTTTACTTTTATTTACACTGACATTACTTTTCTGATTTTTGTTGTTTCCTTAATAATTTGTATTTTTTTTTTCTCTTTAAGTATCTTATTTTTTTCAGCTGTTTATTGGAAGGTAAACTTGGACCGTTTCCACCAAGACTTCAGAGATGAGCTGCTGATAACGGCCATGACAAGATGCATCGATGACTGCGGTAAAACACTTTTAATCAAATTGGATTATAAAATGATCTTAAAGTACTTACAAATTAAAAAGAAACTCAATTCAAAACAATGTGAAATTCGTTGAAAAAAAATGCTGGGAAAAAATTGAACACAACTGAAAAAATTAAGATATTCAAAAAACAAAATTCAATTTTGTTCCAAATTTGAATCTCAATATTATATTGAGTATTTTCACAGGATTTTTTTTTCCTGATAGATTAAGATGTTACACACATGATGTCTGGTAACATTAACAATTTATATTTCTGTGTGAAACTTCATATTTTTGATTTGATTGATAAAATTGATAAAGGAGATTGTAAAAGACAACTAAATATTTTAAATTTTAAAAAATTAAATTACAAAATCAGTCCATAAAATAGTTGACACAGATATTGCACAACACATCTAACAGTAGCTAATGCAACATTTGAAGTTAGACTTCTGCTTTTAGCTGAATAATAAGTGACATAACCTCAATTTATATTTTGGTTGATTTTGCACTTTTTAGGGGGCGAGCTGATGAGACATCTGCTGCAGCAGATGTACCTGCGCACGGACCCCTGGGCACCCTCTTCCAACCCCATCCCCCTGGTGGAGTTGCGGGAAACATGCAAGCGAGCAGAGGAAAAGTTCAGTTCCCTAAATCAGTACTTGGAACAATACTTAAAAGTTATGGGTAAGGTTTCTTTGTATTTGATATTCATAGCCTTTATGGTTTCATTCAGCCCACATGCTGTTTGCAATTAGGGTAGTTTTAGTTTACTGTTCAAGCATTTTTATGTCACAAAGAGGACCAAATCTAAAAAAACGGTGCACACATTTCAGAAAAATAAAACTTTATTTAAATTTAGAAATAAAAGTTTAAAATTTTATAACATAAAAATACTTTTTGGTTATAGCTGTTAATTTCGATTAATTCAATTAAAATACTAAGTTTATTTGATTACCGGTTCGTACGCTATTGCTAGGCTTGTAAAGGTTATTACTGAATATTATGCAATGCAATTATTTTATCTAAATTTAAGAAGTTATTAAAAAATTTACTAATTGAGAAAACATGTGCTAGTATATAATACATCAAGTAATTCCTCTTATTAGAGAAAACTTGGGTGGTACCCACAAAAATTATAGGCACAAATTTCTGTTAGAAAATTCTCACCTTGTCTTAGATCGGCTCTTCATTCTAAATCTATGATATGAACCTGAGTGGATATTTCTTTAAATTTGTTTTTTTATTTGCAGAAGAGAGTTCTGGAGGTTTTGTGATGTGTAGCGGGGGCGCAGGCGGGGGCCAGTATGTCCTAAAGACAGCTCGAGCTTCTAAACTGCTTCTGTGGGATCTGCTCTGCTCCACCGTGCAGGAGAGACTCGGAACCAAGGCTGCTAGGATATTTAGGTAATCATTCAACCAATGTTCAGCTTGGACTAACAAGAAAAACTAGTAAAAAAACCAGAGATCGTAAAATTTATGTAAATAAAATGTTACAGTTGTTGTTGCAACAGATTTAAACATTTATTTATTCAGTCTTTATTTGTTTTGAAATTCAAAAACGACTTGATAATCAGTATTTTGCAAAATATGTGGAGAGAAAAAAACACCCATTTGTTTATTATCTTGTGGTTCAAATATCATGCTAAATAAATGAACCATGATTTTTAAAATTAATGTGTACTAAATAATCAAATAATATTATACAAAGCCATTAGTTATTTTATTTTCTTCACATTATATCAAAGGTGTATAAAGCTTCATCAATTTGAAAATTAATGCTTTAAATAAATGGAAACTTATAGTTTTAAAGATTATTATATATATTATTTAGTGTTGTACAGCTTTTCAAGTAATTACAATATACTACTATTTTTAAAAATTTCTTAACACTTCTTGTTAGGTTAATCAAAGCTAAGAAATTCATCGAAGAGGAAGACATACAGAAGAACGCTATGTTGCCTGCTAAGGAAGCTAAGCAGCTGACGTATCGACTGCTAGAGGAGCACTTCATCGACATTCAAGTCCTGAGGAAGGCCGCGTCTAGCAGCGCGGGTCCATCTAAGGCTTTCTACCTGTACCACATAAACTTAAATCATGTAAGAATACCAACAATTACATACCATAATTTTTCCATGAAGATTTTAAGATAATAATTGATCATTAGAGCAATTAGGCTCTGCTTACGACCCCCTTTACAACACCTTTTTACCCTTAGACCGATGTGATTATATTTTTTAAATGTAAAAATATTTTTACTTGCTTTGAATGATAGTTGGAACACAAAATTAATACATAATGCTAAAATAAAATAGTATTCTACTATGTGCCCAGGTTAGGACAAGCACTTGTATGAAAAATAAATAAAAAATATTGCTTACATATATTTTGTATAAATATTGACATATAAATGGTCGGAATTTGAATCAATTACTGGGAAGAAAAGTGTTGGAGTGGTGTTACAGAACTGCTAAAAGAAGTGATGGTTGAGCTCCTCCAAGATGGACTGATGACATTAGAAGAATAGCGGGAGTGGCCTGGATGCGAAAGCCGAAGGATCAAAGAGAATAGAGACTCATGCGGGAGGCCTATGTTCAACAGTGGACAGATACAGGCTGATGATGATGATCAACTTATGGTCAGAATAAAATAAAAATTATGGTCAAAATAAAAATATTAATGGTGAGAATAAATTATTATATGGTCATAATAAAATTATTTTACGGTCAGAATTAGGTAAGGTTATGTTAGGTTGACCAAAAAATATGAAATATGACTATTGTCACTTAAATTATGACCATTTAATATAGATTCTGATAATAAATTATTTATTCTGCCCTCTGTAATTTTCTGACTGATACATTCTGACCAATGTAATATAAATTATATCAAAACTGTATTAAAATTATGGTCCTATCAACTGAAAATTATGATCAAATCATTAAAATTCTGACTGTAAAAATGCAAGCCCATGTCATCATCAGCCTGTCTGTCCACTGTTAAACGTAGGCCTCCGCATGAGTCTCTATCCTCTTCGATCCTCTGCCTTCCTCATCCAGGCCACTCCCGCATTCTTCTTGTGTCGTCGTCTATCTTGCAGAGGGTCGGCCAACGCTTTGTTTGCCAGTTCTAGGGCGCCACTCCAATAATTTTCTTCCTTATCGACCATCGTCTCTTCGACACATATCTCTTGTTTTTTGTTACTTGAAAAGATTGTCTTGCGTTGATATATATTTTTTTTGTATTTCAAGGTTTCAAACATGGTGCTGGAGATGACTTACAAAGCCATGTACAATTGCATGACGAGGAAGGAGCACGAGATGTTCTCTAACAAGAGAATGATGGAGAAGCAGCAACGGGTGGACACCATGGTGCGCAGCATGAGGCTGCGGGGAGAGCCGGAGGAGATCATACAAGATGTAAGTCATGACAATTATCACCTTTCAAGCTCTAAATACTAGCTGACCTGGTGAACTTGGTACCCCTTCAGAATCAATAAATGTCATGTTAACTTATTTTTTCTGAATTCAGTTTTTTATGGCCTGTATTTCTTTGTTCAGTAACTAATTCAAGGTTTCGGCAGTAAGTTAAATCAATTGGCAGTAAACAAAATTAATCAGCTGTATACTAAATAAATTGGCAATATGCATTGTGTCAGTAGAAATATGGGCAGTCATAAAATTACAATGGTAGTAATGTATTCAACATTGGTAAAAATTATTGCAAAATTAATGAATAATCAACACATAAAAGGGAAACCTAACCTAACCTATTATTAATTTGGCAATGGGCAGAACATATATGTCGAAGAGACGACAGTCGATGGGGAAGAAAAGTATTGTGCTGGATAACATAAATCTAAAAGGCTGTTCCTTACAAAATGTAAAATCCATTGTAATTTTTTCTGTGATTTTTGTTTCAATTCATCACTGTCAAGAGACAACTCTTGACAGTGATAGATTGAAGAAGGCTACTATAGTCGAAACTGCAGTCTCCTGAACAGAGGCCATATCTAACGTTATCCATATTAAAACAAGGTAAATAAATACATATGTTCTTTGTTTGCGTGATTATTAATACGAAGTGTAATTAAGGCAAAAAGTAAGGATTAGTTACTAATTTTTCGTTTAATTATTTTTAGATTGAAGAGACAGTTACGCCGCCTGAGAAGATAGTCTTGGAGAGGATAGAGACCATGATCAAGAAATTAAGCAGCGCGGAAATACAACTAGACGAAACATTATTCATTATGCAAATGTATTTTATATACCAAAGTAACAATAAATAGTTATAATAGTCCAACTTTCAACCTTCTGAACTCTTACATTACGGCTCGGTGGAATACAAATTAAACTGTCAGTTATAAAACTAGTATTTGAAGCATAAATGTACTTATCTGGTCTATTTTCATATATCACATTGGTTCTTGTATCCTTTAGCTATCAGATGATGCATAAAAAACTATTCTAAGAAAGTAGCAAAACGATATATCACGGCTACCGATGTCAACGGTAGGGGAATCTTACACGCCATATATCGGGTACCGATGCCAACGATACTTTAACCCTTTTAATTAGTGAGGCTATTGTTTTTATTATTGTTCCATAAGAAGTGTAAAAATCGATAATCCATATAAAAATAAAATAATAATATTTTTAATACATTTTAAATATTTTTAAAATTAATTTTCCATCAATTAAAACAAACCATATATATTTTTAATAAAACTATAGTGTTGCCTATTTATTGGAGCGCCGCACTCTAATGACATAAAGTATTTTGCAGCTATATAAGCACGCCGCATGGAGTGATTATCCGACAGGGACACGCATTCCCCATGTGTTTACCAAGTTTCTTATTGTTACATTACGCAAGCAGTTTTCTATGGCATTGGCTCTATATAGTGTCACGCCGCACTCTAGCCACATAAAGTGTCATGCTGATATATAAGCACGCCGCATCTAAAGGGTTAATAAATATTTTACCCATTTTTATTTATGAAGCCACGAGTGCGCTCATTTTATTTAGAAGACTTTCTTTTATAATACTTTTACTATTTATTATAAGAATATCAAATAAAAAAATGTAATCATCCAAAATTTAAGCCTGGTGAAAATCTTGTCATTTAAAATAAAAAAGGTTAGTGAAATTGTACATCATTTATGTCAAAATATATAATTACGTTAATCAATTAAATTAAATGCATTTTTTAAATTATGTTTATATAGAATAAATGATTGGTAAAAAATATCATTTCAAACTAACATTAAAATTTAAATTGATTTGTAATTTGTCATTTTCTAACACTGTTGCGAAATATTGAAATCCTTATCTTTTTTTTTATGCATAAATAACTGGATTTGAATAATTCCAAATATTGGATTGTTAAACCAATCTAAAATATTTTATGTTTATCAATATACAAAATTATGATTGTTTAAATTACGGTACATAATGTCATTGTAAATATCAAATGGACATTCTGAAATAATGCCTAATGGTTATTGCTTGGTATATTAAAAATACATTTTTACTTACAAGCATCAAAATAGCCTCAAAAACAGGATGTATTATTTGTCTCAATGGATGGATTGAGGTCAATTATCCAGATATCAATCAAAATCATCATCATCGTAATTTACATTATTTTGGACGAGGAAATAATATTTTATTCCAGACTTAGTGTTGCAGTTGTAAAGTTCTCTCGTGTGTGGGACAGTCTTCATTTTCGTAACATTCAAAATGATTTTTGCTTTCATTTTGGTCTTTCTTCTTCCATCGGCTTTATGCGAACCGGGACCAGGTAACTATCTAATATTTCAACTACATAGACTGGCCATGTCTCTTTTTACTATAAAAAACATGTTTGTTGTAATCTGGATAAATTAGACATAATAAATCTTACACATACATACTGATACCAAAATAATATAAATAAGAAGCCACAGCACTTTGGTAACTCGTATTCATTGAAAAAAATGCAATAATTAACTTAAAACTACAAAATAAATCAGTAAATTGCTCTTAAGTCTTAGTCCACTGTCACAACAACCAAATGTTAGAAAAAAAATTACCACAACTGAAAAAAAACAAAAGATGTTCGAAAAACAAAATTCAAATTTTGCTCCAAATTTCAATGTTAATATTACTTTCTGTATTTTTCAGTGTTTTTCATTCCCATAGGATGAATGTTTTGATGCCAATATCAAACATGTGATGTCTGTATCAATATGTATAAGCATGCATACAGATTTTTTATTTCAAATAAAACCTTTTTCATTTCAAAAGCAACCTTTTCATATCATATAAAAAGGTTGTATCTGAAGTAAAAAAAAACTAACTACTTCCAAAAATGCTTTTTATAGAAGGAAATTTTAGCTGTTGTAAAACCCATTTAGAAATGTCTTGATCTGTTCAAAATGCTTCTGCTATATTTTTTTTAAAGATCTATCCATCTATCTTTCTAACCAAAAATGAACATTACATTTGAATCTTATGAGTGTGATATCGTCTTATTTTTAATTGTAAATTTCTTAATTTTATGCGAATTAAAAAAAATCATGTCTAGATATGAAATATATAATTTTGAAAATACACAAGTTATTCTATATATCATTTATTCTACAAAAACTGCAAAGTTTCTAAATTTCTTGATTATTGAAAAAATAACTTGTGAAACATAGTGCAATATTTTGTATGTTTTTTAATCGCATTTCTTACTACGACTATATTGTAATATATTTTCAAGTTAACAAAAATATGAGTGCAATGGTCTCCTATAGTTTAAGAATCCAACCCAATATTCTATATATAAGTTTATAAAAAAATTTTTTTTTTACTAGTTTATTTTAAACATTGCAATAGTAAAATAAAGCTGTAATATGTGGCTCAAAATTTCGTGTAAAGCTCACGACTGCTATAGACCCTCCCAAGATGATAGAGTTAGGTTATGTTAGGTTAGGAGAAGTTTAATCACATATAAAATAGTTTGTTTTGACAGTGTTTTAATATTTGTTTTGTGTAAAATCACATTTCTTCAGAAGGAATATTGACAGAGTCCATGAAGAGGGGAGTGGTGAAGCTCGGCAAGGACTGCATGAAGAGTGTCGGGGCCTCGCAGAAAGAGATGGAAGCGCTGAGAGGAACTCCGCCTTATGAAGGAAAAACCTCTTGCGTCCTGGCCTGCATTCTGGACAAGGTCATTATTTTAAGTCCCATAAATACTGATTGATGAACTGTCATCATGTCGAATTGCGTTGTGGTCATCTGAAATGTTATCATGTAATCACGTCGGGGTCACCACTGTTAGTTCTGCTATATAATCGTCAATGGAAGCAATGTAACATTAAAATTCGTCGGGGCCTTTAGGTATCGAGGACTGTAGGGTATCCTGACATGCCGGGTTCTGGAGACTGACTGGCGTTAGCCCTCGTACTTAGTGGCGTGTCCGTACGGTGTTGCCACAGTTATATTTTGCACCAGTTGCTTCCACCTCTCAGGAGAGGACATCACTGCTTTCAACATGTCTCAGGACCAGGGTCCTGAGACATGTTGAAAGCAGTGATGTAGTTATACTTACAAAGTTGATCTTTCTTTATTCATCCAATCTTTTTTTTTTCACTTTTCATCATTTGACTCTGTTAACAGCAGTTTCTATATATTTTCAATTCCATTTCTTTACTTGAGAAATTAAAGTGTCATTGAACTGTCACCGACAGTTTAAAAAATCTATTAATACAAACTCATGTAAGGATGTTCAATAGTTAGATTAATTTTATCGACATTAACAATTAAAGCCTTGCTTGTAATAAATATCAATTTATTTAGATAAATACTCGTAGATGACAGTTTCTGACTGCGAAATAGATAATACTAAAGATATCACTATTAAATGATTATAACATGAAATCTGGAGAAAAACAACTGTGGGAAAACCAGGAAAAATCAAGTAAAACATAACATAATGGACAATATCTGAATGCCATGTGTAGTCTTATGAAATTGACAAATCAATGATCGATGTCATTATTTGAGTATACGCCCGGGAGGCCTACTTTACAAACCTCGAGAAAACATATTTTTCGCGGGTTAAAGAAGTTGGAGCATCGCTGGGTCAAGTATATCGAGCTAAAAGGAGACTATGTTGAGAAATAAATCAGCAGTTTTACAAAATTTTCGTTTTTCTTTTGGAGGCTAAGTACTTATCGGACCACCATTTATTGAATCCAGCCTTTTTTATCTGAAATAATTGCACATATGAATATAACAAACTTTATAATGGCAATCATCATAATCCATGAATGGGTTTAAAATATAAGTCTAATGTGCTTAAAAAATAAATGAAGAATCATTAGGAATTCAAAATTTTATGTCTTTGTCAGTTGAGCCGTATAATATAAACATTGTGATGATTTCAGACAGGAATCATGAGCAATAAGAAGTATTCCAAGAAAGGGCTGGTGTACGCCATCACACCGTTCTTGCTCTCGGATCTTCACAAAATGAGCCGAATGAGGGAGATCGCCAACAACTGCGACAAGGAGGTGAGTCCATTTATTTATTTTACAATTCAATTATTTTTCAATTCAATTTAATTATTTTTATTTTCTTTAATAACATTACAAAATATTTATTTTTTAATTCCTTATTAAAGTATTTGACAAGTGTGGCATTGTAAATGTATTGACATACTTAGTGTCAATGACCTCACACTCAGAACTAGTGTGGGGATACTCACGCAAACAGTTGCCATTACTTGCAACAACAAAAACCATGTCATAAGTATATCATGTTGACACACAAATAACCCGGCATTATTGTTACAAAATTTATTGTTACATTTTATGATAATTTACCCAAGTGCATAAAATATATTAAATAAATATTTGATTTTAATTTAATTAATTAACCTTTTTATTTCACAATTATGTAATTAATAGGTACTTTAAATAATAACTGATTAGCATATTTTATATTGAATGACTATTTTAAAGTACTACAGGTTTATATTAATTGAGAATTATTTCTGGTCAAATTGAATAAATATTTGTTTTTTTTTTCTGTAAAACATCATGTTATTTCCTATTTATACTCGTATACACTGCTGCCGGCGGGTATAGCTCAATGGTCTAAGCGTTTGCATTGCAAGCCAAGGGTCGTGGGTTTGATCCCCGACGGAGATTAAAATAAAAACAAAAAAATTAATCGAATTCTGAGATCTAAAATATTGGTGTGAATTTGATCCCTCACCTGTAAAATGCCAATCATAGCCTTTTAATTAAAATTGGTGGTAGACGAAAGTAGTTCCGTGAAGACCACCCATTCATAGTAAATTCCTGTAATAATAAGGATGACGCGTGAATGTCGGGCTGTAGTCTATGACATTGGCGGATCAAAACTCCACATGCAGCGCTTAACTGTATGCAGCATGGTAAGCGTCATAGAATTCCACAGATGAAACTTCAGAATTGTATCACAAAAAAAAAAAACTTGGTCCTCTAACCATAGATAAAAAAAAATGCCTAAAACTATCTCTTCTTCGCATATATTATTAATAATTACTATGTCTATTTGAGTATTTCATTTGTTGTTCTTTCAGATAAAAAAGGATGAAGACGAGTGCAAGGCGGCCAATCACATAGTTGCCTGCCTGAGGGAAAATATTCCTCAAATTTCGGAAATTAAGTTTCATTAATTTTTCAAACATATTTGTAAAGATTTTTTTTATTAATATCAAATCACTTACTTTTTAGTCTCGGTATGTATCAAATTTCACTCAAATTGGTATGATTAAATAAACTACTAAAATAAATCTTTTAACCCTTTGCAGTCTTTAATTCTTCTCGGCAATTTAGTTTTCTTTTTTATTAATTGAGTTTCTTAATTTTTTATTATTAAATAGAACACTTATTTTTGATCCCGGCAACATGAATCCTTTAATAAACAGGGATTTCAAAACTTATTATTAATAAAAAAACGTTTATCATGTGTGATATTATATTGTTGCAACTTCACAGTAGCCATATTATAAATTTACATACAAAAAATTAAAAACAAACAATGATGCATGTCTTACAAAATATAAAATTCAATACTGAAGTATCAATCAACAATGGATAAGTATAAAAAAATTAAAACTTTCAATTAAACAACAAATTACAGCATCAGACATGCACAAAACAGGATTCTCTCGGCAAAGGGGAAATTAAAAATCTAATATTTTAGGTACTAGATGCATCAACATATCCCAAGCTACTACAGTGGTACCTCGACAAACGAGTTTAATTCGTTCCGCAACCTTACTCGCATTTCAAATTACTCTTAAAGCTAATTACCCCACCCATTAATCTGACAGCGAGAGCACACTGATAACTGATTCTCTGACTGTGGCCGGGGGATTCACGCGGGAAAGCGTGACGCGCGGTTCATGTGCAACCGGCCGACCTGCTTAGCCGATTGCTCGTATTTGAAAGCGAAAAATCGCTCGCTCGACGGTTCGTATCTCAAAAAACTTGCATGTTGGGGCACTCGTATGTCGAAGGTACCACTGTATATAAATTCAAAGTGTTTATTCAGTAAAAGGGAAATAACATTAATATTTTTTAAAGGAGACTGGGTAATGAACAATGTTGCATCACACCTTGACGGTGGCCTCAACAACATATACAAAAATAATAAAACTTCAGATATGAATCTAAAAGTTACGAAATTTGGGACAAATCATCATTCAGTCAAAATGCATAGTTATTTAAATTCACGGAGCACAGAAAATCCATTAAACAAAAAGGCCAAACAATTATGGCAACACTGACAAAGCTTGAGCGCACTAAACATTACACTATTTATTTATACATAGGCAATAAACATAAGTCTTTTAAAATATACAATTTTATATTAAGTATTATTTACAAGTACATAATATTAGTTTAAAAATGATTATCTCTCTACAGGCTAGGTAATTATTAATATTACATGATTAAGATAAAAAACTACAATCGTATCAACATCAATAATTTGGTATATAATAATTTTATAAGAACGGCTAAAACATGTCTTTCCATTCACGGGAAGTTAGTATGCATATATTGTTTTGACATTAGTTTTACTGGAGTTTTTATTTTAATTTTGGTATTTCCTACCCTACCATTCTATCACTTATGGAAGAACTATGAACACAAATAATTATAATGAACTCACAACAGGTTAAAAACGCTTTTAACATAGCATAGTATTAATTATTATTAAAACCTATTTCTCGATTTACGCTTGCTTGTAATATAAAATATACTTTTGGTTCAGTTTAAAAATCTTTCTTCTACAAAATATTTTGAAACAACCTATTTGCAAATGTGAAATACATTTTGTTAAAATACAAAATAAGCTATTTTAAAAAATAATAACTGGCCACTTTAAAAACTGCTAAAAGTAATATTTTTATCTTCACACTTTATTAGGCATGACAGTCACCAGCAATTTGCAAAGAAGACCTTACTGTGAGTTATTTTACAGCACTAAATTTGCTTTGAAAATATGTCTCTAGTTACCAAATATAGGCACATAAATTGGGTAAGAAATATATTTAAAAAAAAAGATATCATTTTTATGCAATTAAAATAATGCATTTGTTGGCAGTAAATATGTTGAAAAAATAAAATAAAAAATGACATAAAATCAAGAAGTTTTAAGTATTGTGGCTTTTGGGTTAAGCCGTGTGTGGGGAATTAATTTCTTCCAATATTTTGACAGCCATTGCAGGGGTCTTCTTCGGGGTTGATGACTTTGAAAAAGACTCCTGCAATGGCTGTTGAAATATTGGAAGAGATTAATTCATCCCACACGGCTAAACCTAAAGGCCACAATACCAAATCAGGTCGTGAAAACCTAAGAAGTTGTTCAAGTTTTAAATAATTTTCCAACACTGAAAAATGTGCGATACTTGATTAATTCACAAATTATTACTTCTAATATTATTCTGATTGTCAAAGAAAACTGAATTTGAATTACGCCATCCACTCAGTGGAAAACTTTTGTCTACAAGAGCCATTTTCGTTTACAAATAAAAAAAAATAGCTCATAAGATGCTATCATATTAACACATTGTTTGCGGGAAACGAGTAAAGACGAATGTTCTCGTTTTGTTCTGCTAAGCAGCGGGAAACTTTTAAACAAGGGCATCAAGCGAGTGACGTACTATGCATTATTGCATGTCAACAGTACCCTAAACCTGTCAATACGATCAATTTGGGACCGACCAAAAATGTGGGAAAATGCCCGCTTCAAAGTGTTAATTTATTAAAAAATACAAGGGACCTTTATTATAATGACCACCGTGTGGTAAATTTTATTACAAATGGATGTAATCAGTTCATGTAAGCAGCCAGCTATTATCCAGGAACTACATTTTATTATAAGCGAGTGCGATTTCAAATGTAATACATATACATCTTTAGTACAAATCATTTAAATCGGGTTAAAAATAAACTATAGTTCAATCTACAGATTCCAATATTTCATCTGCTTTTACGATTAAGGTTTATTTTAAACCAAGTTTATATTTAAAGGCCTAGCGGTGCTCTAGTGCAGTAACTCTATCGGATATTAGCGATTAATGCTGCCTCGGTAAAGTATATCTTTGCTTAATTCGACGTACAAATTTAGTTAGCCTTTAATTAAAATTTACTTAACACACTTTATTTAGAATTGGTGAATTCAGGAACTACATTGACACCGTCAGAGAATAACAAACTAATCAACTTTTAAGAGTGCCGATATTAAGCCATTAAGCCGGCACTAGCTCAGTAGCTCGAGACTTGTGGAATGACATTGAAAAGGCTCCATTGCAATTAAATAAAAAATTCATGCTTAGAATAAATTAAATTTTTAATAATTGATTATTACTTTGTGTGGATGGCCAAAATTTACATCCCAAAATTAATAAAACAGTCATCATTAACCCATTACCGCCCACCGTACACTCTTGTATACCTGTCCTAAGAATTATTTGATGTATTTTTTCTGTGGCTATTATGAAAGTAACTGCATACTTCGAAACATGACAAAAAATCTTTAACGACGATGTTTTGGACTCGATAACAGAAAAAAGAGTTTTGTTCAGAGCACAAAAAAATCAACATGAGAGTTACGGTAATATTGATGTTAACCTAGGTCGCTGGTGGCTGTCCTTGCGAGCCTTCCACGACAACAATGTGGGAGAGTGAATTTATTTTAGACAGTATCACTCTTTTTCCGCCCCTTATACACATCCGAGTACACCCCTGTATTTTCGAAGTATTACAAATTTTTGAAAAAAAAACTTTTGAAATATGTTTTTATGCTCAATGTCTTGTAATAATTAACCATAAAAAATATATGCCACTTGTAGTTTCCGTTTGGGCGTTAATGGGTTAAAGCCTGAAGGTCCGTCAAGTACAGAAACAATAAATCATAATGAAAACATTGTTAACAGCGATCTATCTAGGAGATATTTTATGATGGCTTTATTCTCCCGATAGTAGCAAAATGACAGAAATTCATAGATTATTATTATTTTAAACAACAGTAAATAGATCACAATTGTTAAACTCTTCCGGTGCCAGATTATCAATAAGGTGCATTTATCATGTTTTGTGCTAAAGGTTAATTATTGCTGACAAAGTCGACGCTTTGTCTGGAGAGTATTTTTATCACAATTACATGAATGCCGACAACCACTAAAGTGTTTCTATCTAAACAACAGTCCCCACTCGGATGACCAGTCTTTCATGACAATCCGGCTCGCTATCGCCATTATGGAGGATCCTACAAAAGTTCGTTTAACCCTAAAACGATGGCAGTGTTGATGCGAAAACTGAGCTATAAAACATTTATGAAACATCTGTTATTGGAGTTAAAAAAAAACAATAAAAAATATAATTACACGTTACATCTATAAATGTTACCATACATATATGCAAATGAATTAACCTTTAAACGCCCAGTGGTTTCCTTACAGGACCGCAGATTTGCGTCGTTCAATGCCCTACGGTTCATTTCACAATCGGATTACATTAATTTGTAATAATAGTATTAAAGTAAGTTCATGGAAGAATCTATTGTGCGACGAAACATTACTAACATTGGCCTGCTAGGGCATTGAACGACGCAAATTTTCGGTCCCGTATGGGACCACTGGGCGTTGAAAGGTTAATATAGAAAACATAAGTAAATTTTATATATTTTATTTAATATAGTTTTGACGCATGATAGCTATATGTTTCAATTAAGGAGCAGCTGCCACAAGTAGTAAACAATAGCTGATTTTTCATCAAGCTCCTCTTGAAACACAAAGCATGGCTGAATACAGAATATATAAGACAGTAATTTGAAATGCAAAGTTTAATTGGCATAAAGCAAATATAGGAAGCGGCAAAAAGATCTGACAGTTTTTGTGTTTTTTTTTTATTTTTTGGTTAATTTAAAAACCGTCAGATCTTTTTGCCGCTCTCTGTAAATTAGCAATGAAACAAAAAAATGTACTGATTTGTATATCAACACAATCTACATTTGAAATTTGATGATAGATCACATTGTGGTGGATCAAATTAAATAATCAATGCCATCTCTTTGTCACAAATAAAATCTTTATCAGATAATTTGGAATTTGAATTCCTCCTGTCTTTAGGCACGGTGATACAAGTATCTTAGGTTGGCCTTATACAACTAATTATATTGCGCAATATTATGTATATCCCATGAACAGCACGTTATAATGTTTAAAATGATGTAGTCTCGGGCCGGCCCTACACAAAAACATTATGACTTTAGCCACTTTGCTCTATGCAACAGATTTGAAGAAAATATAAAAAAAACTCAAAAAAAAAAAATATTCCTGACTCAAGCTCTAAAATTTTTAGGTACATGAATATAAAAAAACAATTTAAAAAGGTATAATGCCTTTCTACATGATGAAAATAAACATTATTAATATCACCAATTATCAAGCAAAAAATAAAGGTTAAAAATATATTTTTTACATGTAAATATTGATGGTTATTGAGAATTAATAGAAAATTGAGGTTGTGGACTTTTTTTAGCGATTCAGTGTTCATTCATTTAATTCTCCAAGAAATTCAGATTGTTTGACGGAGGACACACAGATGGTGGAAGAGCATTCCAAAGCACACTGGAAGTATTAAGGAAGCTGGTAAGACTACTCAATTTAATTCAACATAAAAAATTACAAAATATGATGTTGGAAAGTGGTAAGCACATGTCAATGGTAATGGAAAAGATTAAGAGGAGTTTGGTTTGGAGGAGTAGTGTCCACGATGATAATGATATAGAAATGTGATAGTGATATTGAAATATTTACAATAATCCAATTTATTCAAAAGTACATTTTATAAAATAGGAAACAATTTAGGAAAATAATAATTTCACAGAACAAAAAATAATCCATGTTTTTTTTTGCATAGAAATAAAACAAATAAATTAAAATAGATTACAGACAACTATGGATCATTTTCACATAGATATGGATGTACATAATTATATTATTAAAAAAAAACACTTATTTGTAGGTTAGGTCTCCATTTAACCGGAGACTTAAGGAGGAAATAGGGAGTACAATACGAAAACTGAAACCCTTTACTATAAATCCTGAACAAAACGGATTCAAGCGCCTTACAATAATTACAAACTATGAATATTTATTTACAAACCAAAAAATATCAACTAAAAACTATATTAAAAGCATCATTCTCGGTTTTATTCAATTTAGGAAGTTTTATATTCTTAATTTTAAATCACCCGCTCAAATATCCACTAAGGCAGGGACATCTATTAACAATTAACTCAACTAAAATGACTAGGATTGAAGAAAAATAAAGTGGCCGAAATTTAATAAAATTGCTTAAAAATTAAATACACAAAAATGTTTATATATTTACGATACAAAATGTCTGTATAGAATATTTTAACCGAAAATATTATACAAAAAAAAAAACCCAAAGTATTCCTTGAAAAAGACTTTGCTAAAAAATTTACTATTTACAATATTCACTCTTGACATACCTTTGGGTGTTCTACATTATAAATATGTAATCTCACGGACCACCCCATGTGTCATGACTGACAACAGACTTTTTCTCAACATTCCACCAATTATTTATCGATTATCTATTACAAAAGCAAATGGGAACCACTGCTTTAGACAAAACTTTTATTAAAAAAAAAAACAATATTTTTTTTTTTAAGAAAAACATTTAATTTTAGTCTTTACAAACCAGCCAGTCATAATTTAAATTCGTCTAAGAATCATAAGCAAGTTTTTATTTCTTTGCACATAATTGAAAAAGAAAAAATATATCTTTTTTTAGTCTAATTATTATAAAGTTGCAATCAATATTATAAGAGACAGTGAAATAATTAATTAAATAATTTTAAATACTACTCGAAATGTAATAAAAAGAAATAAAAAAAGAAATTAAAACAATTCAATGACTAATTTTAAACCAATCTGATATTAGAAAGCAATACACTATTTTTCTAAAAGAAAAGAAAGTATATTAAACGAGACTCGACTCGTTGCTCAGTCATTAGCAATGATACAACTATGCAAAAAAATGTAAATGGATTCAAAAAAATATATATAAATTTGGTAACACTTTGAAAATATTTTTTACGTGTTTAGATTGATAGAAATCTGAATAAAAAAATAAGTCAGTCAGCGGATGGAGATTTACAAACATTATCGGAGAATGTTTAAAAAATGGTTTACAAACATGTCATCAGAAATAAAGGCCTCTATTGGCTTCGGGCCAAACCTGGAACATTCTCATCACACGCTGAAGACAATATCATCACTGTCGATTTTTCATAAATATTACGAAAGTTAAATTTCAGTTAAATAGATATTTGATGATTCATCAATTACAGAAAGCTACTAAATTAACTGATTGGATACCGCTTAAAGACAATAAATGTCACGCAAGTAAAGGTGCATATGTTTTATGAAACATATATATCTCTACAAAAATCCAAATGTTTTTATTATAAAAATGCTAGTATTTTATTGAAGTAGTAACATATTTATTTATATAAAAATACGGTAATCATGTGTAAATCTCATTAAAGATTTCCAGGAGAGGCTCTGTTGCATCGACATTAGTCTGCATACTAAATACAAATATTTCCAGGAGAGGCTCTGTTGCATCGACATTAGTCTGCATACTAAATACAAATATTTCCAGGAGAGGCTCTGTTGCATCGACATTAGTCTGCATACTAAATACAAATATTTTTACCATATAAACCAGTGTTCCCAACCTTTTTCATTCCTGCAGATGGGTAAAAAAAGGAAAAAAAATGATTGACCACAAATATTGAAATTAAACAAAATATTCTCCTCCAGTTATTTAAATAATAATCGTCATTAGAATGAGACAATAACATTGAAAATATACAGTGGTATCTCGACATATGTATTTTGTTAGTATTTTAAAGTGTCATAAAATAGATCCGATACAAGACCAGTTGCAACTATTACTGGGTGTTTCTTGCTAAGCCGATTGCTCGTATCTCAAATTTTTCTTTATCTCAAAAAATTGCTGCCTTGACGGCTTGTATGTCAAAAAAAAAACTCGTATGTTGGGGCACTCGGATGTCAAGGTACCACTGTATATTCAAAATATATATACATTTTTTACTCAACTCTGACTTGTTAACATTTACTAAAGAAATCACGTAAATAAAATATTTTTATATATATAAATTTATTACGAATTTGGCATACTGTTTGTGGCCCAGGGGAAAGTCTTTCCGACTCACGAATAAGGGAACACTGATTCAAACCATGTATTCGTTGTGTACGGCATCAAAACAGTTAATAATGCAGTGGTTTGCTGTATATATGAAGCTGATAGAAGTGTAGTTAAGGTCTCTCCGCTCTTTTTATGACCAAAGCATTAACATATCTACTGCACTGATAGTGTAGGGGTCAGTTGTGATGGTGTTGGTGGAAGATGTGTGGGAACTGGCATAGCTGGCAGGCTGCCAGGGGGGCGCGCTGTTAGGAGGCGGGCGGGGCGACGGGTTAACTGAACCACATCCAACGAGGACACTGTCACTGAAGAGATCCTGGAATAACACAAACACACAACTGAGTATGATAAAAAAACGTAAATGAAAATATAGAATAATACATGCTAAAAATACGGGTCTCTAGTAATGACTATTACATAAATATTTTAACTACGCCAAGTTGCCAGTACGGAATGTGTATCTTTTAATACACTTGAAAATGGCTACTCGACACATGAAATATGGCAGAAACATGTCCTCACCAAATAAAATTTTGCAGAATAATTGTAGCAATATTTTCATTTCATTTGTAACTTATAATCTTTCCGAAAAAAATAATACAGATGTATTCCTCGCCATTGAAAATCACTCTTACATTATATTTATTTGGCTTTTATAAATAATTGCTTTGATCACATTGTTTCAACATATTTAAGGATATAATAAATCGTATACAGTCGATTCCGATAATTGGGACACTGCTTTATTGGGACAGCCGCTTATCTGGGACAAATCTCAAAGAACAGAAACCAAACCAAGAAAACAATAGTAAATTTATATGTTTAATTGGGACAACATTCCGCTTAATTGGGACAGTAAATTTTAAGCAATGAAGAAAATCAAGATATGTTGCAAGTTACTATTATTAACTATGAAGAATTTTCAAGAATAGATAACAATTTACCATGTTACAATGATAATGAAGACTGTGAGGATTCAATTGTAGAAGGTATTAAATCAAAATATGAAAAATTAGACAAAGATGATGATCATGATGTTGAGTCACCTGTGCCTGTGACTAACCAGGAGGCAAAAAAATGTATGGTTGTGTTACAGCGTTATTTTATGCAGGAAGGAAATGAAGGGAGCCCTACATCCGCACTGAATATCTGTGCTGATTTTGTAGAAGTGAAATGTTACAAAAAACGAAAGACAGAATACACTTGACTCATTTTCGCATTGAATTTAATTGTATGTTCCTACCCATTTATAATTTGAATTAGGTTTTGTTTTTCATAAAAGTTTATATTACATATTTGTAATTTATATTACCTATATGTAATTTGCAGTTTCCGAGAGTTTATAAAATAAAACTATTTAAAAAAATGCATTGTTTAATTTTATGTGTGTATTACTGGTTAATGGCCTTAGTTGCCAAACCAAATAAATTAATTTAAAAAATTTGAAAATCGCTTAATTGGGACAGCCGCTTAATTGGTACAAAATGCCCAAGTCCTGATATGTCCCAATTAAGCGGAATCAACTGTATTATTAAAGAATATATATATTTTATTTGTAATGTAGCATCACTTTAGTGGTGAGCGTAATACACACCTGTAGTTAAATTGTGTGAAGCCGATGTTTCCATGAAGGTGACTTGCTTTTTCCTGCAAAAATAATATCAATTCAATAAAATTCTAAAGCTTACGTTTTAAATTGTTACCTTTACTACAAAGTTGACAACTATGAATGATAGAAATCACTGTTATATATTTTTTCTAGTGTACCAAAAACATTTTTTGTCTAGTGACGGAAAATGTTTTTGTTATTTTGGATGTTAGGGCCGCGTCGGTAATTCTGAATAGCAGTTTGTGTGGAGCACATGGCCGACAGCGCAAAATGAAAAGCCAAATTTATGTTTGTCACCGGTGGCCGATGCCGCGTGATAGTAATGACTCAGTGTCGGCCACCGGTGGCTGACATGGCGATGAACGTGTAAAACATTATTTGGCTGTATTAAAAAAACCTTCTCACACTTTTTCAAACCCATTATAAAACCAGAAAACTTATTGCAAATAAATAAACAATCAGTGTGATGTGTTGCTATTCTAAAACATTCCAGATATAGATATGTAATAAACTCACAGCATATTTTCATTAGTTTCAGCCAAGTTCTTATTGTTGTAGATAGACTTTCCCTCCGAAGGAAATGAGGAAGGCTGACAGCTCTCTGTGATGAAAAAAAAAATATTATTACTTCAAAAATAAGTTGAAAATACTAGTGCTCCAAAAATAAATAAAATGATAAAAATATATATATACATAAAGTAGTAGCATAATAATTAACAAAATAAAAATCTAAAGGAACATAAAAATAAATTATAATTGATTTGGTATGCAAGATAATAATTGATTCTAGTAAATAGTAAAAAAATAAAAAAATAAAAAAGGAACATTACAATTTTACTAACTCTTGGCAGAATCTTCATACAGTCTTTGGTGAATGCTGTCGGGGGATCGCATCTGGAGGTCCTGGAAGGAAACAATTATGTTTTATAATAATAACAGGTGAAATAATATTTAGACATATATTAGATATCAATGCATTGGATTACAGGGTCGGCTAATATATTCCCAAGATATAGATTGTAATATATCGACTGTGGAACTATCAAGATATTGATCGTTAGTATTGAGCATGTAAAAGTTGATAAATTATAATAGATAGTGTCATACAAGACTTTCATATTGCTACTTATGAGACAAATGTAAAAAAAAGCGGCACACAACTGCCTGAATCCACTAGTCCTTGGAGTCAGTTAGACAAACTGTCTAATATACGCAACTTTAAAGTTAATAACCACCATACTATAAGAAATATAATGTTTATAAAACTTTACTTCATATCTAAATCTACTAGTGTTCTCTGAGTGTTATTACCTGTAGAGCTTTGAGGTTCTGCATGACCCTGTTGATGTCCAGATCCTCTTCGAGCTTCCTCTGATCTTCTCGCTCCTGGGCTGCCTCTGCCAGTCGCTCTGGCTTCATTGAAAAATTGTCCTTTATCACACTCACTACTTCTGCCTTCAATGCAGCTTTATCACCCAACAGATCCGCTTCATCGACGATATCCACCGCATCAGCTTTCTTCAATATTCCTTTCTCCGTCGACGAGCCGCTTAAAATGTTTCCGTAAGTGTGTTTTACGTGACTGCCCTTACTCCCCTCGACCCTGGCGGGCGACTCTCTATCTGATAACCTGCAATTGTTATCTTTATCCATGATGCTCCCGTACGTGTGTTTCATGTGACTGACTTTAGTTCCTTCCGGTCTATTGGATACGTTATGTGTCGACGCATCCGTTCCCGGATCGGAATTAAGGATATTCTTCACCGAATGAGAAGACACTATACTGTTTATGGAGAAGTCGCTTTTGTGATTTTTATCCGGCCTCTCTTTGGATTGCATCAACTTCATTTGCTTGGCGACTTGCTGCCGCACGATTTCCTTTCGGACGGTTTCATCGAGAGACGTATTCGGTGACGGTCCTTCTTCAGAGACGACTTCCACGCAGTCGTCACTGCTACTGTCCTCGATGTCCATGACGCTCCTTGAAGTGTTGTAGTTGGAAGATTCGTTACCGGAAGTACTCGTGAATCGCTCTCCGTGTCCACCGGAATGATCCAGCATTCCTGGAGATCCGGATAAGACAGTATCCTTTTCGAGCTTCTTTGGCAAAATGCGGTGATGCTTTAAATGGGAACTGTGGGCACTGTGAGGAGTCGAAGACGACAGCGGCACTCGGTCCGGTGCTTTCATCAACGGGGAGGACGGCTGAGCGACGGGACTTCTCGGGATCTCAACGTTGAGATCCAAATTGGATTTGGAGTATTCTTTTGCCAGGCGAAGAGTTTCCGGTTTATTTGGTTCGGGATACTTGGTCACGGGACTCGCCGACGTCCGTTGCCTGTTGACTTGCGGTAAATTATCAGTCTTGTATTTAGGTTTCACAAACAGATCGACGTTATTAGGGTTGGAAATTTTCAAATCGTCGGTGACAATTTTCTTATCGTTTCCGTAGCCTCCCGAAGTCTTTGGGGGTAAAGGATCGTTACTCCTTTTATTTGAGCCGTCCAGGATGATGGCTTTATAATTCTTTTCTACCGGTTTAGCTAAGAGATCGCCGTGTGCTTTGATTCTATCTTTGATGGTCGCCGGGTGTTTATTTGCCTCGGGGCTGCTGTTTTTGCCAGAAATAATCTTCGCTATCGTGCTTGCATTGAAGAGAGCATTGGCCGACTTGACCTTGATGGTTCCGGGACTGTTTTGCGAGTTTGGAGATACAGGTTCCGGTGTTCTGTTATTTCCGCTGGCACTGCTGACGACACTGGTCACGTTGGCAGCAGGCTTGGGCGGCTGGAAGCCTTTGCTGGAGGAATCTTTAACGTTAGCGACGGGCGTTATGGTGATACATCCTATACTCGTGGGCGGGGTATATTTTTCAGCTTTGGGAGGGGCGACCGAAGAAGTTGTTTTATCGACATCGTTTTTATGAAACACGTTGGTAACAGAAATAGAAACGTTGTCTCCGATAGTTTTTTGGCCGGTCGCCGCATCCGTGTTGACCTTGAATGACTTTTTCTTGTCGAGGGCGGCGGAAGATTTGTCTGTTGCCTGTGCGGCCGGGTGACTGTTTAATAAATCTTTTTTGAAATGAGTCACTTCAGAGTTCTGCCTGTCTTCGGCGTCTGTTCCTATGCAGATGGAGCTGGTCTGCGCCTTGGCTAGCGGCACTAAGAGTCCCATAGGTTCCGGGTCGCTGATGCTGACTTGAGGACCTTGTGGCGGGTTGGGGTTCTTGCCAGGCTTGGTGGCCGCACCGGCAACATTAGCAGCTTGCAGTGAGATGGCCAGCTGCTTCATGTGCTCCGACCGGCTTTTCTTGACTGCACTCGGGTCAGGCTTTTGTAACTTGTTGAGTCTGCAATGAAGAGAATAAAATGTAACATTGATTTTTAATGTTTTCTACACGACTAAACACATCCCGTGTATTTTTCTCCTATTTTTTATACTAATCTGCAGTTAAAATTTTGAATTTAAATGATTTTATTCATTCATATAATATAATACGCAAACGGTTTACTAATGTACAAAAATATGCAAAAGTGGCATAAATAGAAAGTAGGCCAGGCATAATAAATGATGAATCATTATGCTAATAGATTTAAATGACATTAATTTAAATATTCCCACACAAGTGTTAATTCAATTTCATTGAAATTGACGAATCATGCATTTTTGCAGGGAAATAAAAAAATATTATTTGCAAACCGAGGTACATTTTAAGTTATTAAAAAAAAAATATTTCTAAATTTTCAGGTTAATCTGGTTATATCTGGTTAACTGAGAGTTTTTGGTGAACGCTCAGGGGACAGAACAAGAGTGAAGGGAGCCTCACTTGGCCTGCTGCAGCAGTGTGGGCATCCGCACGAACCCCACGGGGAAGAGCGGTAGCACCACAGTCTGCAGGTAGCGCACGGCCGCCTCCTCGCTCTCGTGGCGGCCGCCGTCAGCGTTGCATTTCACCAGATCGTACAGGATGCCCCTGAAACATTACAATATCACAATACAAAAGTGTTACTCAATCATTATTGCTGGATTATTTACTATTTTTCCATAACATAGGATATTACAAACAAAAGATATAAACATAAATTCATGACATTGCACAGCTAAAGAGGTTCGATAACAATCAAAGATAAAATTATTTATAATTACTAATCTTATCACAATCTTATTGGCATTTGGTGGAAAAAATCTAAATACTTCAATTAATTATTCGCAAGACTCAAACCTTTGTTATTGGTAAAGTTATTTATTAAATTAATATTTTGGTTCTCACACTACCAAATGAACATTAGAATCTTGTTAAAATTTCAGAAGCAGCGTTGACTGAATGCAAATCTTATAATTTTAAATTAATTCTAATTTTTAAATTTACAAATAAAAAATATTTAGTTTTGATTCACATTTATTTTTAATGATTACATGTTTCGGACTCCCTGGAGACCAACTTCATTAATATGATAATCTCCAGGGAGTCTAAAATATGTAATCATAAAAAATATTGTGAATCAAATCTAAATATTTTTAATTTGTTATTTTTTTAATTAAAATTAATTTGAAATTATAATTATACAGTTTCAGCGAGTATTGCCAGTTGATAACCTTAATGTTAGTGAATGCAAATCTGTAAAAATTCAAAGATGAAATGGCAATACTAACACAAAACTTTTTTTGTTACCATAATTAGTCTCCCATTTAATTAAGTTGTGGTCTCTATCCATAGATCTTCATATAAGGATAAATGACAATACTGATTTTTGTAATTACCTCACTTGGTCGTTCCACGGAAACCTTCTCTTCGGCAGCCTTTTTTCTGGTAGTTTCTTGTCATCGTCAAGGATTGAGTTTTGCGTTGATATTTGTTTGCTGAAATTGCAATTAAAATGATCATCAGTCATGAGCCAATTCACAATACGAGGAGTACAAAAACAATGAGGATTGTCAACTCACTTGATCTCCACTATCCTTTGAGATTCCGTTCTGTATGTTTCCAACAGGGCCGGCTTCATTTTCTCTATTATTCCTTTAAGCCTGAAATATATATATATACAAATGATTGATTAGAGGTCATTGAACCATCTTATACCTTTATTATTGATACACAGGTCATCTTCCAAATACCAATGTTAAACTGTATTGAAAGTATATCCTATATCGCTTGGGAACACCACATGTTATGGTTGAGTTGACCCTCCCTGAGTATCAAATGGTCCATACATCATAATGGATTTTAAAAAATGAACTGAATGTGCCTTGGATACTGTAATTGAGAATATTAGCAAGAAATATTTGAGGATACCTTAATTACTGATGAGAATAACTGATTAACTCCATTATTTGTCTATGATCATCAATAGCTAGTATTAGGCTCACCCTGTAATCGTGTGCACTTTTATACAATTCATTTGAATTACTTTTATAGACTTTTAAAACTTTAGCGTGACCAGTGAAAATACCGAAATGAAAATGAACTGAATCATTGTTGTACGAGAGTTATGTTAACAAAAAATTTAAATTATGATCCGAAACTAACATTAAAATATATTTTTCTACATATCGTCTTTTACATTTGACGTACCTCCTATTATCAAGTGTCTTATAGTCTGAATAATACAGTAAATCTCAGCGGAGCTTTGGATGCATAGGTGACCTTCAGGCGAGGCAAAGATAAAGGTTTACAGAATTGTATGGTGAGTGCCGATATTGAAGAATAAATTATTGTTAGTCTGAGGAATTGACTGTCATCTTCATGAAGCCGAATCCATAAGTAGAAGAATCAATTATTCACCTGTCCAGCGGCTGCCTGAGAGTGGTGGAACGATCGTGCTCGTCAGCTAAGCGCCTGGCTCTCTGCAGCAGCCCAGGTTTGCCTCGCCGCAGCAGTTGGGCCGCATGAGCAAACAAAGTGTGGCGAAGACCCGGAGACATGCCTCCTCGGCGGCATTGCTTCTCCATGCTGCAAAAAAACAAAATCAATCATTTGTAAACATATGTATAAATGATAAATTTTCTAGAGAATAAAACTAGTAAAACATTGTTAATAATCACTCTACGGCTTTCGGTGACATAGCACCTTCATCAGGAACTACTCATTAAAAACGGTTTTTATTAAGCAGTTCCTGTCGATGGTCCTACATCACCGAAAACCAGTAGTCATTATTAATTAAAGGTTAGTGGTATCATACAAAGTTTGTGGTATCATACAAAGTTAGTGGTATCATACAAAGTTTTCATTGTTTTCTTTAAATATGACAAACCACAAAGTTACTGCGATCTACAAGTGAGATAAACTTTCGCTCAGATGAACGTTCGTTACGGCCATTATCAAGCTACTATATCTTTAGTATCATTCTCTAGCTGACTTGATTTAAGATTTACAGGAGAGTTTCTTGCAGGCAAAACTGCCGGCGGTCATAGGTCAATGATCAAAGCATTAGCTTTGCAAGCCAAAGGTCGTGGGTTCGATCCCCGACGGAGATTAAAAAAAAAAAGGATTTTTAATCGATTTTTGAGCTCTAAAATAGATCCACCCGGTTGGTGTGAATTTGATCCATTACCCGTAAAATGTCAGTCATAGCCTATTAATTAAAATTGGTGGTAGACGAAAGTCGTCCCGTGAAGACCGCCCATTCATAGTAAATTCCTGTAATAATAAAGGATGATGCTTGAATCTCGGGCTGTAGTCTATGACATTGGCGGATCAACACTCCACATGCAGCGTTTAGCCATATACAACATGGTAAGTGTCATGAATTCCACAGATGAGACTTCAGAATTACTATCACCATCTGTCGGTATTCTACTGCATGTGGTTACATAAAAAATATATATTTATTTTTAAAAACTGTGTACACGTGTGTACCGAATATTAGTTATACAGATGTACATGTATGCCCATACTCCTTTCATAAAGTTTTAGTACTGTAATATATATATAACCATGCTCCTCTAAAGTTTAAAATTGTTTGGTGATCAGACATTCCAAATTGTGAGTTTCAATGCACAAAGCGTATAGTCATCATGTCTATGCATAATACACATATCAATGTACCAAATATGTCAATATCCTCTTCTGATGTCATAGATTCTTGCGTCTATTGTCTTACCCAAGGATGATCTCGTTGACCTCTGGCCCGGCGAGCTTTGCCGTGTGCGAGGCGAAGTGAGCCTCGGAGAGAGCTCGAAGGCGCCGCGCTAATGTGGCGGCTTCCGGGGGCAACCCGGGGGGCAGCGCGGGGGGCGCCAGGGACAGGGGGACACTGGGCACCACACTTGACGAGGGCACCTCTCTGCAATTATCAAACAACTAAATTAATATCAAATAAACAAACTTAACCCTCCAAGGATGTTATATGGTTACAGTGATTACTATTATGTACTTACCCCTACTTTGGCCCTTTATCTACCTATCCCTCTATCTACCTGTTTTACAAAATTGTATGCAAAATTTCCAGCATTTGCGCAATGAATTTGATACCACATTATGATATATTAGGAATCTGATAAACTCAAAAACTAAAAGCAAATGAAGTCATACAAATCGCGCAGCTTTACTATACAAAGTTTTTCATACGAAGGCAGACACATAAAGTGCTGAAACCTAGTGGCTGCGAAGGAAATGATGAAATTTTTGTGTTTATTTTGAGTGACTTAAATACTAGTATTTTTTTCTATTAAAACAGTGAAGGTAACAGGTTTAGGCAAACAGCTTACACTCAAACAAACCAATAGTAACATTTCTGCAACATCTAATGTTACATTTTATTGTCTTGCGCCTGGACTCTCATCATATCATATAGGGCAGCGGTCGGGGAACTTTTTTAACCATTACCCCAAAATATTTTTGCATAAATCGATATTACCCCAAAATATTTTTGTGAGTCGATATTACCCCTTCCCCAGATTTTTAAAGAAGACAATCAATGTATATT
Organism: Glossosoma conforme; assembly: GCA_022606575.1. NCBI lineage: Eukaryota > Metazoa > Arthropoda > Insecta > Trichoptera > Glossosomatidae > Glossosoma > Glossosoma conforme. Next base: position 359,102 of record JAGTXR010000287.1, on the reverse strand, counting down.
TAAATAATCATTATTTATTGAATTAATTTACACGGAAAATAACAAAAAAGTTACATGAAAATTGTAAGTTTTATGAAATAGCAAACTAGAAAATTTTCCTTATTACCCCAAAAAAACACACTTTTACCCCATTTGGGATTTACCCCGGTTCCCCGACCGCTTATATAGGGAATATCATATAAGGGATTAATATAATTCCTGTTGAAGGCCCCAACCACGTTCCTAGAATGTCTCTGAGAAGCAAGTCTATTAACACGTAAATACGGCTATAATGTTACATAGCCTACCGTGTCTGAGGTTGCAGTTCCAATAAATTAATTTATAACTGTATAAATATCTCCTGTTGGTTTGAAAATAATCAAATATAAAAATGTCTATCATAGCGTAGTCATCAAAATAAGTAGTAAATAAAAATCGGCCCGTTTGTACCATCCAATCACAGTGAGTGGCTATAAAAATAAATACATATATTCCAGGCTTTAGTCTAATGACGCTGGTGTAACGATACTCCAACAGTTCCCTTCAAGTGTCACATAATACATAATGAGTTGTCGCATTCACTATAATTGCTGACTATCGCAGTTATTGTTACCTGGAGCTGTCGGAGCTGGCTTGGTTGTCGGAGCTGGGGACTGCGGGAGGCTTGGAACTGGAGTCCGAGGAGCGAGAGTCCGTGCTGGCATCATTGTTATCAACACCTGAAAAAATACACATACAACAATAAAATAATAAAAATGTTTAAATTTGAATTAACTATAGTCATAATGAAATATATTACCAATAAAGAAATGCACTTAACTTATACCTTTCAATTACATTTATTTTTAAGAAACATTACATCAGTTTAGTTTGTTATGTTTGTTTTTTTTTTTTTAATGATTATGTAAGTTTACGTATTGACATATTTATTCAGTACAAGTGGTGACACAATACTGAATGCTGAAGTCTAAAATTGTAACAATAAAAAGCACGGCATAAATACATCAATAGCAATACCACATCAAATATATCAATATTCTCTTCTGAAGTCAAACTTATAAAAATCATATATTTGTTGTGATACTGATTAATTATAAATGTTAAAAAGTCCTCTTACTCTTGGCCCTGGCGTCCTGCGTAAGTTCCTTGCCCGTCTTGGGCTCCGGTGCTGCATCAGGATTGCTGCTGGCGCTGCCTTCCTGCTGGGAGTTCTTCCTCTTCTTTCTCGGCAAGGAAATCTTGTCCTTGCCGTCTTTATGCTTGAAGGATTTCGGCTGAAAAAATTCAATTTCATTAAAAATAACAACCAATACAAAAATAAGAGAAAAAAACATTACCCAAATGTGATCCATCTCTCGCCCCTTGAGGGAGAAAGTTTTGGTAATATTATTTATTCAAATGAGATTGTACACCCTACGCAAAACCTATAAAGTCAGGTTTTACAATTTCTAAACTGAATGGCTCTCATTTAACAGCACAAAAGATTCTTCATTGTCTTATCTTTGAAGAGAGGACTAGTGGTGTCGACGATGGGATACAATGTACGCAACATTTAGTATAAACACCTATTCTAAGGTATGCATCACTGCGACCAAACCAGTCATTTGTTAAGGACATCGACGTTTTTGTAGCCCGAAGGAAGTATGTGTAAGGATTGGAGACTATAGAATATTAGGTAGTGATCGGTTCAGATAACTCCGTTTTACAAATCCATGACATATTGATTCAGCCACCTGAAGATAAGGTATATCAATCACACAAGTACAGGATAGCTGTGGGCAATGTAACATCACCTACATTAAGATGATATATATTTAAGTGTTGTGTCACCTTTTTAGCATCTTCACCAGACTTATCAGAGTCAGTCACTCCATTGGTCTTGGCCGGCTTGGTCTCCGTGTCCCTGGGTTTATCTGCACCCGTGGATGCTTCCGAGTCATCTCCCGATGAAGATGACTCTTCCTCACTCTCGCTTGTTGACAAAGCACGCTGCAAAACATAACCACAAAACATTAATTCATGTTTTTTGCAATTACTTGATTATGTAAATTGTAAAAGTAATAAACCCAATTGAGGCAAAGTTCAGCAGTAGTGTTACACAAAACCAGTATCACAAAGTCACTAAATGTGATCAATAAATTAGTGTCCTACAATTGAGAAGTATATTATTGACATGTTTGTTTATCAAAGGCGACTCCACTCGCTGGGATCATCATTGGAACGTCAGGAGAAAGGATGACGAGCAAGTTACAAAACCAAAACTATTCGAGAAGCACATATTTAAGACAAAAGATTGACGAACTTTGGTCATCTGCCCGGGACGAAACTTACTGCGTTTCTCTTCAAGTCCCGGGCAGACTCCAACTGAGCCTCTGGCAGTTGTGATAGCAGATATATAAGAGTGCATAATGGATGTGTCTTGCCTTGTGTGACTTTCTCTGCGACTGTGGTGAAGAGTCTCCGCCAGCATCTGTGGTGGTGGCCCCCAGGGCCCCTCCCGTGACATTCTTGAACTCCAGAGATCCGCTGTTGATGTAAAAACCTCCGCACACCGTGTCGCATTCTGGCGGTATTATCTCATCGTACTGTAAGCAAATTATAATGGTAAACTGATATAAATACAAGACTTCCAAAAATGCATGACTAACAACTCTGACAATCATCATATATAGAAAACGAGAGGGTTAATGTTATCAAGACTTGAGTACACATTTTAGTGTGAATAATATTCTTCATTTTGAGATTGTAAATTTGTTGATGTCTTACCCCGTCTGTGTTGTCGATGAAGGAGTCGTTCTCATCGTAGCCGGCTCCGATGTCTGCATAGTCGTCTTGCTTGCAGCGGCCCTTGGACCTGCCGTATGTGCTGGATCCGCCCTGTGATACAACAACAATTAATATTATATTCAAAGCTAGACCAAGTCTCTGCCATTGTTTGTAGATGGTCAACGATTGGAAATGACCTAATTAATTCCAAGATTACCTACTAATATTTGGTGTTTTTTTAGGAAAGTAGACTGTATATTTAAATAGCCTTCCACACCACAAGAGGTACATTTCTTCTTTAACTCTTGCTTTCTGATGATATACATTTACTACAACTCGACTCTAATAATGAGAATATCAATATAAAATATAATAGATACTGAGTGAACGATTTTTGTAATCCTTTGTAATATTATTAATTATTAAATAAAATTATAATAATGTATAAGTATTTATTTGTAGTGATGGAAATAAATAATTTGTGGAATAATCAGGAAAAGAATCACGCGCCCGTGTCATACTTCTGCGCGTAAGCCTGTACAGACAGACAGAACTTCTTGTCCGGGCATAAAAGTGGGTTCGCAAACATTCCGACACTATGCCCAACGGCGGCGGTCGCCTCTCGAGTGAACTCCGGGTTTTTGTCATAATTTTCTTCATTCTCTAGATTCAAAAGTGAAAGAGTCTATCCAGATGGTGTCTGAAACATGTGCTCTCAACTTGTAGTGCTCTCAATCTCCGTTCGGAACTCTGTGTGCTGCATTTTGTGGTTTTGTGTTTTGTGACAGTTGCGTTTTCTGTCGAAAGTCTGACGTTCAGCAGTGTCCGCCATTTTCTGACGCGTCACGTGACCAAAGTGCATAGACAAAACACCATCTGTGTGATCACTTTGAAACTACTTAACTGTCATTTTTGTAATTGATATCTGTCTTCGAATCTGACGTTTAAAGTACTTTTATATTGTTGTTTACGTGTGAACTGTCATTGTTGGACTTGTGATGTGCAAACTACTGCAGGCCGGCAGCAATAGATGTGATTACTGAGTGAACATGGTTTTAACATACGAATACTCATACGAAGACTTAATCTCCTTCAATAAAGCCACCCTCGGCATTGAACTTAATATAAGGGACCGTCTAGAATCACTAGGCCTCACGCGAAAATCACGCAGTACCCACCGTAGAGGAAAAAGGGGTGGAATAAAAACAAGAAGGAAAATACTAAACCAATTGAAGACGACAACTACAAAACAACCTGTGCTTAATGTTTCACTTGCGCTATGGAATGCCAGATCCATAAACAACAAAGTCGACGAAATCCATGAGCTCATCAGAAACAAAAAACTAAGCATTCTTGCTATAACTGAATCTTGGCATGAGAACTATGAATCGTCCTCACTGAAACGTCTTCGAAGCTTTGGATACCAAATTGTTGAAACTGCAAGGAAACTGAGCCCGTACCTAACCAAGACAACGTTAATTGGACAAATCATGGCGGGGTTGTGTTGCTGACGCAGCAACACTATAGACTTATTCAAATAACCCTAGGCCAATTTAAGACTTTTGAGAGTCTTGGATCACGTATAGGAGCAAATGGAGTATACTTAACAGTTATGACCATTTATAGACCTGGGTCTAAAAATATAACGACAACGTTCTTCAACGAGTTTCGCACTCTCATGGAATTGCTAACCCTCCGCAATGAACCTTTTGTCATCGTGGGTGACCTTAACATAAGACTTGACCGCAGTACTGATTCGTCAAGCAAAAAATTTGCACAACTTCTCCATGACTTTGTGTGCATACAAAGAGTTTCGGTCCCCACACACAGAGAAGGTGGATTGCTCGATGTTGTCATCACCAGAGAAGAAAATCCTTGTGAAACAATTGTCGAAGACACAGGTCTATCTGACCATAGTTTAGTGCGTTTCCAAGCGAATCTGAATAAGCCACTTCCGGTTTCTCAAACCGTCACGTCTAGAGCATGGAAAAAAGTCGACATTCAGGACTTCCAACAAGACATTCTCAAAACTAATCTTGAACCATATGACCATTTTTCCGATCTTGACCAAGACACTTATCATTTCACCACCCGACTCAAAGCATTGGCAGACAAACACGCGCCCGAAGTTACAAAAACTGTCAAAATAAGGCCTTCCGATCGATGGTTTGATGATGAATGCCGGGAAATGAAGAAAACTACTCGTCGGTTAGAGAGAAATTTCTTGAAAAATAAGGCTGAGTCCAATAGAGCTGAATGGATAGCATCCCTGAACAATTATAGAACACTGGTTTGTAACAAGAAATCAACCTTCTGGTGTGGTCTTATTGAAGAAAACAGAGCTGATCCACAACGACTCTGGGAAAACATTAACAAAATATGTGGCAACCAACAAGATAGGTTAATGACGGAAGGTCAACCTGAGGAATTTTCAGACTTTTTTGGTGAAAAAATTAGCAGAATCCGCGACAGAACTGGTTCCGCCGGCTACCAGGACTCACTGGGGACCGCTTACAGTTTTAACACTCTTGAAGAGACAACTGTTGCAGAACTTACCAAGTTTATTAACAGTGCTCCAAACAAACAATGCGCACTTGACCCAATCCCAACTTGGCTCTTCAAAAAATGTGAGAAAGAACTTGTCCCGTGGCTTCTTGGAATTATTAATAAATCACTCACCAGCGGAAAAGTCCCCTCTTTATTAAAGGAGGCCTTAGTGACACCAGTTCTGAAAAAACCGCAACTAGACTCAAAGGATCTGTCAAATTTTCGACCAATCTCCAATTTGCCGTTTGTTTCCAAAGTAATAGAAAAAATTGTGGCTCTAAGACTCACAAAATACTTGGAATGCAACAATCTCTTTGCTAAGAAGCAATCGGCATACAGAAAATACCACTCCACAGAAACGGGCCTAGTGCGACTTCTTTCAGACCTGATAACAACTATAGAAAAGGGAAATATCGCAATAATGACTCTTCTAGACATGAGTGCAGCGTTCGACACTGTAGACCATGCTATCCTTCTAAGGAAACTAAGAATACATTACGGTATATCTGGAAAGGCCCTAGACTGGTTTCAGTCATGCCTAGAAAACCGTAAGCAAACCATCTGTCTACAGAATAAAATGTCGAGACAATCTACTCTATCATGTGGTGTCCCACAAGGCTCAGTTCTCGGCCCATTATTCTTTATTCTATACACCAAAGAAATTGAGGAGATTGCTGAGAGATGGGAAATAAAAGTACACTGCTACGCAGATGACTGTCAGCTCTACTCTTCTTGTGGACCCGAGGAAATTGGCAACATGAAAGAAAGGATGGTCGGCTGTATAGAGGAGATCGGACAGTGGATGTCAGCAAATAGGCTCGCTCTTAATCCGGAAAAGACGGAAATACTCTTTATGGCCACAGCTCGAAGACAACATCTATTGGACTTACAACCCTTGGCCATTTGTGGTAATGATGTCATCCCTTCTACAAGCGTCAAGCTGCTGGGAGTAGAAATTTACCAGTTCCTCAATCTTAGCGGTAATATTACAAAAACGGTGAAATCTGGATTTTTTAACCTGCGGCAGATACGGTCGGTAAAAAGATGCTTACCCAGAGACGCTACAAAGAGTTTGGTAAATGCGTTTATAGTCTCCAAAATGGACTACTGCAACGCTCTGCACGCAGGCCAGCCAGCCAAACAATTAAATCGATTGCAGTCGTTACAAAACGCAGCGGCACGACTAGTCTACAACGCGCCCAAATTCTGTCACATTACTTCAATACTACACCGACTGCACTGGTTGAGAGTTTCGGCTAGAATCCAGTATAAATTATGCCTCTTAGCTTACAAGGCACTCAACGGAACTGCACCGGGCTATCTGACAGAACTTATTAAGCCTTCAGAAATAAGCATGCGTGGAGAGACACTCAGATTGGCTAGAGCAAATAGAAGCACCCTGCAGCTGACGGGAGGTAGTCCTAGCACGGTCTTTGGCAATCGGGCTTTCAGCTACGCTGCGCCAATGACCTGGAACTCACTACCGGAAAGCATAAGAGAGCTTAAAGCGGAGGCATCCTTCAGAAGCAGACTCAAGACCCACCTTTTTACTCAGAGAGGCAAAGAAGCGCTTTTGGAATGATCATTCGGTCATAAAAGAGCGCTATACAAATACTAATATAATAAATAATAATAATAATAATGCATTTAACCGCGCTGAATTTGTTGCAGCTATAGCGGCTAATTGCATTTTTTTTCTCTTTTTCAGATACTTACATTACAAAAATTGATACATTTCAACTTCAACCAAAGTCAATCAAAATGATTTAGAAATATACAGATTTTTGCGGTTTTTAAATGAAATTTTCAAATAGTGTAGTTAACACATATCACCGGAACTCACAGGAGTTATTATCTAAGGGGAGGGTTAATAAAGATGTAATAAGACATTGTGATTACTTTCTAATACATACATATTTCTGTTCAAACTGCTTGGCGATCCTCTCTACATCCTCCTCATTGTCGGAGAATGGATCTCTAAGTCCGTTGGGGGCGCTAGCTTCTTTCTTTTCTTTCTCAGCTCGTCTGCGGCCCTGGAAATATTAAAAAAAAAAACTACTAAAAAACTGCATTATGGAAGTGTACATAAAAAACATAGGTGTATTCAGTAATGAGTCACTCATTAGTACAATATGAATTGCAAAACAGCTCAACTTTTGAAAAGGGACATAGTATTACAAATATAATAGGCTCTTTTGCAGAAATTGTGCAGAATTCTTTCATGATAACATTGTTTGAAAAAAAAAAATGGCCTGTATGTCGGCGGGTATGATTAAGAGGTAAAGTGTTTGCTTACCAAGCCAGAGAACATAAAATTGATTCCCTATGAAGCTTAAAGTTATTATAAAATCTTTTTTAATATTCTTCTGTCAACTACTCGTAAATACCCCATCCATACATCCAAAAACCACTAAAGAATCCAAAAATGTTGGTGTGAAATTGACCCCTCATCCGTAGAATGACAATGGTAGTCAAAAATTAAAGGTAGATTAAAGTCATTCAGTAAACACCACCTATTCACAGAGAGTACCCGTAAAAATTGAAGTTGCGTAAAAAACCATCTCGCGTCAATTTGTAGTGATGTTATAATTCAGATGTGGAACGGATGAGGGAAGATTTTTGCTGTTGTATAATATTTCAATATTTTATTTTCTATGTGTAGATAATATTTATTATAATATAAATAACATTTATAAAAAATACATATTGTTTACATTATATATAGATTATATTTGAATCAAATTACAAAAAAACATTCTTATCAATAATACCTACAATTCTGAATATATATATTTTTATGTAAGCACGTTTTAGGAGAATACCGACAGATGGTGATAGTAATTCTGAAGTCTCATCTGTGGAAATCTATGACGCTTACAATGCTGCATATGGCTAAGCGCTGCATGTGTGTAGCGTTGATCCGCCAACGTCAAAGACTACAGCCCGAGATTTACGAATCATCCTTATTATTACATAAATTTACTATGAATGGGTGGCCTTCACGGGATGACTATCGTCTACCACCAATTTTAATTCATAGGCTATGACTAGTATTTAACAAATGAGGGATCAAATTCACACCAACCGGTGTATTTTAGAGCTCAGAAATCGATTATTATTGTTTATTTATTTTTAATCTCCGTCAGGAATCGAACCCACGACCTTTAGCTTACAAAGCAAATGCTTCGACCAATGAGCTATACCCGCCGGCTCATTATATGACTTGTTTTGCACAATATGTAAAACATTTCAAATCCGACCTATCCTTGAATACGGCAGTCACCTTTGGATTGGAGCCCCAAAATACCTTCTTAACTTAATTGACTCAGTTCAAAGAAGAGCAATTCGTTTGATAAACAATGACACCCTTACGTCTAACCTACAATCAATGGAACACAGATGTAAGATTGGTTCTCTTAGTCTTTTTTACCGTTATTACCACGGTCGCTGCTCTTCGGAACTTAAAAAACTAATTCCTCCTGCACCCACTCACAGCCGACAAACTCGTCTTACACTTGCCGAACATCCATACACGGTTAATATATGTCGACCAAGAACTGGCAGCTTCCAAAGTTCCTTTCTTAATGCCACCGGTAAGCTATAGAATGCTCTTCCAGCGTCTGTGTTTCCTCCTTCCTACAATCTGGATCTCTTCAAGAAACAGATAAATATACACTTGCAATCTCCCCAACCCACACACAAATACGAACACAACACACATTTCCCGCATGCAGCGTCCAGCCTCCATGGCTGAGCGTCATAGAGTGCACTGGTCTCGACCGGTTGTGCTCTCCTGCATGCGTTTACATAAAAAAAAAAAATTACATTACAATGTAATAATAATAAGATACATAGAACGATAATACAAATTCCAAAGGCATTTAAACTCGTAAATTAATGATTATTTTATTATTGATGATAAACGTCAATGTTATAGCATGCTTAAAATATATCACAAACAGTAAACATGATTTATTATATTACAAGAAAGTAAAATTGAATTTATTTAATTTTTGTAACAATGCTGCTGTAACTACATTTCTCTATAGACTCCTTGTGGGCGGGAGTACCATTCACTTGGTAGTGGTTCTAAACCTGTGGTTCGCGAAACATTCTTAAGCAAAATATAAAAAATATCTTCACTCAAAACGATCAACAAGGCTAATTAATGTATTTCAAATATAGATAATCTTAGTTAACAAAAATACAAAAACTAAAGTACATATTAAAAATATGATTTAAAAAATGCAAGTCGAGCACATTTTATAATGTCTTTCAACTATAGTCCATCCAGTGTATGAAGAACCCTATGACACATTTATTGCCCTGTGCTAAATATCGTCCGATATAACGTTGTGAAAACGTTCGCTACCTATATTAATTTTATTAACATAAACAAAAACCTCTCTTCTTATATATAATAAGTTTTTTAAGTAAATATATCATAATCAAAAACAAAATAATAAAAAATATATACATATTGTTACAAATTAGAAAAAATACGGCAATTTGTAACTATAATAATACAAAATCTGACGCATGTAGAACGCCATCTCGCATTGCTGCGAAAACCAGTGTTGGGGTATAGATAATCGTATTTTCGATTGTTTTTGTAAATACCTACGATAATGAAATATTAGAATTATTATCAATTATAAGTGAATATTAACAGGTTGTAAGATATATGTAAAACAAACTATAAATAATAATATTAGTAATATGAAAATTATGAAGAAAAGCGAGTGGAAAATAAAATATTAGCACTATTTTAAGTTTTACTTCTAAATCTGTAGTACTTTTTTTTGTCACTTCTACTCCGTTTGCCAGTCATTATGGGCACGATTTTTCGATATTGACTTCAGATATTAAATGGGTATATGTAATATTTATATCTTATTATATTAATTGTATATATGTCCGTGTTCAAAAACACTGTGTCAACTGAAGTAAGTAAATGTATATTTATTTTTTATATTAATTCATAATTTTAAAACAACGAAGGGAAGAAGTGAGAAATAAACAACATTCTTTGCGCACGTCCCGTGATCTACTGACCGGAAGGAAGTTTTTATGGCATCATTATTGCATCATTTTTGTTTACGCATGGCTCAGGTTGACACGCGCACCGCAATACAATTTTTTTGGTCGTAATTAAAAAAAAAAAAAAAACAATTTTTTGGTCGTATGTGCGAATCGTCATAATTAGAACCGTCGTAAGTCGAGAACCACCTGTACTAACAATAAATATAATAATTACAACACAAAACACAAATCGATCGAAGAACAACGCGCTACTAAAAGTCGTACATTTGTACTGATCCACACGCCGCCATGCGGAAAAAAATGATACTAAAATATAATTATTTTCGAAGAACAAGAGAAGAAAAATCGATATAATAGAATAAAAAATGTTCCCCCCCATCTCTTTTACACAGAGCAATAAAAATGCCATACGTATCAAGCTAAAACTTTCCAAATATAATATTCGCTGCACTTTAAATTCTATTTTTTTTTTAAATAGAGATGTTTATATACGATTCACTTCGAATTCAAATTCGATTTTTTTTCGAAGAAGAAGAGAAAAAAAATCGACCTAATCGAAATAAATATTTTTGCCCCATCCCTTTTACAAGGGGCAATAAATGTGTCATAGGGTTCTTCATACACTGGATGAACTATAGTAGACTAACTATCGGAAGTAGCTTACAAATATGAACATTGCAGGGGTCTACTTCAGGGTTGAACGGCGGTCGAAATATTGCTAAGAGAGAATTCGCCACACACGGGTAAACCCAAAAGCCATAATACCTATTATTGATCCATTTTTAATTTTAATCATATTTTTTTTTGTTTACATTATTTTTTATCAGTGGTGGGGAAAAAAACATAAATTTAAAATGGTAGAATAAAAGCTAAAACAACATTATTTTATACACATTAAATATTCATAATGTTGCATTATTTATATTTTTTAGAGTATGACGTTTTGTCAACACATGCATACAATGTATTATCAGTAGAAGACTCGGAACATGCCTGTCTCGCGCTTCCTTCCCAGCGGCAGACGTGTCTAACGGGCGAGTCGCGATGCGTTGACTGCGGCACGGCTAGACAGACAAGTGGGATAGTCCCCCCCCAGCTGAAGCGTCATCAGCCTACGTGACGACGTGTGTGTAGGTGCGAGGGGAGGGCGTGTCGGGCGTTTCTCACTTGAAGACTTGCTTTGCAAATGGTAGACGACGAATATCACGTCAGAAGAATTAACAGAAATATGTTTTTATTAAAAGTTCATCTATTATCTTTGCTTTGTACTGTTTATCTGGCATTCTAGTGCAACTAACCGCTAGTGACGCTTTGCCGTACTTGGGAGACCGACGTATTGTAGTCAGTAAGTGTATTGTATTATAACAAGGAGTTCCCCTCTCCACTAGCGTAACCGCTGAACGTACATTGGTTATATTTAAAATATATCAGTATTTATTGTATAACCCTAATTTGGTCTCCTTTTTCTACCTGAACATCGTAGCTTTCACTCAATTTCAGTTTAGAAGGCTCCCCCCTATTACAGTTAGCCTGCAGCCGCAGCAACGATAACAACCAAATACCCTTGCGATTTATTTTCCGTTTAATTATTATTCATCAAAATGGACATTTCACTTGCTTTTCATCATTAAATTTTACTATATGCGATCCTGCAAGGACGAGCGTCACCATACAGTAACATAGACATGTTTTTAATAAAGCAGTCTGTATTTATTTTTAATATTTTAAGCGTATCAGACCTACACGTTGATTGACTATGGCTAAAAATCATATTTTGATTTAAAAAAGTCTCATGCCTCTGGAGGGTTAAAGGAGGAGGGGGTTTGGAAAAACCTGGGACCCATAATGACTAGTTACGGCACTGGCTTTAGGCTTGTTCACGCGGCGGGAGCAACAGTAACTATCTGCCCCGCCACACGTACTTCTTACATCAAAACAAAGACCCCCGGGGAGATTAAAGATGCGATAGCTGACCGGTAAGAAACAACGCGGCGGTCAAGGATTATAAACATTAGGTAACAGATCCTTCGAATCTTCGCTTTCATTTTAGTGCCTCAACCCGAAAACGACCGAAAATTACTGCATGAAATATTTATAGCACAAAAAATAAACGACAGCGTAAGTAATCAATTATGAGCACACATAAGCGTAAATGACGCGTGATGTAGTTGTGGCGTTGGCGATTCAAATTCCACATGCAGCGTTTAGCCATATGCATTAATGAGAATCCACAGATTTGCCCTCCATCATCTGTCGGTATTCTCCTGTATGTGTTAGCGTAAAGCTTTACCACGTGGCATGGTCACGAAATGTTAAATAAAACATAAGTTAGTATAATTTGAATTAGCGAGTTATTTGAATTACACCCGTTTGACTTAAAGGTAACTAAACCAACTTAACACCCATATAACTTCTTAGGTTTTCACGACCAGATTTGGGATTGTGGATTTTGACTTCATGAAGTCGTCAACTCTGCAGCAGACCCCTGCAATGGCGGTCGAAATATTAGTACTAGAGAATTTGCCACACACGGCTAAAACCAAATTCCAACTTAACACCCGTTTCCGAGACGTTTCTTTAGATTTGAGGCCAGTTGAGGTCTGAAGTCTCCTCACTTAAATCGTTCTAAAGGTAGTAACTTTAATACGAGCAGGTTGGTTACTTTAAGAAATGTATATACGCGTCTTAATTTGGTTACCTTAAGCCAAATAATTACTCTGCATAAGGGTGGTAGTCTTAATAAAACGATGCAGGCATCAGCTGAGGTGTAGGCTCGTCCATGAATGAACGGTAAAAAGGAATCCAGTCGTATAGGTTTCGGGTTACGGTTACGTGACACCCGGCGCGTAAAAATGTTTACACGATCAAGAGATGCTATCGGACGAGCGCATGCGCGCGATCCTGCCACGTGGACCTGCTCCTGCACGCACGCAACTGCTGGCATAGATCATTCGAGTGAAAAAGAGGCTATGCCGTCATAAACATTGATACCAAACAACACATGTGTGTGAGACGTTGGCATCGAACCTCTTATCCAAGGAGAACGAAAAGCCTATTTATAATTACATAAAGTTAATTTGAATATTAATTCCGGTGTATGTTATGGGCATATTTAGGTTAATCAGCACTTGCACAACAACATATAAAGACATTATTGCACAATAGAATTCGTTAAAGATGAAGTGTTGAATACTCGCACATTGCAAAAATAAATAATTACCAAGTGCGTCCAAATAAACTGAACAAATATTCATTATTGCTGGAAATCATTGTTTTTATCAAAACAATTTTCAAATTCATATTTTGCACATTTCAACCCAAGAATGCTTCGATTATTTTTTATGTATTATCTGACTTAACTTTTTTAAGGGGATATAATCGCCAAACAGTGATGGCCGTATGCTCCAAACTGGGAGCCGATATGAAATTAAGAGAAAATTAATGTGACTATTTGTATGTAATCTTGGTGCCACACGGGTGTACACTCATTCAGAAAATTGAAGGTTAACTATAACCAAACAAATGGTTATAATTTTTTAAAACAACATTGTTTATCATAAAGTTGTGAAATATTGCAATACGTTGACCCCCCTTGTTAAACTGTGATAAAAACACGATAGTAAAAACTTATTATTCTGCATTTATATCATTATTTTGTAAAAACATTTTATCAATACGAAAAAAATAAAAAACATATACACATTTAAACTAATTACTACAATATTAGTCGCCCGTTTGTCTTTTTTTATGAAAAAAAACAACGATCGCATTTGATCATATTTATATCCACTTAATCCCCCGTAACTAGTCTAGTGATACATGGATTCCAGGAATTTGTGTCACGACCTATCGTTAACAGACAATTCGTTCAACGACTCATCGGTAACGACTTGGGGCGCACTGGTCGTCTGGTGCACGGGACAGCTGGTGCACTGGGTGTCTCGCTAACCTAACCTTAGTTATTTCGTTAACGAGACCTATTCATCTCTGGACTCTACGATCACTGGACAATTGATGTCTGCCATTCTGCAGAACCCATTTCCAAATCTTACCATTTTCTCATACATTCCCACGTATTTCGTGGTTAGCAACGTGCTACCAAAGAAGGTAATTCGAGTCTCGCTGTAGTGTACTAACTTCGCAGCCTTAGACTAAGGTATATTTGACATCTTAGTGATGCACCTAGAATCACGGGAAGGCCTTCAGCCACTCTCTAACAAGTAGCTTTTTACGTGCGGCCAGTAACGGGTCCCAATCTGGGTCTCCAAAAACAGGATGGGACAGGGATGGTTTTACCAAGATCACTGGACATTTAAATCCTTAGTTTAATTTAGCGAGACAGCCATTGCACCAGTTGTCCCGTGCGCCAAATGTCCCGTGAAGAAAGAAGTTTCATTTCAATAATTAAATCACTATTGTTTGGGTCTTATGGATCATCCTGACTAATATCCACTAAGATGGTATTATGAACCATGTTATTCTTTAAATTAAAAAATATTTGTTTGATATTTTCTTTGTTGTTGATGTTGAGAATTGTATTAGTTAGTGGTGCCTGCCGCGGTGTGCACTTACCTTTCACTTGCATCGGCTTACAATTACTCTGGTTTGTTCGCTAAATATAGACTTAGAAAATAAAATGTGAGTGTTGGATGGCTTCAATTGGTGAAACTTGGCAGAAACTCAATCAAACACGCGATCGCCACAAATCAACAACACAAGTAAATAACGGTAACGATCCACTTAAATCAATCGTAGTCCCTTTCTATTGTTTTTTTTATGTAAACACATATAGGAGAATACCGACAGATGGTGATAGTAATTCTAAAGTCCCATCTGTAGAATTCTATGACGCTTACCATGGTGCATATGGCTAAGCGCTGCATGTGGAGTGTTGATCCGCTAACGTCATAGACTACAGCCCGAGATTCACGCACCATCCTTATTATTACAGGAATTTACTATGAATAGGTGGTCTTCACGGGACGACTTTCGTCTACCACCAATTTTAATTAATAGGCTATGTATGACTGGCATTTTACGGGTGAGGGATCAAATTCACACAAATCGGGGGGTATTTCAGACCTCGGAAATCGGATTAAAAACATTTTTTTTAATCTCCGTCGAGGATCGAACCCAAGACCCATGGCTTGCAAAGCAAACGCTTTGACAGGGACCATTGTGATTTTATCTTCGTACTGTAT
Source organism: Glossosoma conforme (assembly GCA_022606575.1). Lineage (NCBI taxonomy): Eukaryota > Metazoa > Arthropoda > Insecta > Trichoptera > Glossosomatidae > Glossosoma > Glossosoma conforme. Next base: position 343,566 of record JAGTXR010000287.1, on the reverse strand, counting down.
ATGTCTTCCTAGATAGATCACCGGGCGGTATAGCTCAGTGGTTAAAGCATTTGCTTAGCAAGCCGAAGGTCATCGATTCGAAGATTTTAAATCGATTTCTGAGCTTACTCCCGATTGGTATAAATTTGATCCCTCACCCGTAAAACGGCAGTCATAGCCTATTAATCAAAATCGGTGGTAGACGAAAATCGTCCCGTGAGGACCACCCATTCATAGTAAATTCCTGTAATAATAAGAATGCTGCGTGAATGTCGGGCTGTAGTCTATGATATTGACGGATCAACATTCCGTATGCAACGCTCATTTATCCATATGTAAAATGGTATGCGTCACAGGATCCACATAGGCAAAACTTTAAAATCACTATCACCATCTGTCAGTATTCTCCTGTATGTGTTTACATAAAAAAAACGTGTACATAATAATGTCAACAATGATACTTTAATGGTAAAAAAAGTCAATCCAAGTGAATAATAAAATCGTTGTTGTAAACATTTTTTAAGATTTGAAACTTACATACAAATCTACACCAAATACCATATTATATGACATTTCATTCAACTAATCAGAGTCTAAAACCGGCGGGGATCGAACCCACGACTTTCGGTTTGGTAAGCAAACGATTAAGCCACTAGGCAATATCCGCCGGAAAAATCTCAATGGATAAAATTGAGTATCGAAATTATGTACCTGGTGCATCCCCAAGAAACACGGATTACAAACCACTGGCATATACAAACATACAATCGTTTAGTGAACCGGATTGACGACGTAGGCGGATTATCCGACATTATACTTTGCGGAATGAATACGAAGGTTACTCATTCACTAGAAATTCTACAAAATGACTTTACAAAAGCAAATCGTAAACAGGGCTATTTTCGTAGCGTGCAATAAATGTCATTCTAATTAGTAATTATCATCAATGAGAACGAAAGATAAGCGAATTGTAGTGCGGTGTGATACAATAACATTATGAATGATTTGATGCGCATGAATAACTAGTAATTTTAATTGTAAATTTCATATCTTACCAAAAAGAAGTACAAAGCGAATAATCAAAAGTAGATGCATTCGATCACCGTTGTTTCGAATGGTCGATTATGTATGCAATATATTATTTATTTATAAAAACAAGAGTCGTGTTTTAATTACACCATTCATATCTCATGAACGGCTGGACCGATTACCATGATATTTGATTCGATGAATTCGTCTCGATCTCGAACAGAAAAATTACTATCAAAACATCGCAAAAAATCAGTTTTTTTCTTCATAAATTATGCATCGGACGGCTTTTTAGGTTTACGCTGATTCCAGTAGATGGCGTTGTACGGTGCGTGCAGAGTCGTCACAGGCTGCCTCAAACCAACACCCAGTTCAAAACTATATCCCTTGGCTGGTATCGCACCACCAAACATAAGACGCAGTCATATGCGCCGAAGAAATGCGTAAGGAAATCAACCAACCGTCCCACTACTTGTATAATCAAATACCCCATACCCAGCCTGAATTCGCGAAGCAGCTTTCCGAGTTCCACACAACGTCTCACATCCGGCCCTGAAAATGAGAGACTCCAGCTCTGGCGATAAGTCGCACCAGAGCATTTCATTACTCCAAAGGAAGGCCTCCGAACTGGCAAGAACCTTGACTGGCGGACCTGGAAATACCTGAACAGATTAAGAACCGGAGTTGGTAGAACAAAAGACAACCTCGAGCGTTAGGGAATTCTTCGGCAGGGAGATCCACTATTGTGCGACTGTGGAGACCTGCAGACCGCCTCACACCTAAGATCCTGCTCCATGTGCCCAACAAGCTGCACACCTCAAGACCTAATGCTAGGCAACACACGGGCTATCGATGTTGCCAGATACTGGGTAAAAATAATTGGACGTCGCTGACACGAAAAAGAAGTGGCGTTGTACAGGGGAGCGGCAAAAAAAGCTGACGGTTTTCATATTTAATAATTTTACACATTTAACTCAATTTTGAGTGTTCACTTAAATAAAATCTGAATTTACAACATTAATTGATTCCGAAACGGTATGAAATTAAACAGTAAAAGGAGAGTGGATTAATAGAAAAATGCACCAAAAATGAAAAGAATATACAAATGCATGTTTGTGACTTCGAGAACAAAACCTAATCAATAAAGTTTGCCTATTGAACTACTGTTTCAATTCGTCTTTTGGTGCTTCTCGATTATTGACTTCTCACTATTTACAAATCCCTAACATAGATAATAAAAAAATTGAGCACATGTAAAAAACAACAACATACAGCGATATCTACGAATATCACACATATACCGTTATACCGTCATATTACTTGTTGAAGATCAATAATTTTCGTTTTTTTATTATATTATTATTCGTGTCGATCGGTATAAAGGACACATATCAAAAAGGCAATCGTTAGATATGTCCCAAATGATAAAAAAAAACAAATTTGGGTAGCGATAGTTTACTTGTACTAGCACGTATGACAGCCGGTGGAGCGAGCAGTGTTCTTCAACCATTTAGGTCGCAAACCATTGGTTATAATATAGTGACAAAAATAATAATATGAACCCTTTCATTACGGCTCGGTTTGAATACAAATTATACAGTCGATTATAAAACTAGTATTTGAAGCATAAATGTACTTATCTGGTCTATTTTCATATATCACATTGGTTCTTGTATCTTTTAGCTATCAGATGATGCATAAAAAACTATTCTAAGAAAGTAGCAAAACGATGTATCACGTCAACCGATGCGAAAGGGTTAGAAAAAAAAACGAAATGATACATCAATGGAGATGATGTTGATACAGCAGTAGGTATCAATAGAGACCGAGTCTGGGTGTCTGGCAACACTCTGCTAAATAACTATGTGCAATCAAATGTAGAATAGCCAGTTACAACAAAATCATTTTACTTTACATTTAAATGTAATAATCATAATCAAGTTACGTTGAATTAGATAACTGGACCGAACACGCGAAACAAAAACAATTTTATTTTTATGTAATTAATTTAAAAAATCATCTTTCATTTACATCATTGATATTAAAGAAATACGTGTAAGATGAATTATTGTACAAAACAAAACAACGTTCTGTTTTTGAAATTTACAGGTTATGTTTGATAATTGGAATGCTAATTAGTAGAGACCCGTATTTTTAGAATTTTGAAATAGATGCGAAATAGATGCTAAAATTTGGAATAGATGCGCTAATAAATGCGAATTTCATAGAATATGCAAATAGATGCTAAAATCTCAATTTGCTCGTTTTATGAAATGAATTTCAACATTATAAATAAAAAAATAGATTTTTACATACCTATCTTATATGTACACACTTTACATCGCCTAAGGCAATATTTTTACACCGGTAACATTGCCCATACATATCCTTTCGCACATTTATTTTGGGAGGAAATTGACGACATAAAACGGAGCCTACAAAATCATTTTAATGAAGTTTTTTCTGTTGAAACAAAACAAATAATTTCATTCACTAGTGAAACAATAAAAAAACGATCTGGAATATTATTTAATTGAAACTGCTTAAAAAAGTCTTCTTAAACTTGAGTCTCATTTAGTAATAAATAAGACCAATTTATATTACAAGACTTTGAGTCAACTTTTTAATTCATCAGTAGCATATTCAAAATGTACCATTAATGTTAAACAAGCACTATTCAATTTATTAACAGAATCTCAATGCATAGAAGGATATCAAAATTTTGGAAATTGTAAAAAGTGATTTAAAACCAGATATTTTACCACTACGAGTATTGGTAACAAAAGTTTACTATATTTTTTTTAGTTGTGCAGCTATTAAATTGTTGATGTTGAAAAATTCTTCAACAAATATTATTTAATAGTAACTGATCATCGCACTAATCTAAAAAATTCATCCATTGAAGCATGCTCCATGATTTATTTTAGAAATATTATTGTTTGTAAGATAAAATTCAATAGTGTACATTGAAACCTTTTTTATTTCTATTATGGAGACTAAATAAACAACTTAATTCAACTCTCCATTATCAGCTTCTTCTCAAATTTCCTACAAATGAACTTGGTCTGTTAAGAGTTCATTCCTGAAAATTTCAATAATTGAATGTATATTTTGATGATTGCCCTATTTTTGTATTATTTTGTTTTATGTCTTAGAATGTTTAGTAATTACTTATAATATTTATGCATGTTTGTCAATGTTTTAATTTTAAAAACGTTAAAACCTAGTGCAATTGATAATTATTTGATATTTGTGTCATACAAAAATAGATGCTAAAATAGATGCTAAAATATATGCTAAGATATATGCTAAAATCCATGTTATTAAATGCTCCATAGCGCTAATTTTGAAAAAAATAGATGCTAAAAATACGGGTCTCTACTAATTAGCAACTGTCTTCCCAATATAGACGAATTATTTATTGTTTCGATACATTTCAATATTTTTTTAAGTAGTTTGGAGCACGTAGAAAAACGACGCGGAGCACCGAGAAAGATCACATGTACTTATGGCAATTTAGTATCAGAAAAAAAATCTATAGTTAAAAAGTATATTATGTATTACGAAATACAAAAAAAAACAACATAATATGATGTTATTAAAGGTTAGGTTAGATATCTATGGAAATGTTAACAAAAAACTAAAAGGCAGGACATAACTCAAAAATATGACAAATTAGGGGAAAAGAAGGCAAAGGAGGGCAAAACTTGAATAATAATTGAAAGACAGAAATTTAAAATGATGACGGTTGGTTACGTAAGTTATAAGGGTGCCACTAGCACAGTATGATTGTATAAAAATAATAATAATTTAGGTTGCGAAAATCAAATCTCAATGAATAACAATGACGTTTTTATTTTAATTCGTTAATTGTTATCTTTGGATTTGGATTAGGAGCACATAAAAATGATAAGATATAAATAAAATATAATCAGATGGCTTATATATCAGGCTAATTATAAATAACGAAATCGTAACAAATGACAATGTTTTAAACGCACTGTCGCTTTTGTAACTGCACGGATTGTATCAGGAGCGCATACGCGCGAAAAGAGTATGCGAAATAATAAAAAAATATGTAATCAGATGTTGATATGGCGGTAGGTATCTATAAAAACCGGTACCAAAGCGCGTACAACGAATAACAACATGCAGCGAAAGTGAAGACATGGCGATCACCACACACGACAAAATGAAGGAACCACTTCACTCCACACAGCATCACACTTTGGATCTAAAATAACATACCTAACGTCACAATAATACATTGTCATGTGATTATGTATCAATAGATATTGTATACTTTATGTGGATCGGTATCAGGAGCACATATGTGAAAAGAGAATACGAAACAATATAAAATAATATTACAATGATGCATGTACTTGTACTGTCCGCGATGATAATTTCTAGTCAATTTTAAAGTGGAACGATAAACGCCAACGATCCCGGCCAGGCGAACGGAATGACAGCGCTGTCAAGTTTTTACGATTCATAAAAAAATACTATTCATTATGATTAAAACGTATAAAAATGATTTGATAATTAGAATGGATTATTCTACATCGATTAAGATTGGTATACGTACGAGATAATATGATTTTATACAATATATATATTTAATAAGTTAATGTTTTTATGTCAAGTTCGGTAATGATTATGTTGATTGTAGTTGTAATGATTGTGTGGAACGTGTAATTGAAGTTTCCAATGGATGCATAAAAAAGGCGTGTAAAACATGTGTACGGTGTCGCTGTAATGTCAGCTGGATGCGCGATATCTGTACCGACAAGAAGGCGTGTAATTATTATCCTACCGCGTTACACAGCTGGTATAATAATAAATTAACAACAATGTCGAAACCTCGACGAAGCAATGCCGCTTTGGGATAATTATTAAAAATACATTGTTGGGATGTTGAGGTCGTGTGGATAGTTTGGTACTAGGCGAGCATACGGTTGTCGTAGGTCGGCGGTTGTCGAGGAATAGGCGACAATCGATCTGGCCTTAAAAGGAGACTAGAGCCCTTCGCTGGCACGATCCCGATACCTCCTCAGAGCTGTGTGCTCCTGATACTTTCCCAGCAGAGTGACCTGACGAATGCCGGGTTCGCTCCGAGATTATTTGTATCGAAAGTGGTTCAGTTGCAAACATGGCGCCCGTAATCCTTCTAGCGGTGTTACGCCACGGTAAATTATCCCTCGCCGCGGTGACACGCTTTAAAAACTTAATAAAATAAAAAATAAAAGGGAGTCTGCAAAGACCGCCCAAGAAAAACACTAATCTGGCGCCGATAAACACATGACATCGCCGGAGATGACACGGTGAAATACAGCAATCACATCGGAAAGAAAAATCGTTAGATTCGGCTCGGATCTCGTCCATTTTCTGTGATAAGTCTCACCTCCTCGGCTTTGACCAGCTCCTTGTAGTTGAACTCGGGACACTCTTTCTCGTTGGACTCGAACAGATCCAGCGAGATGCGGATGGTCTTGAGCACCTTCACCTTCGCCTTCTTCTGCGGATCGACGGCGACGAGGTTGGCGCGTTTGTTTTCGGACATTATTCGCGGTTTCGGCCGGCCGGAACGCACTTGACGCACAACAACACGGCACACATTTTCAAACCGTCCAGCACATTTCGTCCATGTTGAAATTTATTGTTTGGGTTGCGCGCGCACCCGCTCTCTCTCGAGAACTTCTTCGTACACTTTAAAGCAACTCATAAAAATAACTTTAGTTTTATTTCACAGATGTCTACAATGGAAGTATTCAAATTAATTACAATTAATTTTATTATGTATGTACTCTTTATTTTTAAATTTTATTTTCCGGCACCTATAATGTTTTTGGTTAATCAGGTAAATTAAAAATTATGTTGTACATTTTTTTGTAAAAAAAATATGCCTATTGGCCAGAAAATATGTTTTGGTATTTCCTTATACTAATTCAAATTAGCAGTTTTGTTATGAATAGCGATTTCATTTGATTAAAAATCATTACCAAGGCCGCCGAGAGCTAATATGGGCCTCAAGATTTTTATTTATTTTTAACAATAACCATTTGAAATTATCTCGAAATTTTTGCTATACAAAAAAGGTCTTTACAAACCCCACAATTTTTTATCTTCATTCTTTTTAACAAGGAAAATGTAGATCCTTACGAGCCGCAGGTTGTACAGTGGGTCATTTTGACAGTACAGGATGTATGCCGGCTTTGTAAAGTTGATTAAACTATTTTTTGGTTTTATATATATATGTATATATAGATAAAATTCTTACTTAAAAACTGCTGGTCAATTCATGTAAACATTTTACGTCTCTTATTAGTTGAACTAGAATTAGATATTGTATTATTGAATTATTTCATATAGCTTTAACAATATATATTTTTCATTTACCTACCAAACTAGAGTCATGTATTTAAAAATCTGAACTCAATAAGTCCAACAAACATATTAATATCTTTGATACTGGTTTCCATTTCCAGTGCTTTGTATTCGTAACAAACTTCTGTCTGTTTTGTTTTTTAACCCTTTCCAGTCGAGTCTTTTTTCCCTCAAGGTCCACAATAAATTTTCAGAATTTCAAAAGAATTATTGTTATTTTTTAAAAATAAAAACCCTTTTTTATTAATTTAATGTACATACTAAAAACGATGGAAAAATATGTCGAATGTCATTCGAAATCGGACCCCACAGAAAAATTCAATGTCGACTGAGATTCGACATTACACCCGAAAGGGTTAAATTTATAATCATCCAATTCACATACATCAGTAAATCTTCTTCGTAGTATCAATCCGGTGGATTGGTTTGCAGCAACAGAATCTTGCATCTCGATCTCCATTCCTCTCGGTCCTCCGCAACCCTTTTCAGTAAATATTTTTGCAAAAATCGCTAAAAACATATTTAATAATTTTTAAGCATTTTTTTCTACAGAGAACGTAAGAATATTTTTTGTAGGATTATCACATGTAAATTTAAAAAAAAAACTGTAAAAAGATGTGTTTCATTATTTATTAATTTGTGTAGCCGAAATAAAATTATTTATTGATATATAAAAAAATATGTAATAACATACTCGTAGAATGCAGTAATTTTATGGTTTGTCATATTTAAAAAATAAATCAAGTAAAACTTTACATATTTTATGTAAAGAGATTTATAAAAACTCAGTGGTTTCATACAATGTTTTACTTGTTTCATTCTTTGTATAATAACTCTTAAAATACAAATAATAGTAATAAGTTCGCATTTAAATGCCGGCAGTGTGTCTGACCTGGAATGATTCGGTGTCCAAGGATCGCATTTTTTTATAAAGAATGCTTGAATGTTTATATGTTCTTATATGTTCCAGATAAGTACACCCGTGCTCGTAGCCATCCATAGTTTTTGATCCCAGTTGATACTTGTGGAGCTTCGAGCACTCAATTTAGTACAACGGCAATGGCGCTCCTAAATGGCCTACCAGCACACCTTGATCCTTTTCTTACATCTTTTTCCTCTTTTGTCGATGGTATTGTTCTCCTAGATCTATGTGATCTTTGACACGTGTCATCTTCTTTTTGTTTTATGATTTATTTTTAATTTTTATTATCTTTTGTTTGTATTGTATATGTATGTATACTCTGTTTCTTATTATTTTGTACCTTGGAACTTCATTTCTGTGAAAAATAAATAAAATAAATAAATAAAGGTTTGTAGGTTTAAGGATAAGGTGTGGAGTAAATTAAACACTGTATGAGAAAGAAATGACTATGCATTTATTCACAATAGGCAAATAACATAATCTGAATACCTCATTTAATGGTGCAAGCAAACAGTTTCGGTTAATGAGTTAATGATATGGTAAAACATAATAAAACTAGAAATGCAATTTTCTTCCATAAATATAAATACCCCCCCCACTGTAGGAGGGTACGTTAAAGATTTGTTTTCTTAAGAACAACGATCTAAGTAAGACACGAGGCAATTACGTTTGTCAAGCGGTAAGCAAGATTTTCCATTTCACAGAACCAATATCCAGACTCTTCCTCTTAACGCGCTTCTTTCAAAGATTTACCTTTGAATGAAATACTGAAAAGATTTGATTCCAGTTCTCTCACGTGGCTGAGCTCTCATTGTTTGTTCACTGACAGTCTGCAGCACTCTTGAGCATCGCTTCTCGATCTCGACGGTTCTCTTCGCTGGCAATAGATTATTATTTTATTTACATAAATTTCTCTATAAAATGTTATCTCTTAAAACTAGTGTGAAAACCTGAACATGGGAATGGTAACTTCCATCCAAGCGATGCTTGCGATATTGTGAAAGCACACAGACAAAACATGAATCTTATTATTCAAACGTAAAAAACACAATCGTTAAATATTTGAAAATAAATAAATACATAAAACAAATTTAAAACCACATATTCATAAGTCATTTAAATTCTGTGATATTATAATAATTGTAATGGTGGAATCAACTGAAATAAACATCCGTCGAGAAACGTCATTACAGTTGACAGAATGTGAGGAATCTACAAGAAAGTCACAGCTAGACATTTATTATTCGAAAGTCTTTGAGTAGAATGTTTCATATATTCTTTGTGATCTTAAATATACATTGTTTTCCATCTGTGAACGTTATCGAGTACTCTGTACACTGATAATTTTATGTCCATTACAATATGTAACATCGATTGTCAACTATTTATATATAAGAATTATATCTCGCTCTCATGCACAAGTCTTTATGTTGGTTAACTGACAACATGAGGGCATCATAATGAGAGTTTTATCCGCAGGTAAAACTCCTTAATCGTGAACCTTTCTCTTCTCTTACAATTTAAATGTGATGATATTATATAATGCAGTTTATTCTAACAAACATTTTACATTTGAATAACAGTGACTGAATTATTCAATAACATCAATCCAATGATTTTTTCATAATAATAATAAGAAAATAAAGGTGATTCTTATTTTTTTTTGTTTTGAAAAGACAATAGATACATTTTAGAAATGATTTTAATTCCCAACTAACATTACACATCAATTCTTTGCCAACACAACCTTCATTATTCTTTACGAGATATGTCATCCTCTAACATCTCTTTTTCTATTTTGTTTGAGTTGCTATCAGATCCGACCGTTTTTATAATTATCCATACTCTAAAATTAATTAAACAGATTTTTATGTAAAACGATACAGATATCACACGCTTAAATAATGAAACTAAAATCTTACATTTACTCTGGTACAAAATAAAGCCAGGGATTGTTAATTTTTTTATATAACAATCTGAACATTCATAAATACATTTTAATGGTCATATACGTTTGACATTTATTGTTTACAAAAATCCAATAACATTTATCATACATATATTGAAATACGTATGTCAGTATGTGATCCAAATTGTTCATTTTATCATAAATATAATTTTATGTAATACCCACATTTCCCTATCGACATAATCTATCTAGAACATGTTTCTTATATCTATGGTACAATTTGAAAATACCTATGTTAAAATTTAATCTGCCTTAATCGTAATAAAATGAGGGTCACTCAATGCATCAAAGAATTTTTATAAATCATAAAAAATATAAAATAATTAAAATTAAATGTGTGCATATAACTTTAACACATAATGCTTCCACCTTTGGTTTGTTCTTGTTTAGTATGACTTTTATTTAAGAAAATTTCAGACACCTTGAATTACAAGTGATAAAAAAAGACTAGAGGCCTTTGATGTGGTCTTACAGAAGAATTCTCGTAATTTCCTGGAGAGACCACGTCACGAACAATGAGGTTCTCAGCATAATCAAGGAAGATAGGAAACTAGTAAGAACCATCTCAGAGAAATGAGCCCGATGGATCGGTCACATCATGCGCCACGATGGTTTTCTTCACGACATTGTGGAAGGAATGGTTGAGGGTAGAAACTGCAAAGGGCGTCCTAGACGGGAGTATTTGCAGCAAGTGTTCGAGGACATGAGTTGTAGCTCTTATGCTGAGCTAAAGAGGGTTGCAGAGTACCGAGAAAAGTGGAAATCGAGATGCAAGATTTTGTGGCTGCAAACTAATCCACCGGATTGATACTACGAAGAAGAATTGACTATAAATTTTATTGAAACTGGTTTTAACCCTTTGGACACGATATTTGACAAAAGTTGTTTACATTGTTGAAGGACTGACAACAGTTAACGTCACTACAATAAAAAAGTTTATTTTAAAAACTATGCACTTTTCTCTAATTACAAATATTGACATCATGAAAATGAAAATAATAAATATAATCACTTTATTTTTCATATAATTTCAAAAGTTGTCACCCACTTATAAAAATACTTCAATGCCGTATCCAAAAGATTAAGCCATTTTATAATACTCGTATATTTTGTTAGTCATTGTATAAATAAATCATTTAATTCATGGCATTTAAATTTTAAATTATAATAAATAATAAAAAAAGTTAAGTAAAACAAATATTTATACTTAAAACTAAACATGTCTATGTTTAAATAAAATTATAATATATTTTACAATTATTAAGCCTAAATTGATAAATAATGGTCTTGAAAGGTATTTAGTTTTCCTTTTTTGTAGGTTAAAGCTATGTCTCAGGGATGTTTGCAAAAATAGTTGAAACAATCGTTATAATAGTGAAGATTCACACTCTTAGCTATAACTAAAAAAATATTGATTCATCGCAACATGAAACCTTTACAATCAAATAAATAATTTATAAATAGATATATATTTATTTTTTTATTTATCTTTGTGTAGCGCAGTGCACCGGAAAGCTCATTGGTTTGTTAAAGCCGAATATTCTAGAATATCAAGCTCGAGACAAGTAGACACACGTGTATATATAAATGTTCTCTGGCCGGGGATAAAAGGGAATACTTGATACATTACATACGACTACAAAGGAAGATTAGAACAATGTTTAATAGGTACTTACATTTTAGGTATTTAGAATTTTAAATTAATTTTTGAATATCTTTTTCAATAATGTAGGTATTATTATATTGTTGTTTTTGGTATATTAAAAAATATAAATGGCTGAAATATTAAAACATCCTTTTTATATCTAAGAAGAAATAAAATTATAATTTAGTAATGCATACAAACGCATATGGATTATGTTTTTTATGAATATAAAAAAACTTTCGATTGTGGTGTTTAGAAGGATTTCAATTTTATACGATAACAGTCAGTCTGATTGGACATTTACATATTTTAACTAGGAGCGGCAAAAAGATCTGACGGTTTTCGTCGTTGTTTTGATTTAAAAACCATCAGATCTTTTTGCCGCTCCCTGTATTACATATTTTACATACAACAAGCGCTTGTGGACTAGAAGATTATATGTATATACAGCATATCAAGAATAATGCTTGATCAAATGGTATGGCATCATTAGAAACCCATCATGAAGTATATTTTTCGGCATATTTTCAAATCTTCACTATTCTGATGTGTTACCCAAATCGACTGTCAGTCTTAGGTCATTGTATCAAGAAATTGTATTAAATCTATTGTAATTTATCCAATATTGATCAAACATTATCCAATACCTTTTATATATGATAGTTTTTCACATTTTGAAGTAAATGAATATTGAGCTACTTTAAAAAATTAGATTAAGTACCTTCATTATTTTCACGAGATATTTCAGTGTTATGCTCGAGGCATTTTAATTTAGAAATAGCGTGACAAAAATAAATAATTTTAAATTAATATCATCGATATATGTAATATATAGTTGTAATTCTTGATTAACTCTTTAACACGTTTAACACCACGTAATGTCTTTAATGCATTCGACTCAGAGGCGCCATACAGGTCACATTCAATGTTAACATTACATTGAAATGTAACCGCTGGCGTACAGGGACTGTTTGTTCGAAAAAAAAACCTAGTTCACCGGTGACCTACAGGTCGCCCTTTTCAATAACAGCGTAGGTCACCGGTGACCTACGTTGCGTGAAACGTGTTAATTATTATATATTTTGACCACTATTGCAAGTTATTTGATGGTTTTGATTGCTTTTAGCTAGGCTATTTACAAGTAATAATAATTAAATATATTTTACAAATAAAAATATAATCATCTACTTTTGCAAAGTAATTCTTTTAAACATTCCAGAATAATCAATTTAAATCTTGAGTATTTAGATATATAGGTATTTTAAAGATTTTCTGGTAATGTTTTTAAAAATAAAATCATCAAAACACATTGGGTCATTACAAATTAAATACTGAATTAATAAAATTACATTGATTACATTTCAGGTTAAGATTAGAATATTTTCAGGACTTACAAATACTTATATCTACAGTAACAAATCATAAAATTATTGTACTTCTCCAATCTCGTCATAATTTAATAATAAAAGATAATTAATAAAGCCTCGCCATTATTCATTTTATCGATTTATTAAATGTTTTTAAAATATACATAAATTGTTTTAAAAAACAATTATCTAATTTATTCCAATTTCACAAATATAGCCGCCACATAACACAGGTATAACCTCCACGTGTTGCCCAATTGAAACGGAATCTCGGAGTTCCTCCTCCGCCAAATCTTTTCAATAAAGTGACAACAAAATTTGACGTCGGTGACACAAAGAAGAAGACTGCAGGTATTCTTGAATTTATCTCCAAGTCCGTTACATATTTCCAAATTCTGCCGAATACATAATTATAAATAGTTGATGATGGAGATCCCTTAACAGACTTCGGACCGGAGTATGCAAGACGGGGACACAAATGAAAGCATGGCAGTTTTACAGCGGGCCGACTGAATGTGGCTGCAGCGTGGAGCAGACCCTGTCCCACCTTCTGGAGTGTGCTCTGTGTCCGAGTAGGTGCACCCAGGAAGACCTGATGATGGCCGGAAGTAATGCCATCGAAGTCGCTCACTTCTGGGCAGACAGGATCTGACCCTGATGTTTCCGACACGATTATATATATATATAATAGATGATGGAACATCATAAAGATGAAGAAGGTACAAGAAGTTGACAAAAATGCAGCATTTTTGTATGTAAAATATATCTAAACCGGAGATATTTTCTGAGGGTGTTGTAGTGGCAACATAGTTAATACTTTTAAGAATACTGAATAACAAATGACATTTTGAGATTTAAACATGAAAACAAATCAATAAAATGAAATTAATGGTAAGGACAGCTTATAATTTCATTCTTTCCAACGTAAAAAATATTCACTTAAATTCTAATAATACAAACAAACACATCAAACAGAAAGTGCAAGCGGTTATATCATTTGTGTTGAACATCATTATGGGTCCCACGTGAAACATTACATCTGAGGAAATAAAGGTTTGTTTTTTAATTAGAGACTATAATCACCATCATCATTGGCTTATCTTCACTTTTGTTAATCCCTGCAACCAGCAATACTTACTGTCTAAACTATACAATAATAATATCTACAATAGCAAATTAATTAATTTATTTACACATTGTTATCATTAATTGAAAAAAGTCACAAAATCTGACTGAGAATATTTTCAAATAGGTATTTCAAAATACAGTGGTACCTCGATATTTGCGAGCACAACTTATCAAAGATACTTTGACAGCGAGGGCACACTGGTAACTGATTCACACGGGAAAGCGTGACGCGCAGGCCGACCCGCTAAGCCGTTTCCTCGTGTCTCAAATTTTGCTCGTATTTCAAAGCAAAAAATCACTCGCTCGACAGCTTGTATCTCAAAAAACTTGTATGTTGAGGCACTCGTATGTCAAAGTACTACTGTATAAGCCTGAGCAATATATATTTTTTGCTTTTAATTTTTTTAAATGTGTTTTTATTTTTACTTAACAATTTTGAAAAAAAATATCAGCTTAAATTATTATTAATAAGTTTAGCATTATTTTTAATTCCATTTTTTTTAAATATCATATTGTTCTAATGATTGAAAAAGAATTTAAAAAAAGTTCAACAATAAGACAATAAATACGTTTAAATTTAAATTATAGAATGACTCAAAATGCCCAATGAAACAAAAGTATGATTTTAAATAACTTACAAAGATAACTAAATGCGAATTTCCTATATTTAATACACATAATACACTATGCACACTGACTTATAACCTACAATATAGCTTTTCATATATTTTGTGATACAAATACTAATTATAGTTTACATTTTTATATTAAACAGAAGCATACAGAAATACAGGGAGCGGCAAAAAAGCTGACGGTTTTAAATCAAAACAACGACGAAAACCGTCAACTTTTTTTTACCCCTCTCCCTGTATTTTACACTAACATTAATTTACAATTACTTCAGCTTCCTTTGGGACTTTTCCAATAACTTTCTAAAAGTGTTATCAATATTCAACATCTATTATTTTTATCGTCAATTAAACACCGAGTTCAACGTTCGATTGAACAATATTTGCGTTTTTTTTTTTTAATTTGACTTTTCGTCTATAAAAGACATTCTTGTTACCAAAACAATGGCAACCATCGTTACAAAATATTTGCAACTGAGATAAATCTCAATGTTTTCTTATTTTTAAATCAATTATTATTTATTTTATGATTCAGATTCCTGAAATCACTGATGACAGTCACTTTAAATTCGCAGTTATCACTCCTATGCCAACAGTATTATAAAAAAAGTACCTAATACTGTAAATAATTATTTTAGATTAGAATTGTGTATGTATTCCTTGTTTTTTTTTAAATTCTTTCTGTTACATGCTTTTTTTTAAATAACACCCTAATACAAAAAATAGATATTTTTAATAATAGTTATTTCAATCTCAGTTATACGCATGATTGCAAAAGATAAGAATTGTGATTGGACGACATTATGCTAATATGTGTTATCCATCGATAATAAAATTAAATTTACATTTATGACATCTACAACTTTTTTTTTTTAATGTTTTTTACTTCCAATAACCTATAAAGAATATTTAAATATAACACATTTCAAATTAATAGAATTTAAATTAGTGTTGTCCAATGGAAGAAATAAATTTAAGAACATCAGAGAAACTTATTTTCATTACACAGAATTATAAATTTGATGTTTTTATAATTAATAAAGCTTTACTATATCATCTTAGATAGCATTTTAAATGTATTAACAATTTTGTATGTAAATCATTTGTTTCTATTTAATAAAATTCATACGTATTGTTAAGTGAAGTTAGTTGTTAAATATGGATTAACATAGATTCACACAATGCCGACAAATCAATATTATCGAAATAAGCAAACTTTTTACTGAAAGACTAGAATATTATTATTTTGGATATATTGTTTACTTAAATATGGATAACTTTTTCATTGGTTGAGATTAATAAGCCATACTTGGGGATGAAAATTTCTGGTGTCAAATAAAACATAGATTCTGAATAAAATGCAAAAAAAAACGCCAAGAAATTATTTTTATAGTATTTTTAATAAAACCCAAAAAGACTATTATTCACACAATTGTTACAGATTGCAAAATTTGGTCAATTTTTAAAGAGAGGACTGTATGACCATACATATTCATAACTTTTAAAATATTGTAATCATTCCTTGTATTGACAATAATTTTTTTTATGTAAACACATACAGGAGAAAACCGACAGATGGTAATAGTAATATTTAAGTCTCATCAGTGGAATTCAATGGCGCTTACCATAGTGCATGGCTAAGCACTGCATGTGGAGTGTTGATCCGCCAACGTCATAGACTACAGCCCGAGATTCACACATCATCCTTATTATTACAGGAATTTACTATGAATGGGTGGTCTTCACGGGACGACCTTCGTCTACAACCAATTTTAATTAATAGGTTACGACTGGCATTTTACGGGTGAGGGATCCAATTCACACCAACCGGGGTATTTTAAATCCCAGAAATCAATTAAAAATCTGAATTTGACAATCTGTCTCTTTTTAGTAGATGAGCAATCTTGCAATTTATATTGCTCGTGTGAGTAGTCCTTTGAGTTTCCATATTATTAGTAACAGAATATTCAATATGTAAAACATATTTAATTATATCATCACATGACTTCAATAGAAAACCGATTCCAAAAAAAAAAAAAAATTTAACTTTGTGTGAAGAAACCAAATGTTAATAAAAGGTATTACGAAAATATTTGTAAAATAAGAATATTGTATCTTTCAAAAATGCTTCATTATTATTTTAAATGACAATTTGTAAACAAACAATAATTTAAATATATGCAAATCATACTTTCAGTAAATAAATAAAAAATAAATTTGTATATGGTAACTGGTGGTAAGGATTCTACAATAATTGGACGATCACAATGAAATGGAAAAGTGGCAAAGAGTACAAGCCGAGGCAGAGTGAAGTTAGGTTTGTTTCCCGCTACGTCTAATAGAAACATTTTAAAAATTAACGATACGGCTGGGAAAAATAAATAAGGTTACATTAGATTGGGGCATCGTTTAACATTATCATTTGGAACAGTTACACTCGGGCGGTTGCAGGGAGGTTAAGGTTAGGTTAGATTTGGGAAATTATCAATTTGAATGTTTGGGCGGGTGATGTGAGGGTAGGATGGTGCCATGCCAGGTTAGGTGAGGGTTCTGGGGATGCGGCGCGGCTCCAGCGTGGGGCTGAGCAGCGAGCGAAGGTTGTCGCTGTGGTGCTGCGTCAGCGGTGACTGCAAGTGCCTGTGGGGAATCACCTGAAATAAACCAGAATTCATTATCACATTGGTTCCTTCAAATGCTGCATACATTGTGCCACCACAAAGGTCTGAATAATTGGTGACATCGGCTAAATATAGCCGTTGGAGGTTGGTGCCGAAAAGCCTCGATATACAATCTTTCGTCTCTTATTTTTATTCACTCGTCTGACATGCATATATAAAAATATTAGTAATATAAGACATGACGTAGCGTCGCCATTTTGTTTGTTTGACAAGTCCTGTCATTGGCACGCCATTGTTCTATGAATAGCCAGCTGGGCTGTGACGTCTGCCGAAGTGTTAGTCAGTGTCTATCCGGGACCTGGATTGTTTGTCCCGGGCAGACAATCGAAGTTTGTCAATCTTTTATCTTAAATTTATTTCATAGTGTTTTTTCAAATATTAAAATTTTTCATAATTTTACATCTTTTTTCCTCAACATTATAGTGAATTTTACAAAATATAAAACAAAAATCGCGCGGCTGCTAAAAAATTACCCGCGTTATATAAATCAAAACCACGTGGAATCGCCTGATGGAGATTGGGAGAAGAGATGTTAATACACCTTCTACAATGTCTCTTCTTTTAGCTTCTCTCGCTTTTCTATGGGTCCCGCGTCCAGTAGTAATTTCACAAAAACAAAAAAATCCATGTTCTGACGGTGATGTTTTAAAAAGGTATGAGAATAGGATGTACCTCTCTCTCGTTGAGCTGCAGTGGTGGTGGCAGGGCCTCGTCTCAGGAGGCCCGGCGCGCCGTGAGGGACCCCACCAGGGACTTGAGTGTGGCCCCGATGCCCCCGGGAGCCGCGGCCGGGGCAGAAGAGGCGCGTGTCCCCGCCCCCGCTGCGCCCCCGGAGCCTCGCCCTGTAGCACCGCTGCCAGGGTGAGCGTCCAAGCATTTCTGGTACCGCAACTGAAAACATCAAACAACGATCATAAATATATATAGTGGCATTGTACGCCATGATCTAGGTCGCAAGATGTAGTAAGTGGCATC
This sequence comes from Glossosoma conforme, assembly GCA_022606575.1. Classification (NCBI taxonomy): domain Eukaryota; kingdom Metazoa; phylum Arthropoda; class Insecta; order Trichoptera; family Glossosomatidae; genus Glossosoma; species Glossosoma conforme. The sequence goes on along the minus strand of JAGTXR010000287.1, from coordinate 324,858 downwards.
TCTGGTAACCGGTAGCCAACAAGAGATATGTATGGTTATCTGTCACTGCGCCACCTCCTAAAACCGTCACTGATTATACACAAGGTTAGACTATACAAAAGGAACAAAATAAATTAATAATAGTTTACAGTCTTGAGCAAGCATGATTAGTAGTGACCTATTTTTAATTACATCTGTTCATACCTTATTTATTTCAAAATCGTAATAAACTTGACATGTGATATTTCTGAAATAAATAAAAGCAATGAAAAAAGACCTCCGGAAGTCAATGAAAGATTGGCGTTTCAATTGGCAAAAGAATCCCGTACCAAGTGAGTTACAACATAGTTAAGCTGTAAAAAGATATTTTGGTTCAGTCTTACCTTGCAGGCAGCTTCAATGGTCTTGCACAAAGCGCCACTGGAGGGTTCGCAGTGGAACACGTGAGCCACAAACAGGTCCTGGGCCGTGTGCATGACGAAGGCGCAACGTCTGACATCGCGGCCGATGCCGAGGAAGGAGAGGTACCTGACACGGCACTCTCCCACCACTGTGTCATCCTGGAATATAAATAACAACGTGTTTTAAGATATATTGACAAAGAATGTAAGTATATCATCATCAGCTTGTGTCCGTCCACTGTTGAACGTAGTCCTCCAGAATTAGTCTCCATCCACGTGACTGCAACGTGGAGATCTTGTCACACCTTCTGGAGTGTGCGCTGTGTCCGAAAAGCTGCACCCAGGAAGACCTGATGATGGCCGGGAGTAACGCCATTGACGTCGCCCACTTCTGGGCAGACAGGATCTGACCCTGTTGTTTCCGACACGATTATTTATATATATATATATATAGTCTCCATCCTTCTCAATCATCCGCCTTTCGCATTCGGTTTCTTCTGCTATTCTTCTGATGTCGTCTTCCAGGGGGTCGGCCAACGCTCCGTTTGCCAGTTTTTAGACGCCACTCCAACACTTTTCTCCCCCATCGACCGTCGTCACTTCGACAGATGTCACATTGCTTCATTGTGTGTGCCTATTCTTTAGATGGCCTCTACTACTCGAATTCGATCGATTAAATCTTTTAGAGACACTCTAAAAAATTGTGATTGTATTTTTGAAAGCTATAAAAATATTTCTAAGATTCAAAATATGGATGCAAATAATATGACCTATTGTGTGAGTTTTTTCAATAGTAATTACTACTCAACATTCTTTACTCTTGCAGCTTAAATCTTACCACCATCATAGTCCCGGGACTTAGGCAAACACAGCACCGGAATTACGATACTTAAAAAATCTGAGATAAACAAATATATTTGTAGAAATAATATAGACATAAAATGCCAAAAAATGAATAAAAGGTTTATTTTTGAGTCAATCTTTTTAAGCTTTAGCAAAGCAATTCCAGGTTCTGATGTTATTTGAACTTACACATTGCTGCAGTATTGAGATCATAGATGGCGCTACGGCCACATTGACGGCTTTCCAGAGTTCTCGCGGCACTGTGGCTGACAGCAGATCAATGGCGTCGTTGAGAGCTTCCATGCCGGTGGCGCTCCCCACCTCTGTACTGCCGAGGTAGACAGCTCGGAGCACCTTCTTAGGTTCCTCCATCGGCGTCGGGAATGATTGGGCTGGAATCAAACAGATAAATAGTATTAACCTTCAAACCCCCAGTGATTTCCTTAGGGGACAGCAGATTTGCGTCCCTCAATACCCTACAGTCCCATACAGGAAGTGCTTATGGTTCATTTCACAATCGGATTACATTAATTTGTAATAATAGTATAAAAGTAAGTTCATGGAAGAATCTATTGTGCGACGATACATTACAAACATTGGCCTGCTAGGGCATTAAGTGACGCAAATTTACGGTCCCGTATGGGACCACTGGGCGTTTAAATGTTAATTATATTTACACTAATATTCATATACTTTTTGAGACTTTTAAGGCACCCACAATAGCTTAAATTGGAAGCATGTCAAGCGTAAGGGTTGTATAACATTGATTTAATTAAGGAATCAAATTCATACCAACTGGGGCTATTTTAAAGCAGTAGAAATCGATTAAAAAAATATATTTTTTTATCTCCGTCGGGTACCGAACCTACGACCTTCGGTTTGGAAAGAAAACACTTTAAACACTAAGCTATACCTGCCGGCTGTTATTAACTGCCACTACAAAGCTCTGTCAGCTGCTATATTCTCGCTTCATCCATGTCAGGTCTTCCTCACGCAGCTTCACTGAGTGCCTTCTATGTATAATTCCCGTGTTAATCGACACAACCTATTTGACACAAGTTTGTACCTGGCATTGCTTTGGGACGCCTCTGCTCTGTGGGCAGGTTGGTGGGGCGCGCCGGGGGCCCCTGCAGGGACCTCTCAATCATGATGCGCTTGCAGATGTCCCGCAGCGTGTTGGCGATGGTGCGCGCGGGCATGTCGCAGCGGAACACGTGGCACATGTGGCGGCGCGTGAGCCTGTCGCGTGCCACGTACGCAAAGTCCCTGAAATCACAATCAAACAAAGATTAATCTCAAATACATTCATATTTAGCTGTATATATATATATTTTTATAAATTCTAACATTACAACAGTAGCTACATATATATTTTCTTTTCATATCCGTTGCATATATGGAACATATGGTCACCACAAATTCCCGCCACTTAGTTTATTCAGCTGCCACTACACATTTCTCATTCTACGACATATCTGCACCTGAAGGTCCACTTGGGAACATATATGGTTCCCGACAACCTCAAAAATAGAAGTTCAAACAGAGTACTTGAAAAAAGGGTAGATGTAATGTGAGGCATATTTTTTTTTATCATATCTGCTCCGTATTTTAAGCATATGGACACTACAAATTGATGTTTCACAATTCTGTAAGTCCAGGTTGTCTATGCCTTGTCCCAGAACACATGTATACCCGGAAGTCCACATGGGAACTTAGATGGTTCGCAGGAGCCTCCAGGGCAAGAATCCGCGAACTTGCATAGAGCTGTAGTGTCAGAGAAATAAATTTATTTGGGTGTTCAATGATCAGCGTTTTAAGGAGATCGGATGATCAGCCCGACGCTCCCGAGGCCTGGACAATTTTTGTTTTGTCCTTAAGGGGTGGCTCGACCCTACCAGGGACATGTCAAGAGCTTAGATTTAATTAAATCAATTAAAGAAAATCAAGCTTGGTCGGGATGCAAACCGACGGCGTCTGAGTGATAAACAAACGCTTTTAACTACTGGACTATACCGCCCAGCACAAAGGGATATTTATACAATCAATAAAAATTATCTGTAATTTGAATTTGTTGTTAAGCTGACTTATTTTTCAATTTGTATATGTGACCTATAAGGGTTTTGAAATTGTTTTATATTTGATTCAATGTAAATATTGACTTTACCTCTCTCTGTAGTTTTTCCGTATCAGGTGAATCCATTGAGGGTTAGTGCAGCAAAAAATAAACAGTGGTTAGTTACAGCAACCATCATCATCATCATCATCTAGCAAATAATAAATTAGTAGCAAAGATATTAATGTGTTAGATACTAAAATTACCAAGTACCTATTAACCACTTCCCCGGCGTTGACACGAATATGTGTAAAAAAAAAAGTGTTCCAATTTCGGCGCTCGAAGGGCGCCTATTTGAGCATTTTAAAATCGTCGTTCGATTTTCGGCGTTCACGCGAATACGTGTTTTATATAATTTCACGATTTCTGACAATTAAAATTGAAAAAATTCAAAGCCAAAGGCATCCTTAAACCATATTTTTGTGTCTTTGGTCATTTTATTTTTGCATTTCCTATTGTACGTATATAATATTTACATGTAATATTCTATAAAACACTTCGGAGAGTTAAAAAATAATAAAATAAAAATAATATTTATATGCGTTAAAGTAAACGAAAATAAAAATAGTTTTTTTTTGGAACATTTTTGCCAAAATAATTGGCCGGGAAAGTGGTTAAACAAATCGAAGAACATTTATTAGTTCATTAGGTACAACATTAAACTATACAATATAAAATATTATAAACAACAAAGAATATATATTTTTTAAATAATATTTTTCTTTTGTTAAAAAATAAATGATTGTTGTTCTGTGTATTCAAAACAATTTTTATAGACATTTAATAATTTTAGTCCCATTGCCATTATTTGATATGTATATTCAATTAACAATGTTTTTTATTTTTTAAGCTTGATAAAAAATATTTCCATTATTATCACAAGGACTTTGAACATATTAGGCTGCAAGAAACTATTTTTTTTACACATATGTGAAGAAATATAAATTAATATAAATTTAACATGAAAAAATTATGTAAAGCAAACGAATAACCATATAACATCAATTTGATGTTTCAATAATATGGAATGTTTGTTCCACCACAGGTTAGTATATATAATCCATCCCCATTGAACACATTTTATGTTATATTTGTCTTATTATTTATTATGCATCAATAGTGACCTTCCATTGTCGCGCCCAACTCCCCAGACGCGGATGGTGTGTATGGGCTGCGTGTGGAGTGTGGTCAGGTTCTCTGGGTCCATCAGCTTCAGGGCTCCTTCATCAAGGTCCATGAAGAGGTCCTTACCCTGGGACAGAAATAACATCGACTGAAATCGAATTGTAATCAATTTGCATAAAATTATGTTGATTAATTTATTAATTAATAATTAATAAAGTAAATATATCCATAAGATTATTTATTTTTTTGCAGGAGTTGGTGGTGTTGCGGGGCACCGAGAAGGGCGAAGAACCCTCCAGAGCCTCACTTGGAGGCATACGATATGAGAGAATATACATATAAGAGAGATCAAATGGTTATAATGTGTTTAAATTTTTAACATCATAACAGAAATTAGATATTTTTTTATTGAATTCAAAAAGTATTAAACCTTTCATATTATATGTATATTACATGAATTTTTAGCCGCAGATCCCAATACCTAATGGTGGGCAGCACACGGGCCATCAATGTTGCCAGATATGGGGTACAAACCATTTAACGTCGCTGACACAAAGAATATTTTAAATCATTTTAATATGGATCATGCTAAGTACATATCATTTAAACTTCAGAGCACAGTTTCATATTAGTAGTCATTTTAAGGCATTTGTTTTTTTTGAGTCTAGTGTTGTTAAAATTCATTTTATTTTTTGTTCTTAATTTAAAAGGCATATTAATTTCTTAATAAATTTAACCATAGGCAAAATACAAGAAAAAATAATTACACTGAATGAATCCGGGAGTCATAAGGTTAGGTTAGATTTAGATGATTTTACGTTAACTGTTCTAGATTAACTCGGCGAAAGACTTACAAACTACAGGTCCAGAGCATCTGACATAACTTTGTGGTGCCATTTTGTTTCGAGCATATACTGCAGCTAGAGAGTGAATATAGAATGACGACTATGTTAACTGTTTGATCATAAATATTTTCAACTCTGACTTGGTTGATGTGATGATAGCCACACTTGACAGTTGGTACTCCGTTCAGTGAGACCATCGGCACAAGAGAAAATGGACGTGCAAGTCGTAAGTGCAGGAAGCAGCTTATCAGACCACGGTTAAGTTACGTTTACAGGGTTTTAGATTACTTAAGATTTATAACATTTAAGGTTGGTGTTAACTGTTTGTACAGATATCTTTAAATATGTCTTACGTCTCCCCATCTCCCAACCACATCCAGCAGATCATGCCTGCCCAAGCTGAGGTCCACGATGCACTTGTTGACTGCGCGGCTGCTCCTCTCTGGCGTGAGATCCTCTTCTGCGATTTCCACCCAACCGAGCGAACGAACGAAGAAGCGAATGGCTCTGGCGTCCGGTTCAGGCCTGGCAGGATAGCTGCGCCGTCTGAAAGTAAAATAAACACTAGTTAACCTCAAAGCTCACAACTTACATTATTGGTTCGTTACCCGAAACACTTATAACAAGAGTCGATTTCTGAAGGAAAAACCAAGTTTTTTCTTCCTTTATATGAAAAAAATGAACACTTGATGAACGCCTGATGTGATTTTTTTTAGTGCGAATATTTTACATTTTGGAAAATTAATAAATTTCATAATTCTGTAAATTCCATAATCCGATGATCTCAAAATTATAGCGAATTTTCCAAAATGTAACACTATTCTCATGACAGGTAAAAAATTGCCCACGTCAGGCACAAGACTAGGCGTGGTATCGCCCGATGGAGATATGTTGCCTTCCACGATGTCTCTTCTCTTATCTTTTCTCTCTGTTGTGTTAGAACTATAATGTAACCAAACCTAAGTTTGGTTACATTATAGTTTATTCAATTTAGGAAGATCCCTATGAAACATTTATTGCCCTGTGCTGAAAATCGTCGGATATAACGTTATAAAAACGTTCACTACCTATATTTATTTCTATATCTATTTTATCAACATTAACAAAAAGCCTCTCTTCTTATAAATAACAAGTTATTTAGGTAAATATATCACAATAAAAACACAATAATAAAAAATATATACATATTATTACAAATTAGCAAAAATACAGCAATTTGTAAAAAAGTTAATATCATATCTGATGCATGTCGAAGGCCAACTCATACTGCCGTGAAAATCAGAATTGGGGTATAGATAATCGTATTTTTGATTGTTTTTGTGCATATCAATTATAAGTGAATATTAAGGTTTTAAGAGACATGTAAAACATTATAGTTGTGTGTGTGCCCTAAAGAGCGACATTACAAGAAATGCACTTGCTGTATTTGCCAGAAAGGTGATGAAGGTGAAAGAAGAGGCAGAAAAGGAAAGAAGTCACTATAGCAAACGGCAGCAGAGGAAAGGGAGGAAAAAAAGGGGGAGAATTTAGTCGGTGATAATCTGATACTACTCTTCGAATTCTGATTTGACGAGTGTCTATGAAGATTCCTAATGGAAAAAAAAGGTTTGGTTTGGTTGGGTTAGGTTAGGTTAGATACTAACTTGAATGCCAGCTCCTCGCGCCGCTTCCTGTCGTCACAGGCGTCCACGTCCAGTGCGGAGCTGGTGGTGCTGCGGGGCACCGAGGAGGGCGGAGGACCCTCGCGAGCCTCACTTGGAGGCTCGCGCTGAATGGTGCCGCTCTTGATGTGCCAGTAATAGGGACCGTCATTATCTGCAAAACATTATCAAAACACCAACATTACTACAATAGTTATCAAAATTTACTAAACATTAACAAGTTAATTGCGCAAATTTAATCATTTTGTCCCAGCTAGTCACTAATAACATCATTGTTAAGGCCAGACCACTAAACCACTTGAGAGTTCTTGCCGGGAGTGTTCATGGTGAGTAAATTGTATGCATAAATTCTAATATTAGAGAGCAAGACCGACTCAACCTTAACCCGCTCCATGCGTGGCAAGGATCTGACTTTGGGCTACGTGTGGAGTGGTACTTTTCCCGACCGCTATGTTCTTGGTTGGAAACACGTGATTTTTCGTCACCCTCGGCCACACAAATAACAACAGTATGCCACTAATTATCAGGGGCGCTACTGATAAGCTTTTGCAAACAAATTTTTGAAGTATTGTGCTGATTGAAGCAAGATGGCGATGACCGGTTTCAACTGGTCTCGGGGGGATAGAAGCTGTTACCTTCGTGCTTCTCCCATCCTGGGGGCAGTGGCGGCGGTGGCGGAGGCTCACTCCTGGGGGCGCGGCGCCTCACGGGCACGGGCACGGCGTACAGCTCGTTGCGGGGCCCGGCGGGGCGCGCTGCACGCCGCCTCCCGCGCCCTTCTCCGAGGCGGCGAGGTCTGCACGCGGCTTGCCCTCGCCCGGAGGGGACTCGCCATCGCTGCTCGCCTGCAGCTGCTGACTGTATTCCTTATCGGGTATTCTGAAACAATACATATTAAACTTGTTGCAAGTCTATTTCATACTTTTGCAAATGCAATTCACCCTTTTGCATATGAAATTCACCTTTATGCACCTCTTTGCAAATGAAATTCACTCTTTCACAAATAAAATTCTTTATTTTGCTAATGAAATTTAGCGTTTTGCAAATGAAATTCACACTTTTATAAATGAAAATCACCGTTTTTCAAATGAAATTCATTATTTTGCAAATAGTATTCACGCATTTGCAAATCGAATTCCCAATTTTGCACATGAAATTCACACTTTTTCAAATGACATTTACACTTTTTCAAATGAAATTCACACCTTTTCAAATTAAATTTACTGTTTTTGCAAATAAAATTTACCATTTCGCAAATGAAATTCACCATTATACAAAAATTTAATTCTCCCTTTTGCAAATTAAATTCACCCCTACTGTGCCTATCAATCGGAATCGGTGGAAGATGAAAGTCACTTCTCATTCATATAATGTGTGAATTAACATTTTAGACCCTCTAAAATGGATGACACCTTTGGTTCCAGAAAGTGGCGCGTAAAAAAAGTTTCATAAAATTCAAATGTTCCGGAACCGACGTCGCGGTCCCCAAATTACTGCATCAGCTTAAATGGTGATGCCGGAATACCAAGGTTACGGCACTGAGGATAAATACAAAGATCGGAGTTGGCTTGATACTAATTTATTTGATACGAGACCCCTTTTTATACCCTAATTTACAACGTAATATTAATACATTGAATTTCATACACCGCACATTCATCGATACCGTTTTTGGACCTTGATACCTTCAATCCACATAGACTGGCAGATTATTGGGATGGTCAATGCTCCGTATCGATGCGTAAGCATTCTTTGTCAATGTTAATTCATAGAATTTCGTACACTGCAAATTCCTCGATACTTGTTGTTTTGGACCTTGATCTCCTCAATTTACATAGAGTGGCAAAAATGTTCTGTGTCGTACCTGACTGAATGAATCTAAGATAAGAGTTGATTACAACAATTACTTTAAAGACTTTTGGATGTTTAATGCAACACAGTTATGTTCAAAATAACGTTTTGAACGCGGTTCAAACAATCAAAATATACCATAAAAAAGTACTAAGTGACAACTAGTAATCGCCTAAAAAAATAACAGTGCCGTCGAAAAAAACGCATGAAAACGAAATCGCAAAAAAAAACGAATAAAAAACAAAGGTCCATTTCATATTTTGTATCACGTTTCAGCAAACTTCAGCAAGTTATTTTCTTATTGCATCGCTTTGATTATATATACGAGTATATTTATTTTATGGTATCATATTGTGTGTTTGACAATTAAATAAAATGTTACATCGATACATTTAAAAAAGTTTTCTTTGGTAGAGAAACGTCAATGGAAGGTTCTTCTATCGCAAGTTCCTTCACAATTCGATTACTGTTCAGCAGCCGTCTCCCGTTTCCTTCAGCATCAGAGTGAGGGGCGCGGGCCCACGTAGGCAACTTATAACAAGGTTCGCGCGGAACAAAGAGGAAGTCGTAGAACAACAGATAAGCCGAGGGAACACTCAGACCTAGATAGTCCCCTTGTGTACACATCATCATACCATGTTCGCTCTCCTAACTGGAGCATATGACATTCACGAGCCGCCGCCACGCAGCTCATCCTCGCCTCATCCCATGTCAGGTCTACCTTCCACAGCTCAGACGAATACATTCTATATGTAGTTATATCAGCGTGATATAGCTCTTTAAGGCTGATGCTGAAAAGCCTCGAAAAACGATCTTTTGTCTCTTATTTTTGTTCGCTCGCCTGACATTCACATCTAATAATGTTAGTTTTAATTTTATATAAAAATACACGGCGTTTGCATACGTCATTTTATTTGTTATGACAGTTGCTCCATTTCATGTTGGTTCAACTGTCATCCTTAATTTGTTTTTTTGCCGTGATTACTGGCGCCGCTGCATGTCACAGTGCTCCGGCAGTCGCCCGTGAGTCCCGCAATCAATTATTTAATAAAAATAAATGTGAATTGAGCTTCAAAAACAAATTCTTTGTGTTGCTAATCTGCTCCTGCATCCTTCCTCCACGCGGCCACGTGACGAACCCGCGACTTGTCGTATTTTAAAGACGGGGGATGACAATAGTTTCCGACGGTCTTCCAGGACGGCGCGAGCCCGAGGGCTTAAAGAGTTTGTACCAACGAAAAGAGCTGACGGTTTTCGTCATTGTTTTGATTTAAGACCGTCTGCTTTTTTTACCGCTCCCTGTATTAAGAGTTCTCATTGACTATATCAACAGATTTGGTATATGTATATATTCATTATTTGCGATATCCAATAATATGGGAAATATGAATTATTATATTAGGTTTTAATTGTTGAGCGCCGTATTACTTTGAAACCGTGTTAAAAAAGTAGTAAAAATAAGTGTTATTTATATTTTTGGCATTGACTTCGAGATCCAATTTAATATTAAATAGATAATAATTTCATACCTTGTTTTAATATAGATTACATTGAGCACTGTTTCACTTGATGGAAGACTGCAGTTACGCGATCTATAAAAGATTCTTCGGTTCCAATGTATGTTTGTGCGCATACATGGTAAGCTTTCATAGATCGCAATTCTTATCTATTAACATAGATAGGGGGGTATCTTTAAAAAAAGCGACAACAAGGTCGCAAGGCAAATAACTTTTTCAGAAGAACAATTCGCGTTTATTACCAATATATGACTTTGGCTTCCTCGCCCGACCGTAACATGATATATCGTCGGTCGGGCGAGAACTGGCGACACGGGCTGACACTGTAACATATAGCGTCCCAAAGATAATCGCGGTTAAGTAAGAAACTAAAGATGACAGTTTAACCAACATGAAATGGAGCAACTGTCAAAACAAATAAAATGTGCATGTCAGGCGAGCGAACAAAAATAAGAGACAAAAGATCGATTTTCGAGGATCTTCGGCATCAGCTTAAAAGAGACATATCACTATTGTATATAAAAAGAAACTTGAGTATACTCACATTTGTGGGTCGGACTTGGCCGATAACAGGGGAGAATCAGGATTTCCATTAATGCTGTCCCTCCTGAAACAAAAAGATACATAAAATTAGCATAATATCATATGTTACGAGTCTATACATATAGCGAGGTGGATACCAATAATATAAATAGTAAAATATTAGCTGGAGTATTTAAGTCATACTTGGATATTTTTGAATTAGGATTTTTAAAGAGATCGGTTGATTAGCCTTACGATCCCAAAACACCAGGACCATTTGGTCTTAAAGACCAGCTCAACTCAACCAACCACACATGATAATCTACAGACGGTGATCTTTCTAAATTTCATCGGATACTACAGTGGCATGACGTCGCAATGGACCTGGATGGGACATGTGCTTAGGTTGCCGCAGGAGAATATATACTAGAGCTACTGCCTTTTCTTCAAGTCACAGGTTTCTCGCCGTTCAGGAAAAACGTCGGGAACTAAACATAGAATGTACTCGGCGGAGCTAATATGGGATGAGGCGAGGACCAAATGCTTCAGTTAGTGGGAGTGGACATGGAAATAATCAGGTAATTTGAAAAAATATATATATATATATTTCGTGTAGCGTATAGATATTATGTCACTCCACACACCCTTGACGGGCAATTACGACCATTAGTGCGAGGACAGAAGGTAAGTATTCCTTCACGGCCCATTGCGACTAATGACCTATTAACCCTGGGAGGTTATTAAAACAACGGGCCCCAGTGGCGTTTATGACACGATTTGTGTACCAACAAGTGTTGCCATATCCGTCTCCTTTCAATTATTGCCAGTGCAATAAAATAAATTACAACATCGGTTAGGTATTTAAAAAATAAACTAAAAATATAAAGGGTATGAAAGTAAGGCGCTTTTTTTTTGGGAAAATTAGATTAATTTATCGGAACTGAAGAAATAGTTCTTCTTCTTCGTGTCAGCGACGTCAAATTATTTTTGCCCAGTATCTGGCAACATCGATAGCACTTGTATTGCCCAGCATTAGGTCCTGAGATGGGGAGCATGAAAATAACCTCTACGCGGTGCCCCCTGGAAACGGAATTTCAGACTTCCTCTTCCGGCCAATCTTTTCAACCCAGCGACAGCATGGGAAAAAATAATTTGACGTCGCTGACACGAAGAAGAAGAAGGTCCTGAGATGTGCAGCTTATTGGGCACATAGAGCAGGATCTTAGGTGTGAGGCGGTCAGCAGGTCTCCACAGTCGCACAACTCTCCCTGCCAAAACATTTCCAACCACTCAATGTTGTCCTTTATTCCACCGACTCCAGTCGTTTGCGGATGAGGTTGTTTCTTGTTGCAACTTTCTGTTTGGTGTTGCTGCAATGACGCCTGAAGGTGAGGGTGCGATCTAGAGTGACTCCGAGGTATTTTGAATGGTCGCTATGTTCCAGTACTCTACCTTCCTACGTGACACGAAGCTTTTAGTTAGCTTCCCTGTTTCTAAGGTGGAAACAGCAGACTTGACAACGACAACAAAACAAATGCTTAAAATTCTTAAAAAAAACTGGCGAACTTTTCTAGCCTGACGTCGTTAATCGTTACCAACTTCCTGTCCCCGGAGTAAATTGTAACATAATAAAATAAATACATTATTTAAATATTATAGATATACTCCATAAATTAAGCTTGATTCTTGAATATTTAAATTATATCAACAATCGGTGCGAAATGGAACATTTATTTTTGAAAAATATTTGAAAAATCGAATGAATTGCGATTGTTCAAATAAATGTCCAATATTGTAGAATTTTATGCGCGTTTATAAATTTTAAATTAAAATGAATGTGTTGTGTACAATGGTCGGCCACACTGCAAAAGTTTGTGGTCAATTGGGAATTCTCTACTAAAATATTAGTGATGCTACAGTAGGTGTGCTCACTACTAATTGAAGGAATGTTCAATCTCATCAGAATTTATATTACCGAATATAAACGATATAAACTGACGAAATGTAGAGTAAATTAGCCGATTTTATTTTCATAATTATTCATTCCTAAAAGAAAGCTTATCACAGATTAAAAAATCAGCTGTATCTGTGACACAGTTGAAGTGTGAGGTAAGTGAAATGATTTTTAACACTTCTGTAAAGCAGCATCCCGCTTGTAAGCTATCCTCGAGTACGAGTAGAAAACATTAAGGCAAGTTCTTAAAATCTGTATTGCGGCATCTCTATCACACGTAGATGGCAAAACTATTTTATTATATGTATATCCTTGTAGTATAATGTCCCTTTCGAATACACAGTTTAAAATAGTGTTACTTCAAAAATAGCTGGCTGTTCGCGTAATTCAAAGTGAACTCAGCAATCTAAAGTTCCACACATTTTATATTTTTTATCTAAGAGGCAAGTACAGAGTTATAATAAAAGACCATAGTTAAATATGGTCTCTTGTGACAACCCTCTCTAGTTATGTAACATTAATTTTGCCAATCATTTTTTGTGTAAATAAATGCACGAAAACAGAGATTTCGCTTAATAGTGCGTAATTTTCGTTCAATATTATACATGCATTCCACAAATGAATAATAAAAAAATGTGTTTAAAAACATCCGAGGAAACTTTTTTAAAAAACTATTTTTCTTTTAATGTTGAGCCTTATTTTAAATTCGGTACAATTTATATTTTACATAGCCGTGTGATTTGTTTACACTAATATACATTTGTCAAACCAAAACCCTCACAAAATGGTATAAATTGGCCAAAGGGCACTTCTAGCTTCCATAATATTATGTGCTTTCGTGTATAATGTACGACTTCATTACCCAAATAAGCATTATGACAAGCAAAAGTGATGTTGTGTATATAAACCGATTTCTGACTGGCGATCATAGCATGTTGTAACACCGGTTCTCGATCGATTGCAACATTGGACGCCAAAAATATTATCCTTTAGTCGAGGTGTCGTTGTGCAGGCCTCGGGAGTGTAGGACTAGTTATCTGATCTCTTTAATCATTTTGATGAAACGACCAATGTGTGGAGGAAGGATGCAGGAGCAGATTAACAACACAAAGAACTTGTTTTTGAAGCACAATTCCCCTTTTTTTTTTATTAAATACTTGATTTCTTCGTTCGACCGGTATGGCGTTCGCCGGCCGGACGAAAGTTAACCGACAACTGCCGGAACACTGTGACATCCAGCGCGCCAAGACAATCACGCCGAAAAAGCAAATTAAAGATGACAGTTGCACCAACATGAAATGGAGCAACTGTCATAATAAATAAAATGGCGTATGCAAACGCCGTGTATTTTTATATAATTAAAACTTACATTATTAAATGTGCATGTCAGGCGAGCGAACAAAAATAAGAGACGAAAGATTGTTTTACGAGGCTTTTCGACATCAGCCTAAAAAAGCTATATCAAGCTGATATCAGTTTGTATTAGTACCTAGGTAGTATTTCGGATGCATTTGACAGATCTGTGTGGCGGAATTAAGTGACGGTCATAAGCTACATATATGGAATATCGCAAATGATTGTGCTTAAGATAGTCCCTAGATGATAAGTTATATTTCGCAATGTATTACACATTGCAAATTTAATTTACAATGATGGGATAGTATTGAAGCACAAGTGCATCGTGTAGAATCGAAATTTTCGCAAAATTGCGCAATATTTTTTTACACTACTGTACATATTTTAAAAAATAGCAAGAATTTGAAGTCACTGATACGAAGAAAAAGAGTCGACCTAGTTGGGACATGTTCCGAAAACCATGGCACAAGCATACAAAATAAATTATAATAAATCCGCGTAAAAGAACTTTTTTTTTAAATTTCGTGATATTTTAAAGATAAAGATACATACGAAACGTAGAACGTAAAAATCTATAAAAATGTTTACAATATATTAAATGAAAATGATTCTTTAAACTATAAAATAGTATTGAGAATACTGAAACACTAATTATGATTGATAGTTTGTCGAAGGCATTTTTACGAGTGAGGTCATCAGTCTCGATAAAAAGAATCTAAGCGATAAATTTTGATCGGAATAGGGAAAATGCGGTAAAAAGTGAACACACAAAGAAGTGAAAGAAAACCATTTTTCTATATTTACAAAAATAAATTCTGACCTAGAAACATTATGAAAATATTTTATATTTTTTACTTTAACTTTGAGATTTATCCATTTGATTACAATATTGAATTATTAATGATTTTATGTTTTTAACATAAATTATGTTTTTAAAAATGCTATGAAAGTCATTTATTGTATAAGGTAGCGTGTGTTTACATATATTATAAAAAAAATATTTTTTAAAGATTTATAATGTATATAATATAATAATGAAGATCATATAATGATTTGAAATTAAAAAATTGAATTGAAATTGAATATAAGGGTGCATTTAGTATAGACCAATAGAAGGTATAAATCTAACACAATTATCTCATGATTCATTAGGTATAAACGGTATTTTTTCAATTAAAACAATTAAAATTTGATATTTTGGCTTTTGGGTTTAGCCGTGTGTGGCGAACTTTCTTCAACCAATATTTCAACCGCCATTGCACGGATCTTTTTCAGGATTGATGATTTATTTAGTTTTGAGTTGGTTTGTTCAGATTTTTTTTATACGACCCATAGAGATATAAATCAATAACGCTCGTATGAAAAGATATGGGTAAGTTTCTCAACCTGTCTTACCTGTGTTTAAATCACATTTATAAGAAAATTGCAGCGGCATATGAAGCAAAGTTAAAATACGAAAATTTCCGTTTGCACCAAACAAATTCAAAGGAGCGATGATAGAATGTACGAATACTTGTTTGGTCTAAATTCACCTTAATACTTTTACTTGTTTGTAATAAATTGATTCATTGCAAACATACATTTCTAACTTATTTATGCATGTATATGCCATATAACATATATCTATTTAGTTTCAATCTTTAACTAAATATAACATTTTGTGTCATAATGTATATCCTTAAATGCTGTGACGTTGCATAAAATTGAAACATCCGGAAATAAATTATTTAACCAAAATCAAATTGGTTCTATAACGTCAGTGGTCAGTTACATTTATTGATCGAACACTGACGGGTTCACCTCACTGACAATAAGCTTGCCGATTTACTGCTTGCGTGTTTATATTGGATGCTTCAAGTCCTACGTCAATATTTCACGAATCGACAATAAACCAATTTGGGAATGGATTTTCAGTTCTGTGACCTTTAAGTAGTCCGACAGAAAGGAAATAAGAAAGCATGAGTTACGATAACTTTTCATTTTACTGTATGCCTGAAATTTTCAAAAATAGGATTACTGTGTTGAGCTGGCTATACTCATTTTGCTCATATCTACTTTGAACAATGTGGTACATACCTAATGGAAATTCTATATTAACCTTTCCATTAGGGCTCAGTTTGAATACAAATTAAACTTTCAGTTATAAAACTAGTATTTGAAGCACACATGTACATACCTGGTCTATTTTCATATTTCACATTGGTTCTTGTATCCTTTAGCTATCAGATGATGCATAAAAAACTATTCTTAGAAAGTAGCAAAACGATATATCACGTTAACCAATGTCAACGGTCGGGGAATCTTATGACGGCATATGCCGACAACCAATGAGAAAGGGTTCATTTAATTTTCCTTGATATTGAGAACGACGACTGCCAATGTATGCCGGACAATTGATATTCATATACGCACATCTATCGCTTATATAACTTCTTAGGTTTTCACGGCCAGATTTGGTATTTACTTCAATTCAACCCTGAAGAAGACCACTGCAATGGCGGTCGAAATATTGGTACGAGAGAATTAGCCACACACCTCTAAACCCAAGAACTGCAATACCACATCAATCGCTATAATACTTTAAGCTGACGAAGGATATGCCTGTGCTTAACCCTGAAAAATACTTTAACTTATGTTTTTAAGTGTGAATTTATGTTAAAATTTAGAGTTTTAATATTTTCAAGATTGAAGGAATACAGTCAAACATTTAATGAATATATTACATTAAAATAGTGCATCTTCTTATGCCAACTAATTGATTTATTATGACAACAATTTCCTAAATTCATAACGGTCATTAGACATTCCCTATCGACTATTCCAATAATTCTAACATAGATGATATTTTTAGAAAAACAGTCATCTGCTTTGGATTAAGAACCCGAGTCGATAGAACAAAGGACAACCTCGAGCTGTGAGGAATGCTTCGCCAGGGAGGGTCATTGTTGTGCGAATGTGGAGACCTACAGACCGCCTCACACCTAAGATCCCAACTAGTTGCATATCTCAAAGCCTAATGCTACACACTATCGATGTTGCCAGATATTGGGCAGAAATAATTTGACATCGCAGACACAAAGAAGAAGAAGAAGAAGCAGAAGAAGAAGAAGAAGAAGAAGAAGAAGAAGAAGAAGAAGAAGAAGAAGAATATCTGCTTTGAAACAGAAAAGGGATGTTATAAGAAAAATTTTGAAGTATTTATTTTACGTGTGTTTGTTCAAATCTAATCAGTAAATTTCACGAAAATTTTCTTAATGCTGGTCGGGTTTTACAAAATGGTTTATTGGTTAATTTTGCCACGGAAAACATGAAAATCGTTAAATATAAACTGCAATGTAAATCGAAAAGAAAAACGTAATAAAATTCAAATGTACGTATTGTATGACCCTAATCATTAGTGACGGCGACCGTTGTGTTATTATTTCTACAAGTACTAAAAGTAATATCGCACGAAGGAAAAACTGTATTGATTTTTGTTGGTGACCTCAGTGGGAGGTGTATATATATAATAGTTGGCTATGTCTGCAAGTTTTAATCACGGTGTGAAACTCGAGACGCTATTGTCTGGCTTCCATGGAATACCATCACTTGGGGACACCGACAGGGCTACCACAATATTATGCTATTTGCTACGGAGAAATATGTACAAGCAATCGGTCAATCAGATAATATAGACAATCAGATCAGCCAGAGCAAATAGAAGCAGCCTGCAGTTGACGGGAGGTAGTCCTAGCACGGTCTTTGGCAATCATGCTTTCAGCTACGCGGCACCAATGGCCTGGAACTCGCTGCCTGAATGCATAAGAGAGCTTAAAGCGGAGGCATCCTTCAGAAGCAGACTCAAGACCCACCTTTTTACTGAGAGAGGCAAAGAAGCGCTTTTGGAATGACTATTTTATATTTACAAATACTAATATAATAATATATATGACGGAACCATAATTTTTAGACGATAGGTCGATATTATATAAATTCATAAATTATTTAACAATGTTTTTTACGAGTGTTTGCCGGGAATATACAAAATGAACAATCCATTTGGAAAAACTTGTAATTGGAAAACTTTTAATCGAGATTTTATTGCAATATGTACAAAAACGAAAAATCTTCCTTACTCATTCGTATGTAAGGGGCATATATTATACATATATAAGAACATGTGTAATCCGTATAATGCCTTTTACATGCAAGTTGTTCTCGAGTCAATACAGTTAATTGTTTATTTCAGTGATGACTCAAAACTAAATGACGCAAAGCATTTTATATTTCCATTTAAAAAACGACAACTTTCGTACTGAAAATTTCAATAAATCATACTGCTGAAATAATAGGATGTAATATATTAAATTACACAATTCTAAGAAATATTAAAACTTGAAGAAAAATAATTATTAAATCTTAAATTCACACTTAAATACCAAACAGTACACAACTTGAATTTTAGGGCTACAGATAAGTACACCCGTGCTCGTAGCCATCCATTGTTTTTGATCCCAGTTGATACTTGAGGAGCTTCGAGCACTCAATTTAGAACAACGGCAATGGCGCTCCTAAATGGCCTACCAGCACAACTCGATCCTATTCTTACATCCTTTTCCCCTTTTATCGATGGTATTGTTCTCCTAGATCTCTGTGATCTTTGACACGTGTCATCTTCTTCTTCTTTTATGTTTTTTATCTCTTTTGTATGTATTGTTTGTATGTATGTAAAATATATTTTTCTTATTATTTGTACCTTAGAACTGCAGTTCTGTGAAATAAATAAATAAAATATTGCAACCCGTATACGCTGAGGCTACATTGATAGAATTTGACTTTGTAATATATGTGACAGGCATGACATACGCAGCGTTAAGCTTATGCACGATATAGATAAATTTAGTTTTCGCAAATCACGTGACATGTCTCCAAAAGATGGAAAAATTCAATGTTTTTCAATTTCCCGACAATGTTAAGATATGTAATATTTAAGTAACAGTTTATGAGAAAAGCGATAACCCTGCAGCGACTCCGGTAGTTTCGACCCAAGACAAATATTAGCCGCTCTTGTTAGGGCAGGTTTGGTGACACCGAGGCAGAAGTTCGATGTCCCTCTGAGGACCAGGGATGTTTGTTTGGGAACCACTGACAAGAGAACTGGGTACTTGTGAAGGGGCAAACGAGTCAATTCAAAACTTGAAATCTTTTGTGATATTTACGTTATATTTGAAGATGTTGTGATGTATAATATTAAAATAACAAGAGGCAGAAAATGCTGCATTCAGGTGACAACACTAACATTCAGTTTTTTAAATCGTTTATTATATACACAAAAAAAACTCAAGCATCTCCTTTTTGCATACAGAGTACAAACCTTTGCTTGAGTGTTATATTAAGTTCATTAGAAAGTGGCTTTCAATAAAAAAGGAAAAATTCTTGAGTCAAAGAATATTACTCTAAGGCTCCGCAAGCAACTTTCCAAAACACTTGTTTGGAGCATCTTAATGTACGGCTGTGAGACATGGTGCTTATCTGAAAGTGATAAAAAAAGACTAGAGGCCTTTGAGATGTGGTCATACAGAAGGATTCCCGGAATTTCCTGGAGAGACCACGTCACGAACAATGAGATTCTCAGGATAATCAAGGAAGATAGGCACCTAATAAGAACCATCTCAGAGAGGCGAGCTCGATGGATTGGTCACATCATGCGCCACGACGGTCTTCTTCACGATATTGTGGAGGGGATGGTTGAGGGTAGAAACTGTAGAGGGCGCCCTATATGAGAGTATTTGCAGCAAGTATACGAGGACATTAATTGTAGCGCTTATGATGAGGTCATAAGGGTTGAGGACCAAGAGGAATGGAGATCGAGATGCAAGATTCTGTTGCTGCAAACCAATCCACCGGATTGATACTACGAAGAAGAAGAAAGTGGCAATCTATTTGATACGTTTTCATAAAAAAACTAAAAAAGATACTCAGAAGCCATAGGATAGATCACTGAAATAGGCTTAATGAACTGACCGCTCTTGTTTTTCCGAATCTGCTTCCTGAATGGAACATATGGTTTATACGAATTGCTACCGTATAGTTTTGTAAGCTGCCATAATCCCTGTCTCGTTTCAAGTCGCCGGCGGGTATATTTCAATGGTCAAAGCGTTTGCTTTGCAATCCAAAGGTCGTGGGTTCGATCCCCGATGGAGATTAAAATAAATAAATAATAATAATCGATTTCTGAGCTCTAAAATACCCCGGTTGGTCCGGTTAGTCATAGGCTATTGATTGAAATTGATGGTAGACGAAAGTCGTCCCGTGAAGACCATCCATTCATAGTAAATTCCTGTAATAATAAGGATGATGCGTAAATCTCGGGCTGTAGTCTATGACATTGGCGGATCTACAATCCACATGCAACGCTTAGCCATATGCACTATGGTTACCGTCTTAGCATTCCACAGATGAGAATTTAAAATTACTATCACCATCTGTCGGTATTCTCCTGTATGTGTTTACATAAAAAAATTCATCTCTGCAGTCTAAGCCCAAATTTTAGCCGATTACATCAATAATTATAATATGCTAACTCACGACGGGGTTGCCAGTTGCCTTAAAAATGATATCTTGTTATCACTGTTGTTAAAAAGTTAAAAGAAAAATTAGGGCACAAGGTTAAATATTTGATAAAGGAAACAAATTAAAACATTAGAATTTAAATTGAATTTTGGTCAAAATTTAAACAAAGTTTAGGTGTCAATTAAACATAGCATTTTTAATGTAAAGATAGGTTTATGTACTTAGCTTTGTTTAGTTTGGGCCTAAAGAATAATAATTTTAAAGCCATAATCTATTTATTAAGACGGGAAAAAAACATGCCTTTAATTAGTTAAAAGCAAAGATACAAAGAACAGCCATAGAATACGGATTTTCCGTTTACACCAAGTAAATTCGAAAGAATAGGTTATATACTGCGCAAATGCTCGTTTGTTCTATTGCAACCTTAGAGAAGGCTCAACTAATTAACTATCGTACAGTTATTAAAGGATCAAGCTTGTGATTGGATTTAAACGTTAGTTTAATACAACAAAAAGATCATCGGTGTGGTATCTCAAGAAATACTCTTGATTTGCGCAATGCATCAAAATTGTATGGATCAATATGGGAAGAGAACAGACTATTGCAACTCTTGGACCGTGAAGGTTTGCCAATAGGACTACCAGCCCAACCCAGAACTAAGCAGTTTGGTTTATAATATTGCCGAGTAGTAAAGCGCTTGTCATGCGAGCAGCTGCGGGTTCGAACACCAGTGAAGTTAAAATTATTATTTTACGGATTTGTTATTTGGAAAATGTAGGTTTATTTAACTGCCTTAAAGCCCAATATGCTTGTTGAAGACATTCAGATTGTAGAAAGTGGAAGAAAAATCAAAAACTTGAACAGCTTTCTATTGATCGTTTTTTTAGTTAATATCATTTGGATATTACTATTGAACATATGGGATGCCTCTTGTACTAACCAAAAGTACAATTAATACAAAACTACTTAAATCTCTTACTACAAGTAAGAGATTTAAGTAGTTTTGTATTAATTTATGAAAATTTGCACACCTTTATAATTTAATTTAAACAAAAATAAACATTCTTTGATATCTACATAGTGAATTTTGTAACGAGATAAACTTTTGAGCCACCCTTAAGGAGAAAACAAAATTCGTCCAGGCCTCGGGAGCATCGGACTGATCATCGGAACCATCTATGTTCCCGTGCAGAACTCCGGGTGCAGGTGTTCTGGGACAAGGCATAGACAATCTGAGATTTCAGTGACACTGTGAAACTCAATTTCTGGTGTCTATATGCTCTACATATGAAACGGACATAGTAAAAAAATCATTTAAAGTGCCAGACCATGCTCGTATGTTCACCGCAAATTGTCGCCTATCAGTTCCTGTCAATTGTCCTTGTCCATGCCTTGTTCCAAGACATATCTGCACCCGAAGGTATATATGGTTCCCGACGACTTTCAAGGACTCGATGAGACGGCTGCTATAATATCAGAGGCATATTTTATGTTAAGTAGTCTTAGAATGACTCTTAAGAGCATTCGGTCTTAACTTCTCAGCTCAAAACCAACATATACAAAAATTGAAAACTACACTAGAGGCCACTGAAATGTGATATCACTGATTAAGACGATACTCATTGATATCAGCTTGATATAGGTCTTTTAGGCTGATGCATTAAAGCCTCGAAAAACGATCTTTTGTCTCTTATTTATGTTCGCTCGCCTGACATGCACTATCTAATAATGTAAGTTTTAATTATATAATATTAAATTTTGTTTGTTATGACAGTTGTTCCATTTCATGTTGGTGAAACTGTCATCTTTAATTTGCTTTTTTGCCGCGATTATTGGCGGCGCTGGATGTCACAGGTTCCGGCAGTTGTCAGTTTACTCTCGACCGGTATGGCGAAACGCCATACTAGTCGGATAAGGAAATCAAGTCTCTATTAAAAATAAACACGAATTGTGCTTCGAAAAAAGTCTTTTGCTTGGTAATCTGTTCCTGCATCCTTCCTCCACGCGGCCAAGTGACGAACCCACGACTTGTTGGGGGGATATCATCATGTATCATCATATAATTCAGTGTTTAGCTATCCTACTAAAAGTGCAAGCATCATACAACCCTCAAAGCAGATTTTTGTTCACTCTGTCGGTATTCTCACGCACGTGTCGACATAATATTAAAGGCATCCACGCGTGGAGGAGCAGCTGGGTCTTGGATGCGTGTATTTACATTTCTTCCGTCACGGTCCGCCGGTAGACGGATGCGTAAAGTAACGCAATACGACTCAAGTAAATAGCGTTGGGAAACTTTATGAATTAAGTTGCACTGTTTCGTCATCGTCATTGCCGTCATCATCAGACGTCGTCTGGAAATATTTTATTCGTAATATATAATTGCTTCGATCGATTATCTTGAACGTGACAATCTATAGGAGACTATTTACTCATTTTTTAATAATATATAAACACATGCAAGAGAATACTGACATATTATTAACATAAAGCTCTGTCGATTACGTTCTATATATAGTTTCTGACGTCCCTCAAATACGGCTAGAGGCCGCGATCGCAAAGTTAAGGCTGTAGTTTATACTCTCCTGCGACATTCGAAGTACATATCCCAGTCAAATCCACCTTCGATTTTAAACTATTTTTATATAAACATACAGGAGAATACCAACAGAAGTTGATAGTTATTCTGAATTCTCATCTGTGGAATCCTATGACGCTTACCATGAGTGCATATGGCGAAGCGTTGCATGTGGAGTGTTGATCCGCCAACGTCATAGACTACAGCTCGAGATTCACGCATCATCCTTTATTATTACAGGAATTTACTATGAGTGGGTGGTCTTCACGAGACGACTTTCGTCTACCACCAATTTTAATGAATAGGCTATGACTGGCATTTTACGGATGAGGGATCAAATTTACGCCTTATTTTAGAGCTCAGAAATCGATTAAAAATCATTTTTTTAATCTCCGTCGGCGATCAAACCCACGACCTTTGACTTGCAAAGCAAACGCTTTGACCACTAAGCTATACCCGCCTTCAGACTTATGAGACTTGATGAGAATTACTATCGTGTTTACAAAAAAAAACTGCGAGATGTTTAACTTTTTTGTAGCAAGCCTTGCTTTATCAGTTGTCAAAATATATAATGATAATAAGGCTTAAGTGTGAATTTGTCTGCAAAAAATGTATACTTAATTAATTCGTCAGTTGGGACGAAATGTAATTACTTTCCGAACCTAATATTTGTACAACGTACCAGGGCTTCTCAATTATGAAAAATTGTAACGCCCGCCGATGGCTTACGATAACTGACATGTCGGCCGCCGCATTACAGACATGGCTACTTACTATTTATTCAGCGAACTTCGAACTGTGTAACACAAATATAACAAAAATCCTAATTTGACATCTTATCTACTATAGAAAGATCAAATGTGTAGTACGGATTAATGGTTATTATACACGAGAAAGTACAGTTTGATCCCTACGTAAACTTTAATAACTGATACCAACTTTCTTTACGTACTTACTAGGGTTATCCGTAAAATAAGGATCCCAGTGATTTTTCACAGTATAAAACATGTTTAATTTCAAGAATGCGTTCATTTTTGGAATGTTCAGACTTTTACCTATTTTTCTACATAGTCGCCACTGAGGTCAATGCATTTTTGCATGCGGTGTATGAGCTTTTGAATGCTCGAGTCTAAAAAAATCTGCTGCCAAGCCACGCAGATACCTGATAAACGGTTCTTCCAGCTCTTCTTTATCGCCGAAATGCGTACCATCCACGTGTTTCTTCATGTCAGGGAAGAGATGGTAGCCACTTGGGGCTAAGTCCGGGCTGTAGGGTGGGTGTTTGACAATACCACATCCAAATTTTGCGATGAGCTCGTTGGTCAACATTTTTGGCACCCACCTCGCGGATAACCCTCGTCCTTTCAGTGATTTTAGTAGTTTATTTTTTATGAGAGGCCGAATTCTAGTAAATAAAATGTATTTATTGTAGTTAAATAGAATGATTCATGCAAATTTTTCTTTATTACGAGTATACAGGCTTGTATATACAAGATGCGTGTAGAAATGTTGTATATACGAACAATTGTATATTATAAGTGTAAGTAAAATATAATGCACTTGCGAGGAAAGCTTATATATACTATTACATGTAATCTGAGTCTCTTCAAAACATCTCAATATACACTTGCAATTCTATAACCTCTATAACCCTTACATAAACACAACAGTCATTCAAAGTTTCTTACTAAATTCTACCGGTAAGCTCTGGAATACACTTCTAATGTTTGTGTTACCTCAACAAACTGGATCTCTTTAATAAGCAGATAAATATACGCTTGCAATCTCACCAACCCACACACAAACTAAGCACACGTTTCCCGCATGCAGGACCCAGCCGCCCTGGCTGAAATTTATAGAGTGCACTCATCTTGACCGGTTGTTCGCTCTGGCAAACAAATTATGTACATATAAAAGAAACAAATACCTTAAAAAATCCTAAACAAAGTATCTTTTTTAGCATCATGTAAGAAGGGTATGTCTTTTACAAGCCTGAACCTCCACGAATATCATGTAGAATGTGATGGATTATCCTTGTTAGTCTGTATTAGCTTTTGAGCATGTGCTAGAGGATCAGGCCATCATCCCTGTTGATGTTAATGGGACGTTTTGTTTTAATTCGATGGCTTTTAAAAAATGTGATCGCGATGTACAGTTTGGGAAGGGTGCTGCCGCGCAGTATGTTGGGAATGACTCACGCCGGACTGAGGAGATCGATAGGCAGGCGCCGCGACGCCCGAGACGCCGCCCCGGGCCCCACCCACAGGCCCCACCCACCGCCACCACCAACATAACGGGGAATCCCCAACTATGAACACATGTACCGGCGCTTCTACCAGTGAAAATTCTACACTAGAAATTAAGCGGATTTTTAAATTCGAAGAAAGTTCGTTGGCCCTTTAATTGGTGATTGCATCAATTCACGACTTATTAATGTTTCATATGAAATAGAACGCTCTCGAACATTCTAGAAAAAAAAATTAAGTATTAAAATGTAAGATCATGTGATTATCCAGATACTCCCGAGGCCTGAACAATTTAATCGAAAGAGGCGGTTCAACCAAAAATAGCATAGAAAAAATGCTATCATTTTAACACTGACTTTCACACTGGTATTTTTATAGAGCGTAGAAATTATTTAAAAAATAACTCTTACTAAATAATTTTTAATCGACGATAGAACCCACGGCAGCGAAAAGAGTAAGCAAGCGTTTTACTTCTAAGCCGTATGGCTTAGTGTGTTCAACAAAAAAAAATATTGCGACCCTTATAAGTCCAAAAGAAGGCCAAAGGAAATTCGTGACCCTAAAATGGCGTAAGGTCACGGATTGCGCGTTTGAATTTTTGTTCCAGCACCAGATTTATATCGAAATTAAAATGGAGGACCCTTGCGTGATGTTGATTAATTAAAACAAGAGTTTAACAGCGTCTCCGAAATTCAAAAGATTAAAATAAAAGAACATTTCGAATAAAGCAGTTCAATTTTTTGTGTTCCATTTAAGAACTCGCGTCAAACATAATTTTAAAACGTTTTTAAAAGTGATGACGATATTCGTAATAATTTATTAAAATATAAATGTATAATATTTAAGCATTAAAATCACGATGGATTGGATACGATTGCTAATCAGTAAAGAATGAACATATTGTTTTAATTACAGACTACACGGATACAGACACCACTAATAATTATTACTCAAGAAAATTTAGCACAATACCCGATCAGTTAAGTAAATAATTATTATTTTATAGAAACCGGCCTTGTATAAAGGACACAGATTGTTCGATCTCCCAAAGAGTAACACTAACCTGCCATTTGGGAGAGGTATCAGACTGTTCAATCAAATCGCCTCGGATGTTGATATATTTCACGTAAAGGAGGCCTAATTCAGGCATGAACTCCACGAGTTTCTTTGGTGGAATGATTCGTTGGCGACGTCTGTTTGATGAGCATTGGGACCTTTGTTGCTTGTCTTTATTGCTTTGTTCTTAGTACTTAATCATAAGTCCATAATATTATATTAATATAATTAAATAATACGCATAAGTTAATATTAATTCTGATTGTACTTCAGTAACGAATTGAATTTCAGAAATATTTAGATAAATACACAGGGTAACAAATAAAGCTGAATTTTCTTGAATACAATTCGTTTCGTTCCGTCTGTGGTGTTTTTTTTTAAATGATTAAAATATTTATTTGGCCGATTAAACTAAATTTTTATATAAAATTACTTACAATAACCATGCACTTTCATAGAGAAGTCTTAAGGAGAAATCCAAGCGTTATTTCTGATTCTCAAAGTTTTGTAAGATAGTCTGTGGTTTTGGACCGAAAATTAAATCGGCTTAGTAACAATAATTCGACAATTACGGCGAGTGACAAAATCTGCCCGCGGAATATTAATGGTACGTTATATTGCAAACTCTCCGAATTGAAAATTTGCCCAACTCCTTAAAGTTTCGCAATATAATCCGATTACATAATTAATTGCGCATAATTATGGTTAGTTGCTGGTGAAGATTTTGTGTATTTATTTACAAAATCAAACATTGCAATACGTCGGTGATTTTTTTTTATAAACATCACCCTCTCAGGACAAACGACTTCACGTCGCCGGGATAATTATCGGATCGCGCGAAGACGGATCGATGAGCAGATGAACAACACACAGACTTTTTCAGAAGCACATATATTTAATCAAACTTGACAAACTTCCGGCCCGGACGGAATAATATGCTTCAGGTGCCGGGCTGACCAGAAAGCGCTCGTAATGGGCGAAAGCCCAGCGCTATCTATTAATGTTTGCCTTGTATGTCCCATAAATGCCGTTAGAATCGCTGTCACAGATGTCGCTAGAATCGCTGTCATCAGAGGCCGTATCAATCACGGTCGCATCTATCAAAGTGTGCGTGAGCACGCTGTCTAACCCTCCGCCTCCGCTCTGTGCCCGCATTCATATGAAGAACGCCTTGAAGGAGACGACCGTATGTACCATGTCCTTCTTCTCTTTGCCGCAACCCTCTTCGCAACTTTGATCAGCACATAGCCGTCCGCCGGATCCATCAAGTGGGATACGCTGCCCGATCTCCGTCTGACCAAACTTTAACTACCTACGTATATATCTTTAGGTTCGGAATGTTTGTGTCCCGTCTAATCACATCTCTAACACGCACAACTTCTCACAAATCCGATCACAACACACACACATTCACATTCCGAAATTTACGTCAAATACTATTTGATAAACTTTCGTATAACCAAGTTAATCGCACATATTATAATATATTCCATACTATAGTTTTGTATGACTGTTTTTCTCAGCATTTCCTTTCGTCATATTGCAGTATAAGCAAGACGTCATCACCGGGAATGTTTTTTGTTATTTTTTTAATATCATGTAAAACATCGCACCCTCCCCAGTTCACTTGGTACGAAAGTCACGAACGGAGAACACTTCCACTCGTAGCGGTATTTTTTCCCAATGCGCTTCTTCAGGTTTTTTTCAGTTCCGTTTGTAGCAATAATGCAGAACATAACACTAACTTGAAATTCTTTTTTAAAAATGTACTATAAACCTTAGGTTGCAGAGATGTTTTAAGAAAAGCAATTGATAATGTTTTTTGCAGCAACAAAATCATGCAAAAAAAGTCAACAGTAGTTTATTCTCTTTTGCGGCACCCAGAGAATATTTTACAGGCAGTTACTGTAGCTAACTGTAGCACATTTTTTTCAAATATTTTTTCCGGAATGTTCGTAATAAAAATAAAATATTTTGCAACACTTGAGACTATTATTTTTCAATTTTCGGTTGTAGCAAATTGCTAAACAAACTGCCCCAATATGTTTATTTTCCCTACGTGTGTTTAGGTTTTCCATGGGCGGCAGAGACGATGGCGGAAATTTCCCCGCGTGGGATGCGGGGAAATCCCTCCAGTCACATATTTCTGGGGAAATGTATAATTTTCGCCGGAACTGGCAACACAGAGGTCGACGCATAGCAATACACAAGCCGACGAGGTTTGCTACAGTCGTCAACAACCTTTTACTATCAAATTATCAACACATACTCGTTTATAAAAAAATCTCACACTATATTTTAATTTAATTTACATGAAGTTGATAAATAAACATATTCTAAATAAAAAACTAACATACTTTGTGAATAAAAATCGTTTCCTAAATATGAATTTTCTAACACTGTACAGCGAAATACCACCTAGCGGAATCTGACCAAAACAAAAAAACCAACAAAATACCGACTCAATCTATAAATGGTGCGAACATGACTTGAATGGCTTACAAGGTTTCCGAAATTAAAGAGCACTAAGAAACACTCCACCACTTTTATATGCATAAAAAATATGATGTAATAGAAGAAGCGGTACTAGCTGTATTGATACATAAAATAATAAATAATTATTATTTAGTACATAAGGTTACCAAAATTTTCGCTACTATTCAATGAAATAACACAATAAATTAATTATTAACCCTTTGGTTACTAAGAATTTTCTTAACGAACTTAAAAAAGAAGCGATTTTAGAGCATTTTTTAGTATTTAAAAAAATTTACATAATTTTTATCTATTTTACACTGGATTATAAAAATAAAAATAATTATTATTCAAATAAAAATTTAATCAATAGTAATTATATTTGCCAATAAAAAAATATAAACATCACAAAATATAATATCCGAATTCAAATTTTGATTTTAAGATCTTATATGATGTAAATAATAAATGTTTATTACTGTCATCTTATGTTTAGATGAGCGTCGAATATTCGACGCTTCGTCTTTTTCGCACGAGAATCGACCGTCGTATATTCGACGCTTAGTAACCAAAGGGTAAACCGTATTTTTATATGATGTCGCACATCGCCTATAAATTTTTGTTTTAGACAAAATAACTAATTTTAAAATATCGCAATAGTCGCAAATCTGCAAGGTTCTGCAGCACTACCATAAATATCCAACTCCACTCTCAATTTCTCTAAGTAAATGCTCCATTTCATTACATAGACAAGATTGTCCTTTTATTATATACAAAGGTACAGTGTGTACATAGTATATACACAGCCGTGAGAGTAAGAAAAATATGAAATTCGCTGAAAAAAAGAGACAAATTTGTATGAATTTCGCTTGCATTTTGGAAGCCTTCTATAAATATTATGGTGGACATTCATTATAGAACAAAACGAAGCCTTTCGAATTTTCTTTTTTCCAAAAAAGATTTCTTTTGAGGAGACCTATCCGATGTAACTGGAGTAGACTTTATCTACCACATAACAGCATCACACGGAGAAAAGTTGTGTTTTCTGCGCCATTTAAGATTATTTTCAAAGTAGAAATGATAATAAATGTGAATTTATAAGCGTTTGAGACTGCTTCATAGATCTATGAAATACAAAATAAAAGATATTTAAGTCCTAGTTAACAGTTGCGGTTGTATTTTCAGAGCGCTTAGGGTTTTTTTATACTAAAGTGTATCAACAATCGTTATAACCTACCCCAAAAAATATCTGTTCAAAACGTTATTTTGAACATAACTGTGTGTATTAAGCATCCAAAAGTCAGAACAATTATCGAGGAATTTGCGGTGTATGAAATTCAATGTATTAATAAAGAATGCTTACGCATCGATACGGAGCATTGACCATCCCAATAATATGCCACTCTATGTGGATTGAAGGGATCAAGGTCCAAAAACGGTATCGAGGAATGTACGTTGTATGACATTCAATGTATTAATATTACTTTTATAAATGCTTACTCATGTTGTAAACTAGGGTATAAAAAGGGGTCTCGTATCAAATAAATTAGTACCAACTCAACTCCGGTCTTTGCCATTTAGCTGATGCTGTAATTTCGGGACCGTGACCTCGGTTCCGGAACAATAACCATGGTGACGTTTGATTTCTTTCGTCTTTTCAATTTCGGGATAAGCGAAGTATTGATTTCTTAAAAGAACTTTTAATTCCACAATATATGAGAAGCCTTTTCATATTTCAGAATAGGTAAAAGTTTTAATTTACTTTGCTTTGTTGTTGGCTTCGTAAAGAAAGTAGATTTACAATAACCATCAGTACATATTAACTACGTATTTAATACTGGAGAGACCACGTCATGAACAATGAGTTTCTCAGTATAATCAGGGATGGATAGGCAACTAGTAAGAACCATCTCAGAGAGGGGAGCCCGGTGGATTCATGCGCCGCGATGGTCTTCTTCACGACATTGTGGAGGGGATGGTTGAGGGAAGAAACTGTAGAGGGCGCCCTAGAAGAGAGTATTTGCAGCAAGTGCTTTTAATAAGAGCCTCTTTAGAGGACTGCAGAGGATCGAGAGGAGTGGAGATCGAGATGCAAGAATTTGTTGCTGCAAACCAATCCACCGGATTGATACTACGAATAAGACATACGTATTAATAACGGTCGTTGTCATCTTGTTGAATGATCTGTATCTTACTCAATAATATCGGTCGCAAAACCAACCGGTGGCGCCCCGTTAACCTGCGACCAACAACAGAATCGTGTGGTTTTCTGTGTCGCCGTGGGTGACAGGTCGTAACGGCAATCAGACATAGCGGCCGAGCGAGGTACTACTCCCCACGTGGCCCCCAGTCTGAAGACTACCGCGCTTGCGAGCGGGTCAAGGTTGAGTCGATACTGATGTTGGATCGCCCTCCTGGTTGTAGTTCAGTCTTTCTGTATTTGCATTAACGCATGTCATAGTTTAAATCGACAGGCGCATACAACTGGGATGGGCAGCATTTGGAAAACTAAAGTACATTTTTAAAGCGAAAATTCCGCTATGTCTAAAAACTAAGGCGTTTAACCAAAACATCCTCCCTGTATTAACTTATGGCGCAGAGAAGTGGAATCTGACAGCAAGTCTTACCCATAAAATAAAGGTCACCCATGCTCTGAGTGTCGCTAAAAGATATAATTCGAAACGAGGAAATACGCAGAAGAACTCAAGTAGTGGATGCTGCCCAACGAATAGGCACACTCAAGTGCCAATGGGCAGGACATATCTTTCGAAGAGACGACGGTCGATGGGGAAGAAAAGTATTGGAATGGCACCCAAGAACTGGCAAACGAAGCATTGGCCGACCCCCTACAAGATGGACTGACGATATAAGAAGAATAGCGGGAGTGACCTGGATGCGGAAGGCGGAGGATCGAAGAGGATGGAGACTCATGCGGGAGACCTACGTTCAACAGTGGACGGACACAGGCTGATGATGATGATAGTTTAAATTCCAAGTGTGTATTTTTGTTCTAAATTTTAAATAAACGAGAGCAATCTCTGTAGAATCTTTAGTATCAGTATAAATATGAATAGAATGTGATCTAAATAATTATATTTTAATTCCTCCATTTTTCCCAGCACCTTTGCCACGAGAATTTGAATAGTTGGATTAAGCACCAGGGGATGGAGTACAGCAGACGATCTCCTCATCCTCCAAAGTTTACCCAAATCCCATCTCCTACATTTCCCAGACAAGAAGCCCCGTCTGCTGGGGATTTAATTCGGCGCCGGCAATAAAACCTGGGAAATATGAACGAGGCTCTCAGCAAGGTGCAGAGAAAAGGTCCAGACTGAATAAACATACCGAATTTATAGCACAAACTGAAACAACGTACTGAAAAAATATTTTATAACTTCTACCTATGTGTTTAATATTTAGTTGAACAGCCTCCTGAGACAGGACAGGCCTTCCAAGGATCGAATAATCAACAAAATTTCTCAAGTACATACTACACATTTTTTTCAGACATAGCGACGAGTCAACCCTAATTGAGCGACATATTCTTGATATCATCTTGATATAGCTCTTTCAGGTTGATGCCAAAAGCCTCGAAAAACGATTTTTTGTCTTATTTTTGTTCGCTCGCCCGACATGCACATCTAATAATATTAGTTTTAATTTTATATAAAATTACACGGCGTTTTCACACGCCATTTTATTTATTAAGACAGTTGCTCCATTTCATGTTGGTTCTACTGTCATCTTTAATTTGTTTATTAGGCGTGATTATCTTGGCGGCGCTGCATGTCACAGTGTTCCGGCAGTCGTCAGTTAAGTTCCTGTCCGGCGGGCGAAACGTCATGTAAAGGCCTGACGGGGAAATCAAGTATTTAATAAAAATAAATTCGAATTGTGCTGCAAAAACAAGTTATTTGCTTTGCGACTTGCTCCTGCATCCTTTCTCCACGCGGCCACGTGACAAACCCGCTACTAAAAATGAAAATGCGGTATGCCGTGTTTTACGGTAGAGTCCGCTAAGAGTATTTTTTTCTTTATAGGTGTCTACAACTTGTAGACGTAAAAGCTCCCTGCAGGCGAGATTAACTTTATATGCATTTCGGAGCTTTCAGAAAAGTCTTTTAGAAGCCTTTGTGTGTAACAATGCCCGTTTTGTGTAAGTTTTACGCTCCAAAAAATAATTTTAAAAACACAAATAAACAAAACTCCAGAGAAAGAAATATTCTACTTGCGACAAATACGAAATAAGCTTGGAACTAAAAATATAGCGAGGGCGTAGAAAGGAGCTTCATCGAAAACGAAATATCTTTCCAACGCAGATCAGAGTGAAATATTTTCTCATGAAAGTAGTGATCACATGCTCATCCAGGGAGTGGTTGTCACAGAGAGACATAAATTAAAACAAGGTTTTCGTCAAAACACTAGCCTCTCGTTACCTTTGAAAACAATCAACGAGTATTTTCGGAAGAATTTTTGAATATGGAGCTGTGTGGAATTGTAGCGAACGACTTTTAAAGAATAAAACAAGTAAAACTTTGTATGACACCACTGAGTTTTAATGAAGAGTATGTAAATGTATAGGGCTATATCGAACTGATATCAATATTTATGTTCACAAACCACTACACATTATCTCCATAAGTAGCGTCCACCCGACTGGGATAAATTTAAGCTTCATACAGTCTGTAGAGTACCAAGCCCCTCTGCAGGTACTCTCATGTATGTGTTTATAAAAATGTATAAATAAGTAATATCCTTAATATTGCAAACACAAATATTCATGTAACTTCTGTAATCCCTGGTATATTCTGTGCTTCTCGTAGTTGACTATCGTTCATCCTTGCAAACCTTAAGCATCTCTCCCTAATGCATGAACCTCGACTCGCCTGAATACCTTCGTTATACTTGTGTACTCCTGGTAGCTTTACTTTGTGTTTCCACACTTCCTACGTAAAGGGATGTTTTCTACGTAGGAAGTGTGGGTAGATACATAGATATCTTCTTGTTTACTGCTTGGTTTACAAGATCCCCCGGGAAGGAATTAGCGATGCAGCTCCAGGAATAAAGGGCATGTTTAGTATTCACTTCTCAAAGTAAGTATTAATTTATATACAGTATTTTGTTACATAGAATCACAGGAAAATACACATAAATATATTATATCTATGTATATAAAAATGAATCTACGAGTGTGTGTGTTTACTTCATCATTAAGCTTGTATATATAAAAAGAACTAATAATATCAGGTGCTTTTATAACGATGACATTTAATGTGGGTCAGAAAATGAGACTTCAAAATTACTAACACCATCTATCAGTGTTCTCCTGTATGTGTTTACATAAAAAAGTACTAATAATAAATACTCGTAATAGAATAACATTTTTCCAACTATGGAAGTAAATAATACATTAAATCGAGTTTATTAATGTGTTTTTCTTTCTCATGGCCAATACTGAGTCGCGTGTGTTTAGCTGCCATTAGATGTGAGATTCGAACGTGTGAATGGAATTATTTATGAGCTTGAAACATCAATTTAGGAAGTATTAATCACCTTTGTTTACGAATTATAATTCGTGATAATTTATTTTTATTTCAACGCGTATAAGAAAATACGAAGATATCAAGTATGAAGATATTTAAACTGCAAAGCCTACAGCTTCATAAAGGTGATATCAGCTTGATATAGCGCTTTTAGGCTGATGCCGTAAAGCCTCGAAAAACGATCTTCTGTCTCTTATTTTTGTTCGCTCGCCTGACATGCACATCTAATAATGTTAGTTTTAATTATATAATATTACACAGCGTTAGCATACGCCATTTTATTTGTTATGACAGTTGCTCCATTTCATGTTGGTGCAACTGTCATCATTAATTTTCTTTTCTGCCGCGATCTTTGGCGGTACTGCATGTCACAGTGTTCCACAGTTGTCAGTTGACTTTTCGACCGGTATTGTGCTTCAAAAACAAGTTATTTGTATTGTTAATCTGCTCCTGCGTCCTTCCTCCGCGGCCACGTGAAGAACCCGCGACTTTTTAAAATCGGGGGACAACAAAGGCAACTAATTATTTTGTCACTATTTAATTTAATTAACTTCATGTATATATTTAAGAAATGGTCATTAATAAATACATAAAAAATAATAAATTGGAAGTAGAAAAATATAAAGTGGTATTAGAAAAAAAAATGGCTGTAAATTATCAATAAATGATAATTAATAATAGGTTAGGTTAGTTTTCATTTTACGTCCTAATCCTTCATTATCTTGGTCATAAATTTACACATTACTACTACATACTCACTAACTGTCAAGCTTAAGCTATCCATTTATTAAAAAAAACCTAAACATTTACAAGTTATTTAAATATCGAGCATTATACATTAATTACCAGCAATATTAAATATATTACCGACATTTTAATTTTATAACTGACCACATTCGTACCGACGCAGTGGATACTGCCACTATATTTAATTTAAAACCAATTCATTTCATTTACTGTCAACACCTTGAATTAGTTAATGAAGGAATAAATACAGACCTTTCATAAAACGTCAGATCAAGTAACGACTGATGCAGATATTGCATATTACAAACTTATAAAAGAATCCACACAACCTCTCACATCCGGCCCTGAAAATGAGAGACTCCAACTCTGGCAACAAATCGCACCAGAGGATTTCATTACTCCAAAGGAAGGCCTCCCAACTGGCAAGAGCCTTGACTGGCGGACCTGGAAATCCCTAAACAGATTAAGAACCGGAGTTGGTAGAACAAAGGACAACCTCGAGCGGTGGGGAATGCTTCGGCAGGGAGAGACACTATTGTGCGACTGTGGAGACCTGCAGACCGCCTCACACCTACGATGCTGCTCCATGTGCCCAACAAGTTGCACATCTCAGGACCTAATGCTGGGCAACACCGAGCTATCGATGTTGCCAGATATTGGGAAAAAATAATTTGACGTCGCTGACACGAAGAAGAAGAAGAAGACTTATAAAAGTACATTTTTTAAGTATGTAATTATAAAAAAAACACTTTTTTGATCCATTATAACTCTAAATATTACATACTTTACACAAAATAAACTGCGTCTCTATTTTGTAAAAATTGTGAATATTATCTAGAATTCAAATATGAAAAAAAACACATTTCTTAGTGTAACATTGAGTGGATTCAACTACATTTGATATATTTTTACATAAATATATATTTTTGTGTTGATTAAATAACGACAATAATATATTATGTAAATTTATATACTTAGGAGCGTCTTCTTCTTCTTCGTGTCAGCGACGTCAAATTATTTTTTCCCAATATCTGGCAACATCGATGGCTCGGTGTTGCCCAGCATTAGGTCCTGAGATGTGCAACTTATTGGGCACATGGAGCAGCATCTTAGGTGTGAGGCGGTCTGCAGGTCTTCACAGTCGCACAATAGTGTCTCTCCCTGCCGAAGCATTCCCCACCGCTCGAGGTTGTCCTTTGTTCTACCAACTCCGGTTCTTAATCTGTTTAGGGATTTCCAGGTCCTTACTCAGGAGCTTAACAGAGATGAGATATAACAGAGATTTTTTGAGCATTGTGGACGAATAACGGTCCACGGGTAAGTATTTTAATATCGCTGCTGTAGTATGTAACATTATTACTTGTAGGCACGGTGTTATGGTTGTATGGTAGAATTTCGTAATATTAATGATGTGTTGTGTACCAAATAAACATGGGAATGAAGTTTAGTTAATAGTTTTTTAACATGAATTATAAACGCGTTAGGCTTACGGCGTACGCATTTACAAATAGCATAACCCTGATCAGTTAGTTGTATTTATGATGCGAGAAAGAAGAAAAGGTTTAAAAATTAAATTTAAATTCAAAACGATAATATGTTATGGTCAAGAATTACAACAGGTAAAGTAACCTTACAGTTATTAAATGTGTTATTTTAAGAACTGACAGAAAAGGGTCCTACTGACATAGATGTCTTGCAGTACATGGTTAATAATCTTTATCCGTTGCATATCTAGTGCATGTGGTCTGAGAAATTGTACAGTGTACACGAAACCACAATACAATTTATCATGAAAATACGTTACTCAAAGTGATCCATATTTAAAATAAGCTAATAAAAATAAATATTTAAGTAAATACTATGTTTATAATTTAAATATAGTGACAAATTTAATAAATAAATTTAATATACATAGTGAAGAGGGAGGAACTGGAGAGACCACGTCACGAACAATGAGGTTCTCAGCATAATCAAGGAGAATAGGCACCTAGTAAGAACCATCTCAGAAAGGCGAGCCCGATGGATCGGTCACATCATGCGCCACGATGGTCTTCTTCACGAAATTGTGGAGGGGATGGTTGAGGGTATAAACTTCAGAGGGCGCCCTAGACGGGATTACTAGGTATTTGTAGAAAGTGTTCGAGGACATGAGTTGTAGCTCTTATGCTGAGCTGAAGAGGACTGCAAAGAATCGAGATGCAAGATTTTGTTACTGCAAACCAATCCACCGGATTGATACTACGAAGAAGAAGTGAAGACGTCCCTCTCAATTTTTATATCCTCTATTACCTCACATAAACAAAGACAATAGACCGAAGTCAAGCAACATTATATGCAGATTAAAATTTGGATGAGTTTCCGTCAGTTGCCTGCCGTTGGTTGGATTGAGTCGCCCCTTAGTACCAATAGAGCGTCGTACATTCTCCTTAAATTTTTCGATCGACAAATCGATTTATGAAATACCCCGGGCACACCCTGGAGGTCGTCAGGAACAACGAGTATATTCTCTCAATACAAGACATAAACAGTGGCAGCTGGCATAACTGAGTGACGGCAATGTGTGGTGATCATATGCTTCAGATATGCAACGGATATATAAAATAATAAGCTTACACATACAACATGTTTTAAGTATAGGCAAATAGAGGATATAACTAAGCATAGCTCTCGCCCCATACTTTAGGCCCAATACAATAGTTTTATCAGGTCGGATTATTTTTTGTGTGTGAAGGTTATTTTATGTGCAGGCAATATGTTTCTATTTGACCCTAACCCTTTTAGTTTATTATCTCTGCTGTGGCGCATGTCTGACCTAGCCCAAGTCAGGGGTCGCAAAATGGCGAAGGTCGACCGCAAAATCAATAGTAACATTAAGCCAGCTGTAGCGTGTCAACTGAAAGTAACCACATTTTCTTTTACCAAGAAGCTTTCGGCATATAAAGATAGAAACGCAGTTTATATATTTTAATACATGATAAACCGAAGTAGTAAAATTGCTCATTTGTGAGAAATCGAAAAGCTTGTTTTTTGCGACTATACTAAATGTAATTCGTATAATACGTTTTTACATTTATTAGGTTTCCACGAAAATTAAAATTGATTTTTGGGTTGAGTTGAGTAAGGTTACGTTATGTTGAACCTAATCGACACTGTGACTCTTATATATGTCGAAGTGAAATAATGAAAACGGATATTTAATCAAATCAATCAAGAAAATTTTATACGGAGGATGTTTAAATTTTAAATCTGTGGAGTGGTTTTCTTTAAGAAAGTAAGTGATTTGATCAAATCTAACTACCCTAAACTAACCTAAACCTAACCTAACATAAACCGAACCACATATTTGTAATTTTATCAATTTTCGTGAATTAATAATATTAATTAGAGATTAGGTTCTTCGTAGTAGTAGTATCAATTCGGTGGATTGGTTAGTAGCAACAAAATCTTGTATCTCGATCTCTAATTATTTATCTCTGATTATTGTCCTGGAGGTAGTAAATGCTCTCCAAAGGCAGATGAACCTTTACAGTCAACGTCATTAGGATGTGGAAATAAAGGGGAAAATACCACATTAAAGGTCCATAAAGACATCCCACATATCAGCAAAAATGATTGCATCTCAAGATTAGGTTAGCTTTAATCAAATCACTTAATTTCTACTTCACTTAGTTGTAATTTAAACATTATCTGTAAATTGATTATTTCCCTTAAGAATTTGATCAAATTTCCGTTTTCCGCTTCTCCCTAAAACATGTTTAATTACGACAAATTGACTTTTCCGATTTATCTTTTGACGCCGCGTAAGCATAATGATTAAGTATGTAGATTAAAAGTGCGAAAATATTTGTTTAACACCGATCAGCGAATGTTTTCTTAAAACCAGATCTTGATACTCTGGTATCAACACCTGATATCATCAGCGGGATCGGTTCAATTTTCATGTGTGTTCGTTCGGCCAAATGTCCTTTGGCGAAAGGTTCGTAGACCAAATCCCCAAGAGCTCACGGGCAATAGACTATGACTAAGCCATTGTTATTAGGCATTATATATTATATATACATTTAATGTTTATGGTTATTAGAGTCCTAGTGATTCTTTAAATGTTTTAACGAGCAGTGAAGGGAGCATTACTGGACTGTTGGTTATGTTACATTAGGCAAAGTCAGGTTAGGTAGGGTTAGGTTAGGTAAAGTAAGGTTGATTGCTCATTTAGTGTTCATGGTAATTAGGAGGCCGAGTGATTGCTCAATTTTTTGCTAGCGAGCAGTAGCTGTCCAGTCACCAGGTGTTGTCAGTTAGTGGGTGTTGGCTTCCTACCTTCTGTTGTCGGTGAAGTCGTCGTCATCGTAGCCGTCCTTGCAGGGCAGCGGCAGGTGCAGGGAGCGCGGAGCTCCTCCGTACAGGGCAAGTGCGGCATTACGGTTCAGGGCGTCGTCCAGCCGCGCGGGGTCAAGGTGGTAGTTGGGGTTCTCGTACGAGAGGAGCCCGTTTTCTGAAAGAAACGACAATAAAAGATCATTAGATTTGTAAAAAAATATGTATTGAGTGAAGAAAGGAAGTGAATGTTGAACAACACATTGCGGTTGAAGAGAACCTAATTATGATACTCGTATCAAAGATACAAGCAAAATAAACAATACGGATGATATGTAACACTCAACCAAAAGGCAATGAAGCCGTATAATTTATTTTAAAAACAGATTTCTACAGTATAATAATGAGGATGCGATGGTTTTACTAAGGAGGCGTATACTGTTCGTTCTCCTTAGTAGTAATACTAACGTGCCAGATACTATTCCTCGTGGGAAAGGGATCATACTGTTAACCACGTCGAATGTTGATATATTCCACACAGAGGGGCCCAATTGACACGTGCTGCAAGAATTTGTTTGGAGATATAATTTGTTGGAGTCTTCGTTTTTGCAAGCTTCGGGAGTTTATGGAAACTGCGTTTAAATTGCTTGTTTGATTTGTCCCATTGTTGAGCCATTATAATTTTTGTTTTTTTTTGTGGTTCATTATTAAAACGCAATAAGCCCTCAATTTGTAATATATTTTAACTTCAATACGTAAATTGAATTTAATCGAATTAAAACAATGTAAAGAATGTCCATGTGTGGGAGAGACAAAGGTGGACCTAACTAGCGCATGTTATGTGAAGAGAGCATATACTACAACTGCCTTTTACTCAGGCCTCCTCTTCAGGCGTCGTTGAAAGTCATTAGGAACTATACATATAATGTATTTGGGGGAGTTGTAAAGCTGACCTGGCTTGTGATAAGGCCAGGATAATGACAGCTCATAGAGCTTTGTAGTGTCAATTTGTGACGACCATATGCTCCATCTATGATGTGGTTATGGAATGATGATAAGATATAATAGGCATAAATGTCATAAGTCATTAAAGAACAAAGACATAAATACATTCATTTCATCATTATGACACAATGTACTGAATTAATAATCAATTAAATTGAGTTATTAACTTCTTGCGCCATGTTTCCAAGTCATTAATTTTTATGACAGTTGTCTCTTCATTACATTACCATTAGTATTCATTACGATCTTATGGTAATGTAAGTCAGTGACTCTCAGTAATGTAACTGAGTCTTAACTAAAGCGCATGGCTTAGTGAGCAACGCGATTATTAAGCGAGATGACACGGGTTCATAATCTAAAATTTAAAAATAATAAAATCGAATTAACATGTCACAAATCTAAAATATATTTTTAAAGTAAAAATTCCGCAATATTTAAAAACTAAGACGTTTTACCAATGCATCTATCCCAGTATTAATTTATGGCGCAGAGACGAGGAATCTAACAGAAAGTCTTGCACATAAAATAAAGGTCACCTAATATGTCGTAAAGAGATCCATGCTAGAAATGTCTCTAAAATATAGAATCAGAAATGAGGATATCCAAAGATTTCAAGTAGTGGAGGCTACCCAACGAATAGGCACACTCAAGTGACAATGGGCAGGACATATCTGTAAAAGAGACGACGATTGATGAAGGAGAAAGGTGTTGGAGAAGCGTCCGAGAACTGGCAAAGCGTTGGCTTGCAAGATGGACCGACGACATTACAAGAATAGCGGTATATGGCTGGAAGCGGAAAGCGGATGACCGAGTGGGTTGGAGACTCGTGCGGTTGGGCCTACGTTCTACTCTTCTACGTAGGCGGATACAGAATAATGATGTAATAAAAAAAAAGTGTTAGAAAAACGTGAAAATACCATTTGAATATGTAATACCAATCAAAACCCAATAAGAATCGCCATACTAGCAAAAACCTGACTGATGGAAACATCTAGAATCTATATGTTTAATTTAATGGCGCAGTGGTCAGCGTACGGGTAATGAAAAGGACGTGAAATATTGTCTAAGGTTCACTCCAGATGCAACGCTTAACCACATGTAAGCGTCATAGAATCCACAAATGAGACTACAGCATCACTATCACCATCCGTCGATATTTTCCTGTATGTGTTTCCACAAAAAAAAACTTACAAATCCATCATTTCTTTTTCTCTAATTAATTGATCCAACAGCTGATCACTATGATAATTATGATAGATTCATTTTTATAATTTGACACTATACCTATAAACCTATAGGTTTATTTCGTGCAACGATATATTTTTTATAAATATTCTTGATACGATTTATACAAAAAGTGTATTCAAACTAAAAAAGCCGCTTTTCCATTATCGGATTTGCGGAATAGATTTGATATTTGATTGACAGACTTTATGTATGGGTAAAATATAAGCACTGGCCTACCAATGAATATTGATCACCTAACCAGAAATACGGTATAGAACTCAATTTAGGGCGGACTCGTTAGTCGTTGGACACTCATTTTATCCGCATTTTATATGTGGCGACATCCTCCTCTCTAAGTTAGTTATTGAATTGCGTGGTGGCAGGATGAGGAGCAGATTAACAACACAAAGACTTTTTCTGAAGCACAAACTTCTGCCCCGGACCTAGTCACAGCATTCAGGCCGGGCAAACAACAACACGACATTTTCGCGGTCGGCACACAACTGCCTGGGGATATCATGTTGATATCAGTGGCAAATGATCATCAAAACCACTGCCAGAGATCTTCTTTCAAGTTAGCTTTGCACCATTCAATCATATTGAAAGAAAAATACGTAACTGCGATTATTTCACATGACAATATATCCATTTTGACCAAGACTGTCCCCTTTAAAAGTAGTATGTTATGTTGTTCTGAAACTGAGACGCCAAATGCCTCATTTTCAAATATGCGAATTATTTTTCTTAATCACTTTTTTAGATTATGTTATTGTTAGTTAAGGCATCGTAAAAAAGTAAGTGGTTATCATTAATTTGTAAGCTATTTTAAGGTTTTCATGCGTATGAAGTTAATGGAGGGCCACCGGTTCTTATAGTTGATTCATAAAAGTGGTGAAAGATGTGGAGTCTTTCTCTGTGATAAACAGAAAATCAAAGTTAAATATTACTTTACATTTTAATATTAATGAAACGAATGGAGCTTCGCACTATCGTTGTACTGTGAGCCGAAAAGACCCGAAAATATCACAAATACATCGAATTGCGCTATCAGGAAAATTAACAGTTAAATGGTTGATGTTGAAACCTTAGAATTTAAATTACAATGCCGACATTTATTAATGAAATATTTAATTTAGTAGATTTATTTTAGAAAAAATTAAAACTCCTATAATTTCAATTTAATATGCTCTTAAATACCTTCACTGGGATGTACAATTTTTGGCTCTAGCAGCTTCGATGAAATGACAATAAATCGTTTAACTTCTTGAAATACTTATGTTCAACGACTGTCGCTGATACCCTGCTGGTTCTATCACCAAGTTCCTGACAGTCTACATCGGAATAGTCATCAATCACAATGATTCGATGTGGAGGATTGTAAGTAAAAAGCTCATCCCGGGAATTGGGTTCATGGAAGAGCCAACAGATCAAAAGGATTAGGTTTAGGAACTGGTTCAGTGAGTTAGCAACCGAAGAGATCGAAGATAGCAAAAAAGGGTTACAGAGATTTGATAGTTTTTTAAAAGATTTTTTAGGAATCTACCCATTCTGAGGAATTAAGTAAATAATATTTTAATAGCTACTTACTTTTGAAATTAATAGTATCTTTTTGAAATTACATGCGATGTGCTAAGTGCATTATAATACATACATACGAGTATATTTAAAATATACTAGAACCTCAAGATACTAATAAAAAAGGCCCGTGAAATAAGTGCAAAAGTTAATTTGGCTTTTGGATTTAGCCATGTGTGTCAAATTCTCTAGTACCAATATTTCGCTCAATAAGTCGTGAACCCTAAA
Source organism: Glossosoma conforme (assembly GCA_022606575.1). Classification (NCBI taxonomy): domain Eukaryota; kingdom Metazoa; phylum Arthropoda; class Insecta; order Trichoptera; family Glossosomatidae; genus Glossosoma; species Glossosoma conforme. The sequence goes on along the minus strand of JAGTXR010000287.1, from coordinate 281,145 downwards.
GAAGACCTCTGAAATGGCGGTCACACAGCTAAACCCAAAAGCCACAATACCAAATCTGGCCGTGAAAACCTAAGAAGTTATAAAAGTCCAATTTTGAATTAATGAAAAGATTGAAAGAATGAAGACACACAATATTGATTGTCTTATATAGTTTTTGCCATTCATCATATGAATATATTTATTACATATCAATCAATCGGTGACTGAAAAAGTGCGCAGATTGCACAAAACCATGATTTTATTTCTGTGAAAAACAGTTGCTTAACCTGATCCACGTTAAAGTTATCTTAAATAGCAACATATATTTAAATATAAAAATGAATGCTAAAAATAATATTAAACGTGTTTTAATTGTTTTATTTGAAATAAAAATTTAAAAATATGATGCATTCCGTTTCTTGCAAATTTACAAAGTGATTCGTAAAATGAAAATACGAATATCGTCTAAATAACTTTTCAAATACGCTTATATATTAAACTGTTATATAATATATCTGAAAAAAAAATACAAATATGCATTATAATACGAGGGTTATCCATAATATAAGATTCTCATGGCGCTACAGTCCTGAAAAATGCTGTTATGTTGGGTTCCGCTATTCTGTAGTGTACCTTGGTTCCCCACTCTAAATCCCTTCTCTAACGAGCTGCCTGCGAAGCTCAGTTTTGGCTTGGCAGCCGTATGTGATGGATCTCCTCCTCACTTCATCCGCTACGCTCGGTGTTCCGTTTCCTGTCTGCAAAAAACATTGCGCCGGTAGAAATCCATTCCCAGCTATGCGAAATCTATGGAGACAAGTGTATGAGCGTACAACACGTGCTCGTATATTTGCGATAACCGTTAGCAACCGTATCCCACAACTCTTGTCATTGAACACGGAAACATCTCATACATAAACAAACGGAAAGGTGTCGAATTTCCTACCTGTCCGTTACTTCCTCAGAAAGAGCAACGATACCATTATGATGGATCAGGTCCTCCAAGTGAACACGGACAAGCAGTATAATATGTAAAGGTTGTGGCAGAAGACAAGTGTCAGGTGCAACAGGTGCGACACAAGAAACCTGACTGCTTCACGGAAGATTGGGCAAGGTATGTCCATCAACGGTCACACGGATCACGGTCAACGAAGGCTTTTTTTACGTGCAACATTACGATGCACGTAAAAAACAAGTTGACATTTAATTTAATTATTTGGCTGACGGACAATAAAATATTGCATAAATTACTGCGCTCACAACAATTTATGTAAAAAAATGATATTATAAAATAATGTGAGATTAGACTTTATCTCGCTTGTTATAATTATTATTTTTAAATTGGGAAAACATTTATCGTTTTTCTCGATCAATATTTCGATTGTTTGCATTTAAATTTTATATATTTGTTAGCAAAATAAAAACTTCCCAAAATATGAACTGTTTTTTTAAATTTTATTTTATATTCCAATGCAATATATTTTTGGTTTGAATTAGTTGACGATATACGCTGATGCTTAGTCCGATATTCCCGATGACGCCAAGGAGATCGAAGACAGTGACGGTGATCGGGGATGGATATATATAAACAAATAAATATATGCGAATTTTTTTGTAAGCAATTCTTTAAAAAAACAGTCGGCCTCAGGCGTAAGTTTAATCGCGTAACCGCGTGGACTGTATGGTGTTAATAAAAAAAAAAACGTTACATTGGCAGCCACAACTGACAACACCGGTTAAAGTATCAAAGTATCAAAAGCACCAAAAAATATGTATAATTATTTTGAATTGATATCAGCTCGGATTAGCCCTTGCAGGCTGGTGCCGAAAAGCCTCAATATACGATCTTTCGTGTCTTATTTTTATTCACTCGTCGGACACGCATATATAGATGAATTTTAGTAACATAAGACATGACGCTTGCGTCGTCATTTTGGTTGTTTGACAAGTCCTGTCATAGACGCTCCATTGTTCCATAAATGGCCACTATGTTATTTTTGGCGCTCGGCTGTCACTACCGCCGGTCGTGTCAGTCATCGGCTATCCGGGACCTGTGAGGAACGGAGAATGTTCCGTCCCGGGCAGATGACCGAAGTTTGTCAATTTTTATCTTAAATAAATATTTTGGTATTCTGTTTACGAAAAAAAAATGTTATTCAAAAATGTTATGCGAATGTCTGCAATTACTCGTACATATAAAATAATCTAGTTAGTTTTAATTACTACAGTAAATTATAAAGTTTTATTTCATCAAGTAATGAATCAACGCGATGGCGTTTCGTCGTCTAGAACAAATAATTAATCGAAAAACCTTTTTGGGCAAACGAAGATTGAGTAGCGCTGGATCTCGAAGGAAAACAGTTTTCAAAATTGACGACGCAGTTTATAAATACCGCGGCAAAGTGCGCAGAGGCAGCGGCGCTCAAACTTTATAATCCTTTTTTAGTGGGGCAATTAATGCACAGCTTGCAGACTACAAATAAATCAAAGAAAATTCTCAAGTCTAGACTCTAACTTTTACTTTGGAAATATAAATATTTATTACATTTCAACTATTCCAAGACAGCACAAGACCCAACACAAAATCATAAATTTATTTTTTCCCATTAAAATCTGTGATAATAAGAAGCTCTGCTTTTTTTTATGTGTTACATGAAACAAGTACTATACTACAAGTTGTCGAACGCACGACCAACGACAATATCACATTTTTTGTACCATATCATCTCCATGTGTGGCACATTACGAATTGTCGTTTCACAGTTCTGCAAGCTCAGGTTGTCTATGTCTTATCCCAGAATACCTGGACCCGGAGGTCCACATGGGAACATAGACTGTGGCTGTAATACCAGATAAATATTTGGGTGTTCAATAATCAGCGTTATTAAGGAGATCGGATGATCAGCTCAACGCTCCCGAGGCCTGGACAAATTATGTTTTGTCTTTAAGAATTGCTCAATCCTACCGGAGGCACGTATAAAGCTTATATTTAATAAAAAAAATTAAAAATCAATCTTGTTCGGGATTTGAACTGATAGCGTCTGTGTCGTGTCCTCTTGCTTACCACGAAACGTTAGTAAGTTTGAGCTGACTCTTAAGAGCAAATGTTCCAAGCTCGGCAGCATCGGGTTAATTATCCGATCTTCTATAAAAATCCGTTTAAGATATCATTCAAAATATGTCTTAGATACAACACCAAAGTGTCATCAAGTCTTCAAACTTATCGGATAACATATTTGTTACTAAGTATGAACAATAGCAACTAACATAACTGAGCAGCAGCAATCTACTGGGACCATATGTAACCAGATATGGAACGGATATTGGATGGAAAAAAAACACTTAAGCCGATAGATTTTTTAAATTGTTACATTTAAATTCGACGCAAAGGAATTGTGTAAACTTAAAAAAAACTAATTAATTTAATTAACTAATATATATAATTTAAACGCAATTCAATTTATGCTGTTTCACTTATAATAAATAAATTAATGTTAACAATCAAAACATATTTAACCCATTAAACGCGAACACATTGCCAATGATAACTCGTAGTGTATTTGTACCGTTGTTTTGTTCGACCGCACATTTGTGAAGATATATCATTACTACTCCGAACGGGCCATAATGGCGTATCTCTGCCGGACATTGTATTCTCGTCTACAGATGGAAGTCGATAAAAATCCCATAAAACTATAAACACAGAACATGAACATACTTAACACATTAAGGCATGATCAATTTTCTTCATAAAATATTCAATTTCTTATTAGGGCATATTTTGACAATTTCCGTCAAATCTGTTACCTATTTTCAAGAAAATATTATGTTTTTACCTAAATAATTGATATTAGAATTTTTAATGTTTCACATGTTTGCCCGAAACGACTTATAGCTTGTACATACTTTCAGTGATATAAAGTGTGAAATTTATTCGATAAGCAAGAATTAATTCAGATACATTTTTTAAGTGAAATAGTCACCGATTATGCTAAATTTTCTTGAATTTAGTCTTTAGATGATGAAGAACCAGGGGTATTTTAGAGATCAATTAAAAATCCTTTTTTTTTTAACTTCGTCGGGGATCGAACCCACGACTTTTGGCTTGCAAAGCAAACGCTTTGAGCATTGAGCTATACCCGCTGGTTTAACGTAATACATATTGCTTAATTGTCAATTTAAAAATATGAGGTATCATAGTGTTTACTGTATCTTAGACCTTCTATGCGTGCCATTATGAATAATACGGTAATACCATTTTTACACAGACAACAAAAGACTAGTGGACAATAAAATATATTTAATGCATTTTGTAACAATGCCCAAGAAAACATAATAATGTTTTATCATAATATGTAATGCGTTGTAGATCAGTGACACTCAACATTTGGCTCACAAAAGTGTGCTTTAAAATTCTATTAAGTTTTTATTTTATTTTATTTTTATTTATTGTTTTTTGCGCCCCACATCGCATAAATGTAATAATATATATTTCTTAAATCCAGTAAAAATAAAGAAAAGTAAGATTTCTGAGCTGTAAACGAAACTATTTAAATGTAAATGAGTTTATTATCATCTTAAATAGAGACACTCTAACCTTTCGATGCATGAAATAGTCTGCTTCGTATAAATAACTCATTGCAAGAGTACAAAGAAAGACGGTGTATTATTGCGTCAGCCAGTTTTTAAATTTAAAATATTTGATTTATTATTAATTTTACATAAACTTTGTGAGGAACGCCGAGATAAAAGAGAGCGGACAAGGCAGCCTTCAATACTACAGTCGGTCAAGAAACGAATGTGAACGTGGTTGGAACATGTACTTCGTATGTCGCGGAATAAAATTAACTACAGCAACCTTTTGTTCAAGCCCAGGATTCGCGCCGTTCAGTAATTATGTACAGAATGTACTCGGTGGAGCACTAGGAAGCATGATCTGACACGGGACGAGGATAATACCATGGCGGATTTATGGCAGTAATTCGTGACGATAATATGCTCCAGTTAGAAAACGGACATGGAAATGATGAATTTGAAGAGATGATGATGATACTTTTGGTTTTATTTTTTAACCGCCTGGTAATCCCGCGTCTTTAAACAAAAAAAATTATAATACATAAAAGAGTCAATGCTACGCGCGAGTATGACAGCGGGATGTTTTATTTATATTTTTAATGTTTATATATATAATAGTTTAGATTATTTTTTCCCAGAGCGATACCCCATGGGAAGGATAAAACTGTAAATATATTACCATTCATAAACACTAGTTGAAAATAAAAATGAAAAAATTGGGCGGAATGTGATACTAATATACCAGTAACTGTACCTCTTGGTAAAGTGAGAAGATTGTTCAATTACATCGCCTCGATTTTTGATATGTTCTACGCGAGAGAGCCCAGTTCAGACACGAGCACCACGAATTTCTTTATAGAAGTAATTTCATGGAGTTTTCTGTTTAATGAGCTTGAGACTTTCTAGTTCATTGATGTTATATTTCTGTAAATTGTTTCTGTTGCATTCATTAACTTTAAAGGTTATTATATTGTATTAAATTAAATTTATAAATATTTTTATTTTTTATTGTTTTAAAACACGTATCAACCAAATAAATGAAATAAACCCTTATTTAATACATCTATATTGTATTTAAAAAGTAACGGACTTAATGGTAAACCCTTGTACATACTTGGTAGATGCAGTGACTAAATCCCAATGGAATTCTTGAAATGCAATCATTATTTCTGTACCACTACAGCACAACGATTTGGAGCCGTTGAATGAAATCATAAAACCCAATAAAAGTAACTAAGATGGCTTTACCGTGATTGAAATGTCTTAAATTTATTCCCTTTTTATAACATAGAGTGGGCATTACGTGCCATCAAAATAATAAAATTGCTTTTAAACATTAATGCCAGCTCCACTCAAATCGAAGTTCCACGCAGACCAAATAGGCGTAAAGCAGAGGTAAGTCACACAAAGTGACTTTCAACGCCTCTATCTTCGGCTAATTACGGGTACTTTTAAGAAAGTACTATTTACAATTAGTATTACAGTGTGAATTTACTAATTTAGCGAATAGCAATGTAAAATCGGTTTTGAGCTTAGCGTAATATGTTTATTTCATTAATTTTTCCAACTTTACGAGTTCGCATAGGTACCCGATATATGCCGTGTAAGATTCCCCTACCGTTGACATCGATAGCCGTGATAATCGTTTTGCTACTTTCTTAGAATAGTCTTTTATGCATCATCTGATAGCTAAAGGATACAAGAACTAATGTGATATGTGAAAATAGATCAGATAAGTACATTTATGCTTCAAATACTACTTTTATAATTGACAGCATTAACTGTATTCCACCGAGCCGTAATGAAAGAGTTAAACATATTTTAATTTGGGAAATACGTTTTTAAAACAATAAAAATCAAATTTATGATAACATTAAATTTACGCAAAAAAAAAACACTTCAAATGAACGAATATGGAAGAAATATACCAGCAATGTAGTAAAAAGTAGCAAAGCTCGCTAAACAGAAGACTCCACGACATTACTTGTACAAACAAATTTGTGAAGCTCATGTCTGAACTGGGCTTGTCTCGCGTGGAATATATCAACAATCGAGGCGATGTGTTTGAACAGTCTACTCACTTTCCCTAGAAGCAGAGTCACTGGCAGGTTAGTATTACTCTAAGGAAGAACGAATAACTGTGCCTCCTTATTCTCAAATAATTGTCAGGGGACTAAACAAGGATTATTCGAGTGTATTTGCATTATACGAGTACGATACGAGTATACTGTTCTCTCCAAGACTTATGTTTCGCAGTAGATAATCCATCGATGTTGCCAGCTATTAAGTTGAATATATTTTGACGTTAGCATGATATAGCCCTTGCAGACTGGTGCTGAAAACCTCGATATACAATAATTCTTTTTTTATTCGCTCGTTGGACATATAAGTGTCGCCATTTTGGTTGTTTAGACAGAAGAAAATTCGTCAAAGGGCCGACAGGTGATAAAAAGGCGCTGAGGTGTGCGTATAGCGCGCCATCAGTTCGGCTGTCAACGAAGGCAGATCGTTGACCGTTGCTTCCGAAAAAGTCTTTGTGTTGTTCATCTGCTCCTCAATCCGTCTCCACGCGATCCGATAAATACCCTAAAGACGTGAAGTTCAGTTCAAGACGAATTGTTCTTTCTTTTCTAGAGAGGAGGATGTTAATTTAATTATGTTGACACAAAGAATAAGAGATCTTCACCAAGAATTGGCAAACTATTTTATAATGAGAGTCCGTTATTACAATTAAATAGCAATTATTTTAATCCTGCTAGCTTACTGACACTGAGGCGATAATGATCTGCGACGTAAGAGATTTCTTTTATTGTTCTCGATTCGGAAATCGCTCTGGAGGCGGGCTTGGTTTGCATTTTGCTATTCAAAAATATCCAAATCTGGGCCCAAGAATTGGCGATTATCAAATGAGATACTTAAAATAACCCATCAATGGCAGATTTCAATTTGTTCGCAAACACAAAGTAACATAATAAATTCATGTTTAGTAGGAGTTCATTCGCTATGAAACAAACATAACCGATATTAAAAGGCAAGAATTTTTTTGGCAATATTTATTTTAATTAATGGGCAGATATTATTAAGCAAACGGTCAATAAAAATACGTAAAAACGTAAGTAAAAATAATCATTTAGCAAAAGAAAAATATCAATCGGCAGAAGAAAAATAATTAATGAATCGTAATTAATAATAAGTTAGGTAAGGTTCCCATTTTATGGGTTAATTATTCATTAACTTTACATAATTTTTTACCAATATGGAATGTATTACTGCAATTTTAATTTCGTAACTGACCACGTTTATACTGACACAGTGGATACTGACAATTTATTTTTTCAATTGATTTATCTTACTTCCGAAACCTCGAATTAGTTACTGAACAAAGAAATACAGGCCATATTAAAAGAATACAACCTAACCAAGTATACTGCAGCAAGTACGAATAGTTTACTTATCGATATCTTAGGACAATAAGGGCTATTTGCATTTACGTTATTATATTCTGTAAAAACAGGAATTACATACATGCGACTCTCTGGTATTTTTGTTATCCTGTTTTAATGATAATTTGTCCCTTCTTATTTCACAAATTACTGACCCCTGCCCCAGCAGAACATAAGAAGGCATTACACCAAACGAGCATTCAAACTTAATATTAAATACTCCTTTAAAACGCTTTGCAAAATTATAAAACCGATTTTTAAAGTTGCTCTTCGTTGCAAATTCATATAGAATTTTATGTAAACGTTACAGGTTTAAAAAACCGTTAAAAAACATTAAATTTTTGTCGTGTTCTAAGCTTTATGTTATGTCAGTCTAAAGGCATCATAAAACGAAAGCAGAATTTTTATCGAACACCAGTATTCCTTGCACGTGGAGTAGAACTGGGATAAAATGAAAAATCTAATCGAGGACAGGCGACGTATGCTTTATATTGGGAGTTACCAAAACATATAATATTTTTAGCTTTTATTATATAAGCACATACAGGAGAATATGGACAGATGATGATAATGATTGTTAAGTCTCATCTGTGGCATTCTATGACGCTTGAATTTGATCCCTCACCCGTAAAATGCCAGTCACAGCCTATTGATTAAAATTGGTGGTAGACGAAAGTCGACCACCCATTCATCGTAAATTCCTGTAAATATTAAGGATGATGAATGTGAATCTCGGGCTGTAGTATATGAAGTTGGCGGATCAACACTTCACATGCAGCGCTTAGTCATATGCACTATGGTAAGCATCATAAAATTCCATAGATGAGACTTTAGAATTACTGTCTGTCGGTATTCTCCTGTATGTGTTTCAATAAAAACAAATCCACCGGTCAGCTTTGGAATGCTCTTCCAACGTCTGTGTTCACTCACTCCTACATCTAACACAAACACAACACAGGTTTCCTGCATGCAGCGTCCAGCCTCCTTAAATAAAGTTTACTGATCTCGACCGGTTGTACTCTCCGGCATGTGACATTCAATTTAAACATTAAAAATAATCACTGAAATCTTCTCCGTTATTCACTACATCTAGCATGAAGAAATGATTCTATCTCAGGATGAAATTAGTTTTTTTGGGGTATTGCGATACCCCATAGTAATTATAGTGTTAGCATTCCATTAGCAATAATTGTAATATAATTTTCGCATCGCAGAAAAGACTCTATTCTTCGCTAGACGATAATATAATTTCCTCTTCTTCGAGAAAAAAAAATAAGAAGTTAGCTTAATGGAATAACCATTCATGAAACGTTGGGCAATATGGTAACGAACATTAAAAGCAACAGATTAGCATCTTGCTTTAATGACAGGGCCGCACTTATCATAAGAAAATATAATTGCCCATCAACTGGTCAGTGACTATTAAGCGATACTCAGCAAAGCAATGGTGCTAAATGTCAATTTTTCATGTGCTCCGCAAAACGATCTTCGAAAAGTAAAAATAAATGATAAGTTTGTATTTTTTATTCCTATACATGTTTGATATCTGAAAACTATGGCCGCATATGGAGATTGTGGATACAAGTAATATCTTAATAACAATTTGCACCGAAAACATTCGTTTATGGAAAATATAGAAAAATGACGATAGTTATAGGGTTGATAAAAATGCGGCATTGATTTGTGTTATCCTGAGGCAACATTTCTGATGCGTGTGAGAAAAATGGTGCGTTTTTAGGAACTGTTTTCTGGTACATGGTTAAACCGACGATCAAAAAAGATCCCAATTGACAAGTTGTTTGAAACATTAAAGTTGACTAAATCGTATATATATACTAAAATGATTAGAATGTTCGGATAGTATCGTTATTGACGAACGTTTTTCACTTATGCATTTTAATTGATCATGAACAGTCAAATTCGATTAATTTATCCCAAAATATTATTCGACGGTTTGCAAAAATTAAAAAAATGCATTTATTGAGTCTGATTGAACAGAATTTTCATATTTTAAGAGTAAGAGTAAAATATGTCTAAAATGCTGCTTTTTATGTCATATATTTGAAAGCGGTACCGACCAAAATCGATTGCGTAGAATTCATAGAACTTTTAAACAATCAAGCCTCGCTATTATCATCAACTATCAAAATACATAGTGATTATGCGACTTAAGTCTAAAGTTTGCTGTGAAAAAATAATGTAAACTTTCCGTTGGAAGAAACTAAATCACAAAAAAATATGTTCCCATGTGGACCTCCGGGTATGCAGGAGTTATGTGCCAAGGCATAGACAATTTAAGCTTACAGAACTGTGAAAATGTAATTTGCAGTGTCCATATGCTCCAAATATTATTCAATATTTGAGTATTTTGAGTAATTCAAATTCTTTAATAAATATTTAAAAAAAAAACGTTTTTTAAATGGTTACTAAATAAAAAAAAACACAAGAAACGACAAATTTTGTTTGCGTTATTAAATATTATTTGGGCATTGCGTTTTCTCGATTCAGCCCTGGCCAGTGATTATGAACGCAATTTCCTGCAGGCTGATTCTTCACTTCAGAGATTAGAAATGCGTAACAAACAACAAACAATTATCCCGACCTCAATAAAGAAAGTTTCCACACCAAGGGCGAGCAACAACAACGATCGCCCATTAGCCTCGCTGAGCATCCATCATTACAAGCTACTAAGTTGCACAGGTTCAGATATCTTGGCGTACAGATCACTGAGCCTGAAAAAGGAACCCCCTCCTTGTCATGGAAACGCTCTTTTAATTCCATGAACAATACCTGGGACTCTCTGATATACTCGATCAAAAAAAAATGGTGACTAAACAACGTCTGGTATCGTCCGCATCATTCTTTGCGGCCGCTACTCTTGGCATATCAACACAAGCGGCCGTATAAAGAGTTTATCAAATGACGCCGACGTAGAAATACTGGGTGCACGATGGTTTGACTTTGTGAGGTGAAGGAGCGAACAAGATAAATTTACATACTTGGTTTGCCGGCAGGTATAGCTCAATTATCAAAGCGTTCGCTTTGCAGGCCAAAGGTCGTGGGTTCGATCCACGACAGAGATTAAAAAAAAAGGATTTTTAATCGATTTTTGAGCTCTAAAATACCCCGGTTGGTGTGAATTTGATCCCTCACCCGTAAAATGCCAGTCATAGCCTATTAATCAAAATTGGTGGTAGATGAAAGTCGTCCCGTGAAGACCACCCATTCATAGTAAATTCCTGTAATAATAAGTATGATGCGTGAATCTAGGGCTGTAGTCTATGACGTTGGCGGATCAACACTCCACATGCAGCGCTTAGCCATATGCATCACGGTAAGCGTCATAGAATGCCACAGATGAGACTTCAGAATTACTATCAACTTCTGACGGTATTCTCATGTACGTGTTTACATAAAAAGTTTAAAATCGAAGGTGGATTTGACTGGGATATGTACTTCGAATGTCGCAGGAGAGTATAAACTACAGCCTTATCTTTGCGATCGCGGCTTCTAGCCGTATTTGAGGGACGTCAGAAACTATATATAGAACGTAATCGACAGAGCTTTATGTTAAAAATATGTTTAAATACTACACAATTACGATATATTTCAAATAAATTGAACCTCGTGTTAAGCACCATCTTTTTTCTTGCTCACTATTTTAAAACTAAAGGTCAGTTGTCAGTTGAAACATGCTATGTCTAAAAATAATATCAATTTACATTTTACAAAATGCACGATAGAAGAGTTATTGGCTGAAACAATACGCTGGTGTTCAGCTGCACGCATTCACAGTATATTTTTAACTTAGCCTCTTCCTACCTTAGATATTGATATATGCACACTGAATAACCTCGGGGTTCATTTCGGGTGGCCCCCATACCTGAAAAGATAAGGGAAAACCGCCTAAGGTGGTATGGGCATGTGACACGAAGAGATGAGGACCACATGGTGATGAAAGCCCTCAACATACCCACGCTGAGTAGAAGACCTGGAAAACCACAGGCAACCTGGGCTGCAACCGTAGAAAAGAATCTGAAAACTCTGGACTTGACCGAGAATGCAACACAGAACAGACAGACATGGCGAATGTGCACAAGGAGAGATGATGGGAAATGGCGAGGCTAAAGAAGAAGTACACTGAATAAACTGTGTACCTGATTATATATAACACGGTTACAAATTAATAAGATTCAAAAATTTTGAATTTATACACATTTTAAATTATTTTTGTGTATATCATTGGTTATAATGTACGTTACATATTGTAACGATTACGTACGAAATTATCTTTTCTGGTGTCCATTCTTCGGAATAAGAATTCTGGTCCGTTCCTCTTTCTTGGACGCCAAACCACGTCCCGAATCTAATCAAGCAACTCCTGGTCGTTCATCAATACAGCATTTCACGTTGGCTTCGATCAGATGGACGGCTGTGTTCTAGGATCTACGATTCCTTGATGCTGAATTCCGGTATTTCGGATTATAAAGCAACAGCAATAGACAGAAATACATTGAATGACAAAAAGTTGTACTAAAATGACATTATGTAATTCATATTGCATATTTAACGCACTCAAATATATGCATTTTTAGGCAGTGAACATTACTTTTTTTTTTTTTAATTGATAAACTATATTATATTTAGTCTAAATACTCTAAATCATTAAATTTTATGTGTTATCACCATGTCCCAGAGAAATGGTTATAACGGAGATTTGTGATGTATGCAGATATAAATTCATTGATGACATTAAAAAATTTACGAGTCAATTAAGTATAAAGACGGTCTCGCTTCCAAAAAACTAGGTGTATTGTATACATATATGTATAGATCACGTCGGTATTTTAACGATAAACGACTTCTTCTTCTATATAAAGGACAAATCCAACCTATCCTTAAATACGGCAGTCACCTATGGATTGGAGCCTTCTAAAAATAATACAATCTAAACTTGATTGACTCAGTTCAAAGAAGAGCAATTCGTTTGATAAACAATAACACTCTTACGTCTAACCTGCAATCAATGGAACACAGGCGTAAGATTGGTAACGGAATGAAATAAACGTCTTTAGATTATCCGATCCCTTCAGTTTTCTGTGCAACACACATAAGTGATCTGACTTCCCGGGATTGTGCTGTCGTATCCCGGGGAACCCCGTCCCTGGCCGGGTTCGACCGTTGGTCACGTGCGCTCGAGTAAACACCACAAGGCGAACATAACCGCCAGACGTCACTCAAAGTAACTAAATTAGGGCTCGCCCTGGAAGCAACTCGAAGAACGGAAGAACAAAGTGCTATTGCAGTGCATGTACGAGGTTCTAGGTTTGTACTCGAATTTACTTCAGGTAGTTTCAACTAATATTCATTAATTAATATTATAGATTATATATAATACATATTCGTAAAAATCAGTAAATTTTGTGGCTTGTCTTATTATAAATATATAAAAACACTTTTTTTTAGGAATAAAAACAATAAGTATAGACATCAAGCATGAACCGACAACATCGATATACAATCTTTCGTCTCTTATTTCTGTTCGCTTGTCATACATGTATGTCTTCCATATTGGGATTTTAGACAAGTCCGGTCACGGGTGTGACGTTAGTTATATAGATCGCCACTTGGGCCGGAAGTTTGAAAAGTTATCGGAATATATATGTGCTTCTAAAAAAGCCCTTGAGTTATTATTATTATATTAGTATTTGTATAGCGCTCTTTTATGACCGAATGATCATTCCAAAAGCGCTTCTTTGCCTCTCTGAGTAAAAAGGTGGGTCTTGAGTCTGCTTCTGAAGGATGCCTCCGCTTTAAGCTCTCTTATGCTTTCCGGTAGTGAGTTCCAGGCCATTGGTGCAGCGTAGCTGAAAGCCCGATTGCCAAAGACCGTGCTAGGACCTCCCGTCAGCTGCAGGGTGCTTCTATTTGCTCTAGCCGATCTGAGTGTCTCTCCACGCGCGCTTATTTCTGTAGGCTTGATAAGTTCTGTCAGATAGCCCGGTGCAGTTCCGTTGAGTGCCTTGTAAGCTAAGAGGCATAATTTATACTGGATTCTAGCCAAAACTCTCAACCAGTGCAGTCGGTGTTGGTCGAGTTGTTGATCTGCTCCACATCCTGCCATCACGCGACTGAAAATCAACCTTAAATTAGAGAGGAGGATGTTAATTTTTAAGTTGACCTTCAGGTGCAGATTATGTTCTAGAACGAAAAATATACAGTGACAGCTAGAAGAACTGTGGCGGCAATTTGTGGCAATATGTTCCAAATGTGGAACGGATAAGGGAGGTTTTTGGTACCAGTCAGCAAGGGCTATATTATGCTGATGTCGAAATATATAAGGTTCCCGAAAATCTCCAGAGCAATAGTCCAAATGCTTGAAGAGGGGGCACAGATCTATTGTAGGTTTTTAAGGAAATCGAACGATTAACCCGACGCTCTCGAGGCTTGGACCATTTTTCCTAAGGGGCGACTCAAACCAACTTTTTTAGATTGTGATATTAAAAAATGTAATAGAAATAATAAACAAATGTTTTTTTTCAAATCTTAAACATGACCCATAGCAAATAATTCATATCAAATGATTCTTTTATTAATAATTAATCGGAGAAAAGAAACAATGAACGTAGGATTCGAAATGCAGATTTTCCACTCACACAAGTCAATGTTATGTTGTAATCACGCTATTCGTGCATCTTACACTGTTGATACATTAAAATGTACTTATTTAACTAACTGCAACAAAAAGAATCCCCAATTAAGAGGGCTACAATTGATGTCAACAATCGTGTGAAGAGCGTCCATTGTTCGGAGTTAAGAATTCTTTGAAGAATGGTCGAAAGCTGCGGATTACGTGATGCGTCCACTTTCGGATCGGTCTGCATTCCATAGCTTAAGAAAAAGTGATCCCCGAGTCTCACGGGATCACCGAAATAATCCCAGACGACAATGGAGGATCACACAAGCTTGGGATGATGGTCTTCATCAGAGCGTTCGGTGAGAAGATTGAATTTGTATTGTTAGCGCGAACATTCTAATTTCATTATGTTTTTTTTTTTGCATTTTGTTACTGAAATGTTGTACATTGTATGGCAGTCATAATAATATAACTGTTGTGATGAAAAATGTAATTTTATTCAACATATCTTGCCATTAAACATGAATTTTGCTAGTTTTATACTGTTGGAAATGATTGACTTGATAATACAATTAATTCCTGTTTGAATCTACTTTAATACTTGCACTTTAATGTGATTTTTTTAGGGTTTTAAATAAATAATTGTTTGTACATTTAAATCTTATTATTTCACATTAACTAGCGCAGTTAACTTTGAACTGATTATCGTTAAAGTCATCTGTATACTAGATACTAAGGTAAGCTGGTAAACTTGAGTTCCAAAAAATCTACGTTTCGTTAGTACATTTTTACAATTTTGTTTATATGTAAACACATACAGGTTAATAACGACAGAAGGTGATAGTAATTCTGAAGTCACATCTGTGGAATTATAGCTAAGCGCTGCATGTGGAGTGTTGATCCGCCAACGTCATAGACCACAGCCTGAGATTCACGCATCATCCTTATTATTACAGGAATTTACTATGAATGGGTGGTCTTCACGGAACGACTTTCATCTACCACCAATTTTAATGAATAGGCTATGGCTGGCATTTTACGGGTGAGGGATCAAATTCACACCGACCGGGGGTATTTTAGAGCTCAGAAATCGAATAAAAATCTTTTTTTTTAATCTCCGTCGGGATCGAACCCACGACCTTTATCTTGCAAAACAAACGCTTTGACCACTGACCATGGTAAGCCTCATAGAATTCCACAGATGAGACTTCAGAATTACTATCACCATCTGTCGGTATTCTCCTGTATGTGTTTACATAAAAAAAATAAGTACTGTCTGTATTTGCGTACAAACATCATTTAGTTCAATTTCTGATTGAACAAATGATATCAATGAAACCACCTGATATATCGCTAAAATTACCTGAATCAAAATAATTCGCTTATATGAAACATGGCACTGACATACGCTCGATTAAACATCAATTGAACCACGTGCACTTGATGAAGTGTCTCTCCACCTCTCAGGTACTGGTGCCGGTATCATGTCACGTGGGAGCAGCCTGAAGATAACTCTACTGCAGCTGAAGGTTCCAACAATCTACCCACTTCAGAGTTGAAGCAGTCAAGTATACTATGGCAGCAAAGCAAAGACGTAACCATATCTTCGAAACTGCATTTTATCAGACTTTGTAACTGTTTTGTTTTTCGGTGATCAGCAGAAGCAGGAACGTAAAGCTTCATGCGGAATATCTAGGACTCGCAGCAATACTCGATGAAAACAAAGTGGCGAAAATATATCGCATGTTTTAGCTACATTCTTCTACATGGCTTGGAATCTCGGAAGCTCACCGATAGCTTATGCAAACATATAATAATTTTGTTAAGAACATGCTTATAATATTAAAATTACAACGGGTTTATTTTTGAAGGAATAAAGAAGTAAATGAGCCTTCTATCCTAAAGTCGATCAAGAGACGAAAGGCAACGTGCGTGTTAAGAACATGTCTTTTTTATTTACTTTCATGGGATCGAATCTCATATCCCGTTTCTATTTCTCTTTGAATACTTCAGGAATTAAATGTCATATATTTTTAATTTCTCGAGGGTAAGAAAGTATACTTCAATATTCTAATACTTTATAAGCTTTATAAGTTCAAAGAAGAGCAATTCGTTTGATAAACAATGACACCCTTACGTCTAATCTACAATCAATGGAACACAGACGTAAGGTTGGTTCTCTTAGTCTTTTCTACCGTTATTACCACGGTCGCTGCTCTTCGGAACTTAAAGAACTAATTCCTCCTGCACCCACTCACAGCCGACAAACTCGTCTTACACTTGCCGAACATCCATACACGGTTAATATATGTCGACCAAGAACTGGCAGCTTCCAAAGTTCCTTCCTTAATGCCACCGGTAAGCTATGGAATGCTCTTCCAGCGTCTGTGTTTCCTCCTTCCTACAATCTGGATCTCTTCAAGAAACAGATAAATATACACTTGCAATCTCCCCAACCCACACACAAACACGAACACAACACACGTTTCCCGCATGCAGCGTCCAGCCTCCTTGGCTGAGCGTCATAGAGTGCACTGGTCTTGACCGGTTGTGCTCTCCTGCATGCGTTTACATAAAAAAAAAAAAAAAAGCCACTGAAGATTTATACCAATATTAAGCAACTGATACACAAACAAATTTATTTAACACTATTTTTTTCTTCGATGGTTTTATGAGAGAAACTTAATATAAGATGATGTTCAAAGTCAATTTATAAGTCTATCAGTTGTTGATAATATATTGATATTAGCTTGATATAGCTCTTTCAGGCTGATGCCGAAAAGCTTCGAAAAACGATCTTTTGTCTCATATTTGTTCGCTCGCCTAACATGTAAATCTAATAATTTTAGTTTTAATTTTATATAAAAATACACGGCGCTTACATACGCCATTTTATTTGTTTTGACAGTTACTAAATTTCTTGTTGGTTCAACTGCCATCTTTAGTTTCTGACTTAGCCGTGATTATCTTTGCGACGCTTCATGTTACAGTGCCAGTCTGACAGCCCGTGTCGCCAGTCCCCGACCGACCGAAACCGACGGCACATGTTACAGTCGGGCGGGGAAACCAATTCTACTATTGAAAATAATCACGGATTTCGCTTCTGATAAAGTTTTTTGCTTTGCGACCTGCTCCTGCATCCTTCCTCCACGCGGCCGGTTGACAAACCCGCGACTTATTGTTGGCTTTGTAAAGGAGATGTCAATGTAATATAAAAAAAATATTTGCTATGGATTCGTATGTTCATGATTTTTTTTTATGAAATTTTCTTGAGTTTATAAGTCTTCATTAGTTAATTTAAAAAAAAACTAATCCTATTTCAATTGCAAATTGAAATGATTTTTCAACCTTATGTAAAATCTTCATGTCTAACAAACAATCCATGCTATATGTCGAGAGTTTATGAATAAATATATATTTTTAGTTTTCCAGACAATACGAAAACTTAGTTTTGCCAACTATAACCTTAAACTTAAACATCAAAGCCTGGGTGTATCGCCTGCGCCCCAGCGGGAGGGCAGAGCCTCCGTGTCTGGCGCTCCATTGTTGCGGAAGGGGCGGGTTATTATTAGACTGCCGCCCCCTCGTGGGGGAGGATCGATTGTGTAAAGTGACAAATGTGATTACGACGAGGTGAAGAGCTCCGGGAAACTTCGGCCAATCAATCTTGCTGAATGGAGACCGGTCCGGCCATTATACAACGATTGTACGTCTAAAAGTGGCACATCAAGGATAAAGAGCACTTTGAAGTCATTCGCTCAAGTTATTATGTGTAAACAAAGAAGATTATTTTATGTAAACACACACGGGAGAATACCGACAGATAATGAAAGTAATTCTGAAGTCTCATCTGTGGAATTCTTTGACGCTTACCATGGTGCATATGGCTAAGCGCTGCATGTGGAGCGTTCATCCACCAACATCATAGACTACAGCCCGAGATTCACGCATCATCCTTATTTTTATAGGAATTTATTATGAATGGGTGGTATTCACGGGACGACTTTCGTCTACCACCAATTTTAATAAATAGGCTGACTAGCATTTTACTGATGAGGATGCAAATTCACACCAACCGGGGTATTTTAGAGCTCAGAAGCCGATTAAAATTCCTTTTTTTTAATCTCCGTCGGGGAGCGAACCCACGATCTTTGATTTGCAAAGCGAACGCTTTGACCATTGAGCTATACCCGCCAGCGAGCTAGATTTTTAAGATCTGATGATTAACCCGACGCTCCCAAGGCCTAGACTTATTTTCCTGAGTTATTTTAATGAAACTGGTTCATCATCATCAGCCTGTGTCCGTCCACTGTTGAACGTAGGCCTCCCGCATGAGTCTCCATCCTCTTCGATCCTCCGCCTTCCGCATCCAGGTCACTCCCGCTATTCTTCTTATATCGTCAGTCCATCTTGTAGGGGTCAACAATGCTTCGTTTGCCAGTTCTTGGGCGCCATTCCAATACTTTTCTTCCCCATCGACCGTCGTCTCTTCGACAGATATGACCTGCCCATTGCCACTTGAGTGTGCCTATTCGTTGGGTAGCATCCACTACTTGAGTTCTTCTGCGTATTTCCTCGTTTCGGATTCTATCTTTTAGCGACACTCCGAGCATGGATCTCTCCATAGCACGCTGGGTGACTTTTATTTTATGGGTAAGACTTGCTGTCAGATTCCACGTCTCTGCGCCATAAGTTAATACAGGGAGGACGCATTGGTTAAACGCCTTAGTTTTAAGGCATTGCGGAATTTTCGCTTTAAAAATGTACTTTAGTTTTCCAAATGCTGCCCATCCCAGTTGTATGCGCCTGTCGATTTCTTTTGAGAAGTTATTTCGCCCTAGTTGTATTACTTGTCCCAGATAGGTATAGTCGTTTACAACCTCTATTTCTGTTCCTCCAATGGAAATAGGATCAAAGGTCTGTGAAATATGACTTTAATCATGGCTTTTGTTTTATCCATGTTCATTTTCAGACCAATTTTGTTCGACGCTTCATTGAGGTCGTAGAGCATGTTTTGGAGCTTGTTAGGTGATTCGGCTATTAGCACTATGTCATCTGCAAATCGGAGGTGAGAAATGTACTCTCCGTTAATATTTATTCCACATTTTGTCCAGGATAGCAGTTTAAAAATATCTTCTAGGGCGTTTGTGAAGAGTTTTGGAGATATAACATCTCCTTGTCTAACACCTTTGTTTATAGAAATATTGTTAGTGCTATCATGGAGCTGGACCATCATTGTTGCAGATTTGTAAAGAGATTTTATTATCTCTATATACCGATAGTCTATTTTGCAGCGTTGTAGTGAATCTAGCACTGCCCAAGTCTCGATTGAGTCAAATGCCTTTTCATAGTCTACAAAGGCGAGGCAGAGTGGCTGATTATATTCTTCGGTTTTCTGAATGATTTGTCTTAGCGTGTGGATATGATCAATTGTACTAAGGGTGTACTAATAAATATAACCAATGAAACTGGTTATATTTATGAAAAAGTTATCAAAATTAAATAGTGTGTTGTATGAACAAATTATATATCTTTATTGGTAGTGGAATGGGTTAAAGCAGCGGTCGGGGAACCGGGATAAATTACCCCAAACGGGGTAAAAACATGTTTTTTGGGGTAATAAGGATTTTTTTCTAGTTTGCTATTTCATAAAACTATTTTCATGTAACTTTTCTTATTTTCCGTGTAAGTTAATTCAATAAATAATGTTTATTTAAATATCCATTGATTGTCTTATTTTAAAAATGGGAGGAAGGGGTAATATCGATTTACGCAAAAATATTTTGGGGTAATGGTTAAAAAAGTTCCCCGACCGCTGGGTTAAAGGGTGATTTAACCCAACAAACGACTCGCAGTAAGTAACTGGCGATAACCCATCCAAGTTTTGGTCAACTTAAATGTTGCTCAACTTCGGTGATGTAACAAAAACAGCACTTAAAAGGAGTAAAATTCGAGATAATAATTTATTCAAGACTATGTACTATTTATGTAATAATTTGTGCGTTCAACTATGTTTATTTTCTATAGAATATCTGTCAAAGCGAGTTTCTTATTAATTACTCCGCCCAAGAACATTATATTAAGAAACTTAAAGTTTCGAAACATATTTTAAGTTTCATCAATCTTTCTCATGTGGATTACTTTGTCCGATTCTAGAGGCGAACAAGAATCCTCCGCTTGATTAATGTTCATAAAGTTCACTTCTAACAAAAACCGCTCGAATCTTATCTGATACAGTAGATTTAGACTGTTTCATCTCGAGTTCATATTTAGGATAAAAAATATTTTTCCAGTCAAATCAAAGTTTGCGAATCACGTTAAGTCCTTTTTCGTGTCACTCAGCTTGAAAGAGAACAGGGAAAAATTGAGGCAAACCATGCACAATATAAAGGATATTTCCGATGATAAAAAATAATTAAATGTCTCATACGATTCCATACAACGGGTTTCCGATACATTTAAAAAAAAAATTAACAGGTGTATAGAATGTGAAGGATATCCAATGCATACAGAATTTCATTCAATTTCAATTTCACAAATAAATTATACTAATTACTAAATAACCAATATGATTATTATAGCATATACAGATGCACAGCGAATACCTTTTTTTCCCTATGCTTTTAACATTCACTTTGAAATCCAATATAAATTCTTCTTCGTAGTATCAATCCGGTGGATTGGTTTGCAGCAACAGAATCTTGCATCTCGATCTCCATTCCTCTCGGTCCTCCGCAACCCTTTTCAGCTCAGCATAAGCGCTACAATTCATCCCTAGACGGGAGTATTTGCAGCAAGTATTCGAGGACATTATAAATAATAAACGTTTATTTATTTACCTTATTTTTAAATGGATCATGTAACATGTATTTTCTGTTTAGGAAACTGCAGTTTCGACTAACTCGTAGCCACTCTCAATCCATCACTTGTCAAGCGACAGCTGAGCTGCACAGCACTTCACAAGTGGTCGAACCTCGAATTATAATTTTTTAATATTTTTTTATTAGTTTATATGATTTTTATTTTTACATATCTTATGTGATCCATGTAAAAACAAGGTAAATAAATAAATATCAATTACAAATACCATTGTTTAGGATATTTACTTTATCAATTAATCTGAGAAAAATAAACGATAGATGTAATATTACGTACAACAGTATACATTATATATGTCTTATTTATTGCTCAGGCGCTGGCCACTGCACCATTTCACCACCGGATCCAATTTTAGAAGAGAACTTAATAACAAGCGTAAGATAATTACATTTAGAGATTAGCACTGGAAAGCCAAGTTCAAGAGAGGATTTGCAAAACTCTAATCAACATGGCTAACCACCATCAAGACAATCTAAGGACTGATAATGATGATTGATGTTGCTGATGTTTTTCTAATGTTTTACATAAGCAAACGAAACGTTGGCCTACCCCCTGCAAGATGGATTGATAAGGAGAATAGCGAAAATGTCCTGGATGCGAAAGGTAGATGATCGAAGAGGATGGAGAGTGTTGTAAGGTGCATGTCCACAAAGAAAGCTGACGCCAGATAATGGGAAAGTGATGTTAAATTATTAAAAATGCATCAAAAAACAACAGTAAAGTTTTTATTTATATTGTGAGGGTTTCATTTCGACCTGCAGGTGACCTCCAATTCGCCTGAAGGTCAGACCAGACTAAACATTTTTCGACACTAAGGTATTTGGGAATTCAAATTTCTCCCAGTCCCGCCGAGTCTGTGGTCTCAGCAAGCAGGTATATTGATTGGCCGAAAAAAAAAACAAAACATGTTCACTCGAAGACTAAGAGACCCGCACGTGCTGTGCAATACAAAGTATTACCATATTTACCTATTTGCTACATAAAAAACGTAATCCATCCTATAAAACAGTGTAGCTATGTATTGTTTCATTTCCATCAATACAACTATTTGCCAAGCATTTTTCCGATCAGAATTTAAATAGTTAAATATATTGACAGCACGATAGAGCCCTTGCTGACTGGTACCAAAAACCTAGATATACAATTTTTCATCTCTTATTTCTGTTCGCTTGTCGACATGCATGTGTCGCCATATTGGCATTTTGGGTTAGTTATATAGACCGCCGCTTGTGGCGCTGGGCGAGAGCCCATCACGAGCGCGGGAGTCGTGTGCCGCCCGTCGGCGAGAGCTTATTGTATTTTGGCCCGGTCGAATGCTGTGACTAGGTTCGGGCCATATGTTTGTAAAGTTTATCTTAAATATATGTCAATGTGAATCAGAAAAAGTCTATGTTATTAATCTGCTCCTTATCCTGCGACCACGCGACTGAATAACAACCTTTGAAATCTTCTTCTTCTTCCCACACCCATTTCTAAACCCTAAATACCCCTTGAATGGGATCGCACCACCACACATAAGATGCAAAGTCATATGCGCCGAAGAAATGCGTAAGGCAATCAACAACCCGTCCCACTGCTTGTATAATCAGATACCCCCAACACCAAGATTGAAGTCGCGAAGCAGCTTTCTGAAATCCACACAACCTCTCACATCCGGCCCTGAAAATGAGAGACTCCAGCTCTGGCATCAAATCGCACCAGAGGATTTCATTACTCCAAAGGAAGGCCTCCCAACTGGCAAGAACCTTGACTAGCGGACCTGGAAATCCCTGAACAGATTAAGAACCGGAGTTGGTAGAATAAAGGACAACCTCGAGCGGTGGGGAATGCTTCGGCAGGGAGAGACACTATTGTGCAACTGTGGAGACCTGCAGACCGCCTCACACGAAAGATGCTGCTCCATGTGCCCAACAAGATGCACATCTCAGGACCTAATGCTGGGCAACACACGAGCTATCGATGTTGTCAGATACTGGGAAAAAATAATTTGAAGTCGCCGACACGAAGAAGAAGACCTTTGAAATAGAAGATGGTGTTAAGGTGATTGTTTCGAACGCATATAGGTAGAAATCCCATTTATTGCGTATGGAGTAAAAAAAAGTTAAATATTTGAAACAATATTAAAGTAAATGACATGATGTAGGTACAATATTACAAAGAAATATATTATACATAAGTGGTACATAGTAACCTCGATTGTCGTTACCTGGCCCCATTATATTGTGAATTTATATTATTTTCCAAGAACGGGAGAAGTTTTTTCCGGCAAAGAAAGAAAATGAGGCACTTTTTTTCTCCTTGTTTCTTTATTTTCCATCGCGGCCTGGGCGGAATAAACGCTTTCCAATGTACGCAATTTGCAACAAAAGTACAAAGGGGGTACTTAACAATGATACATAAAGAGTATGAAGTACGTACACATATATATGTGCACTCGTATACAAGAAAATTTGAATACCAAAAATATAAATAACCACTAAAAAAATATTTTTTTGTGCGAGTAAACACGTATATATGGACATTTATATATCGGTTTCAAATGCCGAACTACAAATTGTCATAATTTGCAATTGTCCATGTCTTGTCCCAAAAAGGGCCTTATTGAGACAGCAGCTGTAGTATCCCAAGCATATTTTGGGTAATTTCTTTAAACTTTTTTTTAAGAGATTGTTTAATAAGCCGGGCGATTCCGAAGCCTGTACCATTTAAAACTAAGTGGCAGCTCAACCCAAGCAACGATTCATTCATTCGTTTGTCCGTGTCCGCTCTCTTGACTGGAGCATATGAACATCACGAGCCGCCGCCATAAAGCTATGTCAGCCGCCTTGGTCCTCGGCTCATCCCTTGTTAGCTCCGCCGAGTTCATTCTGAGTATAATTCCCGACGGACTTTCAGGACGCCGAGAGCCCGGGGCTTTAAGAAAAGACAGCCATTAACTACTTAATGCTTCTTTATTTAATGCCGCAGAAGAACAATCAACGATACGCGGTTAAAAACGGTAACAAATGGAAGTTTTTGGAAAGTAAAATCCACAGTACAATTAATTACCCACGGTACTCTCCTGTAGTAACGATCATCACGCTAATTAATATATATGCTTATCTTGGACCAATAAGTACAGTAATATGTAGGTCACTTTTGTATGAAACGAGTCCAGTGATATCATTTCATCTCAAAAATTCATTTCATCGCAACATTTCCAGCTGGAGGAAATGGCTATAAAGGGAGATTGGAGTAGATTGGAGTGTATGCAGGAGCTCGGTTGCATGGAGCGTGTGATGCAAGAGTAGCTGCAACTTCTGAATGCCAATGAGCAGATCCGAACATTCTTTCGGGAAAGCGTTAACTGAAATCGGTGCATTTCAACGGATACCCACTTACGTTTTGCTTTGTAGGGCGTTTTAAAAAAGACCTCAAGCTGCATATTGGAATTATATTTAAAATATTAAATGATAATCATTAACGACAAGTTTTATGCTAGACAAGATTTTTTAAGCTTTATATTAAAGGTATATTCTACTGTTGTAATTTTAAATAACTCGTAGATACTGAACGTATAATTTATTGGCCTGGATTGGAAAAATAAGTATGTATGACTATTTATGTAATAATTTACCAAAATATATATCAATCCATTTGAATAGTCTAAACAAAGCTTTCAAAAAAAGCTATGTATAAAATTGGCATGCTAGCTCCGTGCTTCGTGCTTCCCTTTTCCATTCCCCATTGAATACTCCACGGTTTGTACCAGATTGTTCAAACCGGCTGCATGTTTCATGCTTCCTTTTCCCATATTCCAGTAGATCCTCAAACACGTTTATCAGATTATTCATTCTTCTTTCGTGCTTCATGCTTCCCTTTCCCATACCTCATTGGATACTCCACAGTTTGTCCCAGATTGTTCATGCTTGCTTCATTCCTCATGCTTCTCTTTCCCATATTCCAGAAGATCTTCAAAGGCGTGTGTCACGTCCATGCTTGCTTGGTGCCATTCCAATTTCTAGAGGATACTCTACGGTTTGTCCCAGATTGTCCATGCTTGGTTCATGCCTCATGTTTCACTTTCCCATGAGATACTCACTCGAGGTCTGGTGGAGCACCATGTCTGCCAGGAGCAAGATCAGCGCGGCGAGCAGAGGGGCGGTTCACAACACTAGCAGGATGACCAGCGCCCACAGCAGCGGGGCAAGGCCGGGCACAGAGCAGCACAAGTCACGCATCGGTCCCCACCACGACAGACACTAACTTCAAGATACAAATTGTCTACCAAACAACCAATTTTCAAGACTTTGTATATTGAACTTCAAACCTCTTCAATTGCTGCAAAGAAAGTTTCTATGGCGATAAATAAAATGTCCAAGATATTGTCCCCAAAAATATTGATATCTAGACTTATGCCTTCACTTAACGAATGTTTTTTTTACTATGCAGAATTATTGTACATTAAAGACGAATAAATCGCACTTCGTGGATTATGACGGTCCAACAAAAATTCACTTTTGACGTTTAAAATTAATATCACTTGTTGCATTTAATAGATACGTGTGTAAAGTATTATTTAATCTATTAGTCATTACTCTTTAAATAATCAGTTTCATCATCTGTTTTAGAATAATACACTATAAAGTTTATTTGTTTTTTGTAGTATATAAAAAAAACACTGTCTTGTAATTCATAAAATTTATGTTTTATCTGGAGGCTAGAAAAGTAATAATATTTATATTAGTAAAAAAAATGTTGCCAAGAAATCGAATTTTGATTAATTAATGAAAACAAGTTTTTATAAAATAAACTAACCGTTAAATATGTATTGTTTTTGAAATTTAGATGAATTATGAAGTTATGTTAAATAAGATGCGAGCTTAAGGAATTATGTTACATGCTCACATTCTTAATTACATAAAAAATGCTCTAATAAAGAGCTTCCAAAAAAAAACAATCCAAATAATCATAAAATTAGCTGTATTATCGTGTTAAGTGATCTAATTCGATGAGCACTCTCAACTCAAAGTTCTTTCTACGTCAAGTTAAATATCGAGTTCCTCCGGCACTTCAAAACTTCTGGATACGTGAAATATTACCCTTCTGAATGGCTTTAGACGTGTATATTAAGAACATTGATTGAATTCTGGAACACTGCCAAATTTCTCTGATTCGACTATCTATATTTATGTCCAAATCAATACATTTGAAGAGTTTATTCACCTTTGCAACCATATTTTACATGTAATATTTATTATATAGGTTGCTATTGAACTAGATTTGAAACATTGAAGAAAAAGAGAAGAAAAAAACTCATTTTTGGGTTGATCACTTTACGAGTATTTTGCCAAATCAATTCTATAGTTTTCAAATTTCAATCACAATTTTCTGACGCAAAGTTATACAAGCTCCCATTGTTCCAATTCATCTCTACACTCCGAGGTACATTTGGGAACATTCACAGCTCAGGAGAGTCAGTAGACTTGAAAAGAGAGCTGATGTTGCATTGGAGCCATATTTTTAGTCGATTTATTATTCAGATTTTAATGAATCACAAAACTAGCCCGACACTTCCGAATTACGGTGATCGAACTAGAACCGCGCTAACAGATTATTTATTTGTCGAATTCTCGATCAGAATAATATTCGCAAAAATATATTTTATAGAGATGCAAGTTTAAAAGTTACAGATATTTTTAAGTAGTTTTTTATATGATACCGCATTATTTAGTGAATACATAATATTAATGTTTTTTTTCAATTTAGAAAAAAAAATAGTTGCGAATTGTACCCTGAAAGTTTAACACTAGGTTAGAATATACGTCTGAGAAATAGTTAAGGAACGTAGGAGCTTATTCCATGTCAGCCTCGTTAACCGGTCTTGTAGCCCCGACGATTTCCCTGATGAAGTTTAACAGTAAGGGACCGTCAGAACTAAGCAGCAATTCAGGAAAATCCTCCCAAGAAATGGTAAAGACTCCCAGGCGACAACACAGAATGCGTCTCCTGTTCTCATGGATGATGCACTCAACGAGATAGTATCTCACCGTCTGTTGCATGCCTGGCCAATAATATTAATGTTATTGCGTCATCATCAATGTAAAAACCTCGTCATGACACAACTAACATTATATAATATAATGTATTGTTATTGTTCATCTTGAATTAAATTTATGCGTTTATTATTTTAAACATGAAGGCCTCTTTACGTGTATCTACAAATCAAACTTTTGACAGCTCAAAGCTATGAAACTCTTGAACAAAATTAAAAATACATTCGACGCCATAATAGATTATTTCGTCAACACATTTCCATTTGTCAACCACGTCATTATTTCACATTTAATTTTGTCAAAGGTTAAGTTTTCGTCAAGTCGAAAAGAAAAAGATTTATGTTAGTTTTTGTATTATCATAAAATATGTAACTGTAAATTCAGTACCGCATTCAGACCCTGCGGCGCCTAGGGCAATTTTTTTCTAGCACTCCATATTGTTAATATTTTTTTAAAAAATCTGAGAAAGATTGATTGCTCTCGGCGCCCCTAGCTTATTCGACGCTCTGGGCCACTAACACTGTGTCAATTTCATGCCTAACTAAGATTTAAAAATATCACCTGGATTAAACTACAAATCTAGCCATATAAATGTAAAATCGCTGCAAATGCTATAAGACGCTAAAGGACGCTATTGTTGGAGGGTATAGCTCAATGGGTAAAGCCTATTTTCTTGGCAAGCCGAAGGTCGTGGATACAATCTCCAATGGAGATTTAAAAAAAAAACTATTTCCGAGCTCTACAATATACCCCTGATCGGTGTGAATATCCCACTCACCCGTAAAATGCCAGTCATAGCCTATTACCGAAAATTGATGGCAGACGAAAGTCGTCCTGTAAAGGCCACCCATTCATAGGTAATTCCTGTAATAATTAGGATGATGCGTGAATGTCGGGCTGTAGTCGACGACGTTGGCGGCTCAAAACTGCATATGCAGCGCTTAATATGCAAGCATGGTAAGCGTCATAGAATTCCACAGATTATACTTCACACAAACACTATCACCATCTGTCGGTATTCTCCTGTATGTGTTTACATAAAAAAAGGTAAAATCTCAACAGAAGTGTATGTTATGGGAGGGTTACCAATATGTGAATATTACATGAACGGATTCAAGCAGAAGTTATTTCCGGCTCAGCATTAAATCTGATAATAAAACGATTCTATCGTTTGATGGCTTCATATAAATTTCTATTCATAGAGCATAAACCTTAAGCCCGTCGTATGTTTTTGGCTTTATCTATAATGTACAAGGATTATTATTCGTGGCTGTTTATGTAGAACACATAAAGGTACAAAATAATATTATATGATCATTCGTGGTTCTGAAATTTCATCTATTTTTCATCTATAATTTCGTCTACTATCAATTAGAATTGGTGGTAGACGAAAGTTGTACCGTGAAGACCACCTATTCATAGTTAATTCCTGTAATAATAAGGATGATGCGTGAATTTCGGGCTGTACTGTATCAACACTGCACATGCAGCGCTTAGCCATATGTAACTTGGTAAGCGTCATAGATGAAACTTCAGAATCACTATCGACATCTATCAGTATTCTCCTGTATGTGTTTACATAAAAATATATAAATAAAATATTAGTAATTATACTGTTTAAAATACCTGATACATTTAGTAAAAACTACATACTTAAAGGATTGCATGTGCGATAGTTTGATCTAAAAAAAAACGTTTGAACCTAACCTAACAGTATGAAGCGAAGGAATGAATATACTATCGATAGTGTGCATTCGCATTACATATTGTGAAAGCTTATACTCGGCAAATTCGGCAAATTCGGCAAACTATTTTTTGTGGCAATATTTAATTCAATTAATGGGCATTAATTATTTAGCAAAGGTCAGTAATAAATACATAAAAAGGAAAGTAAAAAATAATCATTTTGCCCTAGAAAAATAATAGATTGGCAGGAAATAATTAATGAATGGTAATTAATAATAGGTTAGGTTAGGTTAGGTTAAGTTAGTTTTCAAAGTTATAGGTAAGTTTTTCATTAATTTTACCTTAATTTTAACCACTTTCATACTGACACAAATATTGCCAATATATTTATATATCTTTAGATCTACTGCCGATTAATTTTATTTACTGCCAATTGATTTAATGAACTGCTAAAACCTTGAATTAGTCACTGAACAAATAAATATAGGCCTTAGTAAAACTGTAACAATATACGATTTCTATAGAGTCCTAAACTATATCCATCTAATGAGAATAATGATGAAAATCTATGTAACAAGGTAAAAAAAACTTCTAATTTCTACACAGGTAGACAGTAATTATATGCATTATGTTGCATTAAATCACACTGAATTGCTGTAAATGACAAGTGCGGCTAATTAATATTGCTAATGAGCATGTTTCAGATAACTAATTACCTGTAATAATTAATTAATTTTCCCAGTGAACGACTTCGCGGCCATATTAACCACGATTTTGCACTTGCCTACGAAAATTTATGGTCACTCGTTAAGTGCTGTTACACTAAATTAATGTAATTACGGGTGTATTTTAAAATATACAACAACGCAGTGACTGCAAATTTTAATGTATGAAGTATTGTATACATATCGATGGTTCGAAAGTTTTTTTTTGTACGTAAACACATATGCAGCATGGTAAGCGTCACAGAATTCCACAGATGAGACTTCAGAATTACTATATCACCATCTTTCGGTATTCTCCTGTATGTGTGTACATAAAAAAAAGAATATTAAAAGTTTAAGAAACACCGGTTTGCTATAAAGATAAAATGCTACTATAAAATAAAATAGCAAAACTTTTCACATATTGCGAATTGAATTTTCATATAAATTCAGCTCGTATATCTGTTTACTGGGAATATTTACGAGCCGGAGAAACTTTTTGCACTATTTCACATATTTGAACTTTTTAACGAAGACTAACTGTTTTTGATATGCATAGAAAACGGCTGCAATAAAAACATAAATAAAATAGTAATTACGCAAAAATATATATAAAAAAATTGAATTCAAAAACATTGAACATATCTTAAGAATTCCAAATAAGCTAAGCGACGAGACAAAACATAGGCTTTAATAGTGACAAATATAAAGTATTTAAGAGTGTTATAATATACATTATTTGAACAGTTTTTCAAGCATCCCTACACGGTTGACATATTATGTTGACTAAGAATGAACCGATTCAGAAGCTCGATATGCAGACTTTCAATTGCGACAATCTGAACATCTTCAAAAAGCAGATTAATAAACACCTCTTTTCAATTTCTTTACGCATACAACCACTAAAAATTATTGTCCCAAATACGCATATATACATATATTGATATCAGCTTGATATAGCTCTTTTAGGCTGATGCCGAAAAGCCTCGATAAACGATCTTTTGTCTCTTATTTTTGTACGCTCTCCTAACATGCGCATCTAAAAATGTTAGTCTTAATTTTATATATAACACACGGCATTTGCATATGCCATTTTATTTGTTTTGACAGTTGCGCCATTTCATGTTGGCTCAACTGTCAATTTTAATTTCTGATTTAGCCGCGATAATCTTTGGGGCGCTACATGTTACTGTGCCTATCTGCCAGCTCGTGCCCGCGGACAGTCCCCGTCCGACCGAGGCCCACGATACAACATGTTACGGTCGGGCTGGAAAAACGGAAATTTTATATTGGAAATAAACGCGAATTTCACTTCTAAGCAAGTTCTAGCGACCTGCTCCTGCATCCTTCCTCCACGCGTCCCGATGACGAACCCGCAACATTTTGTCGCCTTTTTAAAGATGGGGGATGTCAATATATATATATAAGTCGGCGGACATGGCTTAGAGATAAATCCCTTGCTTGTAGTTAAGCGCGCGGTGTGAATTTGATACATTACTACAAAGTCATAACCTAATAATAATAATAAAAGTATTAGTCGAAAGTAGTTTTGTAAACACCAAATAGTAAGTATTTATAAAAATGTCTCATGCGTGAATGCCGAGCTGTAGTATAACGATGTTAGCGCTTATACATCATTAAAATATCATGCGGCGTATAATTCACAAACGAGATTTATTCATCACCGTATCGGTATTTTTCAATATGTTTACATACAATACCAGTTGTACCAGTACCGAATTTATACCCTGTGGCGCCCTCGGGCATTTTTTTCTAGGGTCTCATATTGTTTATATTTAAGAAAGTTTAGAAGGATTGGTGTCCTCGGCGCCCTTTGTTTATTCGACGCCCTGGGGCACCGACCCACTTCGCCACCACTTAAAACCGGCACTGAGTTGTACAAGTAACAAAGAATAGGATTTTTGAAGTTTTTTTTAGCATTCACATGCTGAATGAGGGTATGCTTCGTTTTTAATTGAAGCATTCATTATATTGCAAGCTTGAACTATGGACATCCATTAACCGTGACATTGTGCAAAGTCTGCATTCGCATTGTCTCGATTTCCGTTTGTCTTTGTTATTTTTTCTCTGCACATCTTCATTAGCGTTCAACGTCAAGCGCTTCACCCACTGCACTCTCTCCAGCTTCAATAGAGAGTGAAATATATAGAGAAAATATTTTTTTTTTTCGTAACAGTTAATGCGATTGTTTGTTTACCACCGATGTGTGATAGATCACTAGAACGAAACTAAATCGATTCAACCAAAGTTATAAATCAGATAGTTAAACACAATATGAATAATTATAATAATTTTAAGCCGGCGGGTATAGCTCAATGGTCAAAACGTTTGCTTTTCAAGCCAAAGGTCGTGTGTTCGATCTCCGACGGAGATTAAAAAAAAGGCTTTTAATTCAATTTCTGAGCTCTAAGATACCCCCGGTTGGTGTGAATTTGATTCTTCACCCGTAAAATGCCAGTAATAGCCCATTAATTAAAATTGGCGGTAGACGAAAAGCGTCCCGTGAAGACCACCCATTCATTGTAAATTCCTGTAATAATAAGGATAAAGCGTGAATCTCGGGCTGTATTCTATGACGTAGAATGTATTAAAGGCCGAACTCGAGTAAAACTCGATTTCGGCGTGAATGCAAAAGGTTATATAAATATTACTAATTTTATAAATATTTATTTATTTATTTACCTTGTTTTCACATGGATCACGTAACAAAAGTTCTCTATTAGGAGACTGCAGTTTCGACTAACTCGTAGTCTTTCTCAATCCTTCTCTAGTTAAGAGATAACTGAGCTGCGTTGTACTTATAAGTGGTGTAACACATTTTTGTAGGGGAGGGGTTGGGGGTGTGTCTAGTATAAGTACATATATATAAGTATATCTCTGTATATGATTCAAGCTAGGTACTAAGTAGTAATTGTATGTATATGATCCAAGCATAATAAGTATAGAATTTATATAAATTGTATAAAATATTTATATTGTTAAAAAAGTATTGATTATATTAAGTTCATTACAATGTGTCTGGTGGAAATTGAGACTTACATGGGTCGAGGCTATTAAAGAATCGAAATATTTATGTAAATGATGCTGAAATTGTCACTTCGACTATAAAAAATTTATAAATATGAATGATATTATTTTATATTCTAAAAAAAAAAAAAAAATGTTATTATGTAAAAATGTAAAAAATAATAATATAAATTAAGCAACACTTAAATCAAAGATGAATCCCACGCCACACACAAGATCTACCTTTAAGTGGCGTGGAATGCGAATTCCAAAAAAAAAAAAAAAATAATAAAAAAATGAATGTAATACTATCAAAAAAATCTTAAATGTATCCTATTATATTTGATTAAATAAAAAAATATATATATATCTATAAGTACAACGCAGCTCAGTTATCTCTTAACTAGAGAAGGATTGAGAAAGACTACGAGTTAGTCGAAACTGCAGTCTCCTAATAGAGAACTTTTGTTACGTGATCCATGTGAAAACAAGGTAAATAATAAATAAATATTTATAATTTATTATGGATCTCAAAGTGAATGCTCAAAACATTGAAAATATTACTAATTTTATTCATAAATAATGTATATTTTCCATTATGTACACGCGATAGCAGACAAATAAAACCACAGAAGACCGCGAAAGTTCGTCCAATGCGAAAAAGTAATCGTAGTTGCTATCAAGCCCCAAATAGGCTAAGAGCGAAGCCTACTCTTTCGTTCAATTTCAACACACATATAGAATATGTCTGTTAAATATGCATAAACTCACCATTTATTCTGTTTTTAAACGGGACCATCAATTATTTAAGTACACTATGTATATTCAGAAACACACGTTTGGGACACAAAATTTTATATTATAAAAAAATTACATGTACAAACTCACTGATAGTGCTCTCATACAGGTATGTGTGTTTAGATAATAATATAGTGGATGTATTTGGAGAACTGGTAAACGTTTTGCAAAATCTGTGTGATCAGCTTTCCTCCAAAGCGAATCTCGTTTTACATCAATATGCATATTGGCATAGATTTTGCCGAGTAAGAGGGCGGGAGCAATATCTTCTTCTACGGGATTCGGTAGCGATGGATGCACTTGGCCAAAATTATGCATGGAAATGCACGTGCAAGTCAATCTCTGGAAGATTCAGAGTTCAGAATCACGAGATGCATGTTTAGTCTCAGTCTAAAAAGATTCAACTTTTGTAGTATTATTTTTTGAAGTCTTGTAAGAGTTTATAAAACTTGTTCGGGGTTTCTATCAAGATAGGTAACTACACTAAATGTAATTTTAAAAATACGTTTATAAATTATAAACATGTGTTTTAGATATTTTAAAATGGGTAAGATGAGTTTTTTTATGTTCTTCTCCGTAGTATCAATCCGGTGGATTGGCTTGCAGCAACAGAATCTTCCATCTCGATCTCCATTCCTCTCGGTCCTCCGCAACCCTTTTCAGCTCAGCATAAGCGCTACAATTCATGTCCTCGAATACTTGCTTTTATGTTATATTCAATTTAACTAGTACAGTGACGAATAAATTTATTTACGAAAATTTCTCACAATACCTAATAAAATCGCGTCAATAAAACTATCAGAGCTAGATTAAAATTGTAAAAAAGGATCTTTTTAATGGTAAATTTGGCAACGAGCAACTCTAATGAGGAACAATATTCATCAGATAGATTATACTACTTAGTATCAGCTTGATGTAGCTGTTTTAAACTGATGCCGAAAAGCCTCGAAAAACGATATTTTGTTTATTATTTTTGTTCGCTCGCCTGAGATGCACGTCTAATAATGTTAGTCTTAATTTAAGCTTCAGAATCACTATCACCACTTGTCGGTATTCTCCTGTAAGTGTTTACATAAAAAAAATGAGGAAGTTGATGGAATAAGTAATTCATTTAAAATTACGACACTAGAAATTTAAAAAGTTACTAACTTATCAAGCCGCCTTCGTACGTCGATAAATGCCCATATGGCATTTATCCAGACCGGTGAGTTAGATAATGGTCGCTTAGAAGTCCACATTCCATAAGCGTACATAGCCATCATTACCGTGTGTGATTACATTATTGTCATCATGTCATAACATCGGCATTTCATTTCATACGAGCTATTGTCGGCGGATACAACCCGGGACGTTGAATCGTCGCTCTATCGGCATTCTGATGACGCCGAGAGTGGCATTCATACATGCCATTATGCGATACGAAATGTCGATGGCGGATTTATCGTGAGAATCTTTTCAATACACACATGGATATTATGAAATATGTAATAAATATGTTTACATAAATAATGCTCTGAAGGTCTTCTAACAGATAAATATACATTTTATTGTTCCATATCCGCTCGCTCATTTTCAACATTTCCATGTCCGCTTCCATAACTAGAGCACATAATTGTCACAAGCTGCCGCTATCATCATCATCAGCCTGTATCCGTCTACTGTTGAACGTAAGCCTCCCGCATGAGTCTCCATCCTCTTCGATCCTCTGCCTTCCGCATCCAGGTCACTACCGCTATTCTTCTTTGCGTTCATTCAGTTTATCTTGCAGGGAGTCGGCCAACCCTTCGTTTGCCAGGGCGCCACTCCAATACTTTCCTTCCGCATCGAGCGTCGTCTCTTCGACAGATATGTCCTGCCCATTGCCACTTGAGTGTGCATATTCGTTGGGTAGTCTCCACTACTTGACTTCTTCTGCGGATATCCTCGTTTCGGATTATATCTTTTAGAGACACTCCGAGCATGGATCTCTCCATAGCATGCTGGGTGACCTTTATTTTATGGGTAAGACTTGCTGTCAGATTCCACGTCTCTGTGCCATAGATTAATACAGGAGGATACATTTTACATGCCGCCATACAGCTCTATCAACCGCCATGGTCCTCGACTAATTACATGTCAGCTCTGCCTCCCGAAGGTCCTCGAGTACATTATATGCATGCGCCGAAGAAATGCGTAAGGCAATCAACCAGCAGTCCCACTGCTTGTATAACCAGATACCCCCAACACCTAGTTCAAGTCGCGAAGCAGCTTCCCAAGATCCACACAACCTCTCACATCCGGCCCCGAAAATAAGAGACTCCAGCTCTGGCAACAAGTCGCATCAGAAGATTTCATTACACCCAAGGAAAGCCTTCCAACTGGCAAGAACCTTGACTGGCGGACCTGGAAATCCCTTAACAGACTAAGAACCGGAGTTGGTAGAACAAAAGACAACCTCGAACGGTGGGGAATTCTGCGGCGGGAAGAGTCACTGTTGTGCGACTGTGGAGACCTACAGACCGCCTCACACCTAAGATCCTGCCCCCATGTGTAATGCTGGGCAACGCACGGGCCATCGATGTTGCCAGATATTGGGCGGAAATAATTTGACGTCGCTGACACGAAGAAGAAGAAGAAGATTATATGTATAGTTTTCAACAGCCTTCCAGGAAGGCGCGAGCCTGAGGGCTTGAAGAAACAGACAGATTTGTGCACTTCTCCCTTTCCGAATCGATGTGTTAATACAGTGGTGCCTCACACAACGAACTTAATTCGTTCCAGGAGCAAGTTCGTTATGCGAAAAGTTCGTTATGTGAAACGCGTTTTCCCATAACAATACATGTTAAAAAAAAAAATTCGTTCTGTAGCAAATATGGTAAGATGACATAAAAAAAAGATAATTTTTTTGTTATTATTTTTATTTAGATACATCTAAAAACATAATGAAAAAAACACACATTTTTTAATTTTAAGAAATAATCGAATCTTGCACATCTTCATCCATTTTCCGCTTTTTGGCCGATGGTTCAGTGAAAAACCTGTTCAAAGTCGTTTGTTTCTCGCTTTTCTTCAACATCTGCCGGAAATAACGGACAAGAGTATCGGAGTACAGGTCGTTGATCCTGTTTGCTTCAGCGGAATCCGGATAGTGGGCATTGGTAAACTCCTGAACTGCTTTCCATTTGACCAGGATGTTCTTGATGTCAGCAGTTGGAATTGGTTGATTGTTTGATTGTTGCTCCTCGTTATCAGATGACGCTTCCCTTTGAGCATTGTCCTGTTGTTGGGCCAGAAGTGTTTGGAGCTCTTCAGTTGTCAGCTCTTCTTTGTGTTCCTCAATAAGCTCCTCTACATCCTCTTCCTCTACCTCTAATTCCAACCTTTGGGCCACTGTGATGATGTCCTTCACCACTTCTGTGTCATCAACTACTGCTTCTTCCTGAATCCACGAAGGCACAAGCATCTTCCAAGCAGAAATGAGGGTCCTTTGTGACACTTCTTCCCAGGCCTTCTGTATAAGTCGTATTGCCAAAAGGATATCAAATTTCTCCTTCCAAAACATTCGGATAGTCATATTGTCTCCACCAAACTCTTGATAAAAGGATAATTTTCCTGCAATATTTCTTCTAGGTCTTTTGGGTGAGAAGGGGCATTGTCAAGTATCAGAAGGGCTTTGAGCGGCAGTTCTTTTTCCAACAAGAATTTCTTCACGGCAGGAGCAAAGGTTTCCAGAATCCATTCGTTGAAGATAACTCGGGTCACCCAGGCTTTTTGATTGGACTTCCAATGGACGGGCAATTTGGACTTAATAACGTTATTTTTCTTAAAAATTCTTGGATTTTCAGAGTGATAAACCAATAGAGGTTTGATCTTGAGGTCTCCGCTGGCATTAGACGAAATCATAAGGGTAAGTCTGTCCTTCATGGCTTTGTGTCCTGGCAATTTCTTCTCTTCTTTTGTAATGAAGGTTCTGCTCGGCATTCTTTTCCAGAAAAGACCCGTTTCATCGGCATTGAACACTTGTTGTGGGCAGTATCCTTCATCCATAATAAATTTTTGAAAATTAATAGAGAACTTTTCTGCTTCTTTTTTATCAGCACTGCCAGCCTCACCATGCATATTAACGCTGTGGATTCCATACCTTTTCTTAAATCTAAAAAACCACCCCCTGCTGGCTTTGAAATCTTCTTTATTATCTATATTATCTTGATTGCTGCTACTTCCAGGGATGTTTGATCGTGTGAAGTGGGCGACTTCGTTGTGTGAAGCGAAGTTCGTTGTGTGAAGCGAAGTTCGTTGTATGAATCGTGAAATGAACGAAAAGGAAGTTCGTTGTGTGCAGCGTTCGCTGTGCGAGGCGTTTGTTATGCGAGGCACCACTGTACAACGAAACCGCAAACATACTTTAATTAACATTTAGTATTATTGTATCCGCCGTCATTCTGCTCCGTGTACAGATTAAGGTAAAAAAATACACGCACATTAAATTCAATAGAAAAAAAACGTATCCGCCCGACTTGGTGTTAAATTGCCACAATTCATAAAGTAAATGATCTCATATAAAAAATAATGACCTTACGTCATTTCAAAGGCGAACGCTTTATAATAAAACAATATTATTGACAAAAAAACAGTAGTACTCTTTAACCCTTTCGAGCGAGATTCGTTCATTATCATCATCATCAGCCTGCATCACCTCACACCTTTATAGTATACTCCACGTAATGAGATTTTTAAACATCTAAATACTCTTAATTTTAACAGTGTAAATTATTAAGTAATTATTGATTTGTAGATTGTTATAATATGTATCACGTTGAGCAACTATTAATCACAGAAATAAGACCGCAGTTTCGCACTCATTTAATGTTTTGTCGACCGACAACAATATACGTCGTAAGCATGGTTTTCGTTAAATCACCGAAGAATGCATCATTGGACGCGTACTGCAACATGTATATAGTACTGTCTATTAATTATCTTGTGTCGTTGATTGTTTTGAGTTGCCTCTTAGAATCAAATGGTCCCCAAGCAACGGGAACGTCGGGATAATCATCCGATCTCGTTAAATAGTGCTTCGAATACTATAGTACACTACGTTTTCAGGTGGATATCCGGCTGTAGACAGGTCATAGTACAAGTCATGAACAATGATACTTGTGTGGTGGAAATTTGCGGTGACCATATGCTACAAATAATTCTTATTGATATCCTCCTCTTCCATTTATTACATCGGTGCCATTGATGGATGGAACGGATATGGAAAAAAGAAATATATCGTCAAACCTTCGTTTGGAAACAATTACAAATAATTCTTATATATATCAACTGTTGGCTAACGAAGAACTCAGTTTTCAGTGAGTGTGAAACCGCGGACTTAGTATCATCTACGGCACACCAAAGTACCTCTTTGGATTCTACGGCACACCAAAGTTCTCACCTTGAATACCGCAGCACACCAAAAGCCAAAAATATATATTAATTTGATCAATTTCACTTTTTATAAATTTTATTTAGAACTTAATAAAGCATATACCTCGTTGTATGTCTACATAAATAGGCGATTGGCGCTGGGAGCTTGAGGACTGTTGTCAAATTAGTTATTTATAATATTGCCTTATTTGATCGCGGCACACCTGTATCGGCTTACGGCACT
Organism: Glossosoma conforme; assembly: GCA_022606575.1. Classification (NCBI taxonomy): domain Eukaryota; kingdom Metazoa; phylum Arthropoda; class Insecta; order Trichoptera; family Glossosomatidae; genus Glossosoma; species Glossosoma conforme. The sequence goes on along the minus strand of JAGTXR010000287.1, from coordinate 241,747 downwards.
GCTCTACACGATCCATGTAAGAACAAGGAAAAAATATTTTTAATGCATCTCAAATTGAATACTAAATATGTAGTAAAGAAAATATTGTTTTTAGTAAATACGAGTAGTTTCTATTTATGTTATACATATTATGTTTCCGTGATAATGTCGATTAAAAAATAATAAAATCTTCTATTTTATAAATTGTGTTCTTATGACTGAATTCGCATACATTTTTTTCAGCGTGAAAGGTGTTAAGTTTACATTCTCACATTAGTCGCATGGCATACCATGGTAGACCTGTCCGAAACAATAACCTAAGACCAATCCTTCATACAGTCGTGACCACAGAGTCAACATCGAAGGTCGCAGTGTTTTAAGAGCAAGTTATCTCATGAATGGGCGACTCCCGAGTCAAAATAGTTGATACAACACGTATACACGAGCGTATAAACGAGCTATATCAAGTTAATATCTGTTGATTTTCTTTTTCACATATAAATAAAATACTCAGTTTATATTATATACATACTTATGTTTATGACAGATTCAATGAATTCCCATTTTGACGATTCGTGGATTGTGTTGGATGCCAGACTGTAGGCTAATGACTGTCACAATCCATCACTGTGTCGTGACTCCAGAGTCCGTATTGAAGGTCGTAGTCGGAGCAGCAGTGATCTCATGAATGGACTGAACCCTATTGTGTAGCTATGCGATCAAACTTGACTACGGAACTCATCGAAATAAATGGATTTTTTAAATAACACATGGCCACGCCCGGGCGAGAAAATTTAATGTAAATAATAAAATGGCAACACGCCCGTACACGGAAGCAGGGTCGAATTCTACAAATTGGTAAAATCACAGTACAGCGCATACCAGCATACATACTTTCATCTCCGAGAGCAGGTCAAGAAGACAGGTCAAAGATTGTTTGTTCTTCCTAGAGGTAATACTAGCCTGCCAGAGACTGCCTCTTGGGAGAGTGATCAGACTGTTCAACCATATGGCCTCGAATATTGATATATTCCACTTGAGAGAATCCCAGTTTCGACATGAGCTCTACGAATGTATTTATCAAAGTAATTTCGTGGAGTCTGTGATAATTGGCGAAACATTTGGTCAAATACTATCTGTGTAAGACCCTTAGGTAAGGAACCCGATATGAAAGTCCAATTTGCAGATGTTGATCCGCAAATCCGAAAGCATTACGTTGTCTTTAACATGACTTATGTGCGCCATTTTGGCCTAGTCCAGCCCCGAATCCGAAGGATCGAGTTCTCTCCGCACGGCGAATCTGAAGCCTACAGTCCGCGCAGGATCGCCAACCCGGCGGTCGTAAACGTGAATTATTTCTTACGATAAAAAGATTAGGTGGAAGAATAAATCCGAGTGAATCTATTTCGGGCTTCATACAGCCACCCTTGAGTTCTAGAGAAAAACGAAAAACTGGATCGATAAGCTTGGAACAACTATTATTATACCAATATTAAATAATAATTCTATCATAAAGTAGTGGAGGCTACCCAACGAATAGGCACACTCAAGTGGCAATGGACAAGACATATCTATCGAAGATATGATGTTCAATAGGGAAGAAAGGTGCTAGGGTGGCGTCCAAGAATTGGCGAATCGCCGCAAGATGCACTGACGATATCAGAAGAATGTCGGGAGTAGCCTGGATGCGTAAGACGGAGGATGTACTTTAGTTTTCCAAATTCTGTCCATCCCAGTTATATACGCCTGTCGATTTATTTTGACAATATTAACAATATTGTACAGTAATTACAGTAAACATTGTTGTTGAGTCGTAAACAAGTACAGTAATAGAGCGTTATTCTCACACTCCAGTTTCTCGGTAATTCGTACAAGCCTCGTTACTATTTCGTTAATAAATGTAAACAGTTCCCCGAGTGAACGGTCCGGTTTATTTTCGGAGCAAGCAATTGGTCATTCGGAAGCGTTCTGTTTAAAATCCATTCGTCAGTGATCCGGTCTAATTGATGTGAAAATAAAAAAAAAGTAAAGCAATTAACATGTTTGTAATTAATTGCCTTTAATTACGGCGCGTCTAATGGCTACATTGAACGTGCATTTAGCATTTAAATTATTGATTTACATAATGTACATGTTTTTTTCGTACAAACGAGTGCATACAGAAAGTGGATTTATACCATTTTTTTTTTCTATATACGTTTTGTATTGGCATATGGCACTGTCCATACATCGTTCCAAGATATTTCTGGATCCCAAGGTCCACCAGGAAACATACGAGTATATGATTTCCGAAGACTTCCAGGGCAAAAGCCCGGTTCTTAGTATATTTAGACAATTTTTAAATCTTTTTTATGTAATCGCATGCAGGAGAGCACATCCGTTCAATACCAGTGCACTCTATGACGCTCAGCCAGGGAGGCTGGACGCTGCATGCGGGAAACGTGTGTTGTGTTCGTGTTTGTGTGTGAGTTGGGGAGATTGCAAGTGTATATTTATCTGTCTGTGTGAGATCCAGATTGTAGGAAGCAGGAAACACAGACGCTGGAAGAGCATTCCAAAGCTTACCGATGGCATTAAGAAAGGAACTTTGGAAACTGCTAGTTCTTGGTCGACACACATTAATCGTGTATGGATGGTCGGAGTTCCGAAGAGCAGCGATCGTGGAAATAACGGTAGAAAAGACTAAGCATCAATTTTGCGCCTGTGTTCCATTGATTGCAGGTTAGACGTAAGAGTTTCATTGTTTATCAAACGAATTGCTCTTCTTTGAACTGAGTCTATCAAGTTTAGAAGGTATTTGGGGCTCCTAATCCAAAGGTGACTGACGTTTTCAAGGATAAGTCGGATTTGTCCTTTATATAGAGGAAGAAGTTGTTTATCGTTGAAATACCCCAGTGATCTATTATATAATACACCTTGTATTTTGGAAGCGAGACCGGCTTTACACTTAATAGACTCGTAATATTTGACATTATTCGAGATTGATACTCCAAGGATGTTGGTGGAGCTTGCTTTTGAAAGAGAACAACCGTTGACAGATACAGGATCCATAGCAGTCTTGTTTTGGAATGCTAAATGCAGAAATTAGAAAATTCATTGAACTCTTAACGACTATTTAAGACTCAAGTAGTGAAATCGCATCCCAATACATAAGAGTTCTATACTAACTGAACGACTTGAATTACTTACAGCATTGTTTATAGGCGAAAGTTACTTAGAATCGAAGATGTGCACTATTAATTGTATCGTTGTGATTCCTGGTGGAGAGAGATTTAATAAACAAGTTGTTAAATATATACAAAACAACGGGAGGTAAACACAGGTTGCCATACTAAGTGCTCTGAATAACGGTGACCATCCAAGTAAGGATCTGATACAATAAGATATATAAAGAAATGAGACACAATTCAAGTGCTGAAATATTTTTTATTTTTTCATTTGAGCACAACTGGTCGAGACTAGTACTCTATATCCGATCAGTCAGGGCAACTGTATGAGGAAGACGTGTGTTGTATTTGTGTGGGTTGGGGAGATCGCAACTGTAGACCGATATGTTTCATGAAGAAATCCGTCGTCTGTGAACGAAGAAACACAGATAATGGAAAATAATTCCAGAACTTACCTGTGGCATATAGGAATGAATTTTAAAAGCTGGTAGTTTTTTATAAATATGACGTACGAGTACTGTAACAATGTACGGATATTCAGAAAGTGTAAGACAAGTCTATCGTTAAGGTAATCAACTGACGATACTTGATGAAACTATATAATTATAATATAATATAAATTTTTTTTTTAATCAAAACAAAATATTTTTAATTTGTTAATATTTCCAAAATTTTTATTTAAATTTTAATTAGTTTTTTTTAGTTTAACCGACGGAGATTAAAAAAAAAATTTTCAATCAATTTTTGAGCTCTAAAATACGGTTGGTGTGAATTTGATCCATCATCCATAAAATGTCAGTCATAGCCTATTAATTAAAATTGGTGGTAGACGAAAGTCGTCCCGTGAAGACCACCCATTCATAGTAAATTCCTGTAATAATAAAGGATGATGCGTGAATCTCGAGCTGTAGTCTATGACGTTGGCGGATCAACACTCCACATGCAGCGTTTAGCCATATACACCATGGTAAGCGTCATAGAATTCCACAGATGAGTCTTCAGAATTACTACCACCATCTGTCGGTATTCTCCTGTATTTGTTTACATAAAATAAAATAAAATTTAATTTAAATTAATATAAAATTATTTATTTTTAAGTTTACCGGTTGTGGTTGAATGTAGGAGGAATTAATTATTGAAGTAATGTGGAAATAAGAGCTGTAATTGGTGCAAAAGATCTGGATTAAAAACAGTCTTCTGTATGTGATGTATGGTAGAAGCATTGGTTTTGGTTTGCGGTGGTTATATAGTCCAAATTAGCAGCGGATATAAGATAGAGTATGGAATTTGATGAAATAAAAAGATCAAACCACTTCGTTCGAAACTAATTAAAATGATGCTGCGATGAATTGAAATAAATTGAAGAGATCTACAAACAAAATGTCAGAATAATTGAACTCCGATCGATTAATTGAACATATATTCTGTACCGACGGCTCCAATCCAAATACTATGATACAAATTGATGTCAGCTTGATGTAGCTCTTTTAGGCTGATACCGAAAAGCCTCGAAAAACGATCTTTTGTTTGTTATTTTTGTGCGCTCGCCTGACATGCACATCGAATAATGTTAGTTTTAATTTTATATAAAAATACACGGCGTTTGCACACGCCATTTTATTTGTTTTGACAGTTGCTCCATTTCATGTTGGTTTAACTGTCAAATTTAATTTGTGACTTAGCCGCGATTATCTTTGGGGCGCTACATGTCACAGTATCTCGTCGGCTTGTGCCTCGCGGCAGTCCCCGACCGAGATCAACGCCACAACATGTTACGGTCGGGCGAGGAAACCGAAGTGTCATATTTAAAATAAACGCGAATTGTGCTTTTAAGCAGGTTCTTTCCTTCACGCATCCTGACGACGAACCCGCGAATATTGCCGCCTTTTTAAAGATGGGGGATGTCAAAGTATATCAAATATTTAAAGTAAGTACATGGTTTGAATCATTTATGATTGTTTTTAATTATCATTAATCAGTATTCTATACCTACTACCCTAACTAGAGCGAATAAACTCTTTGTCTCGTCTTATGTTAGATCTGCCTCGCGGAGCTCCGCCAAGGACATTCTATATATAGTTTCTAACGGCCTTCCAAGACGGCGAAATCCCGAAACCGTGAAGATAAAGCAACTATACTACATTATCTGCTGCAGCACTTGAAATACATGTCCCAGTCAGGTCCATCTTCGTCTCTTTATAATAACCGACTGTAGTATTGAAGGCTGCTATGATCGCTCCCTCACCTTGTCATTACTCACAAAGTCAAACCAAACGTATCTAAATAATTAAATGATACAATTTGTATGACCACTGAATTTTAATTATTTATTCGTGTACTGGTTTCGGTAAAATCTCACCTTTTTAAGGACAAACTTAAAACTCAACATAAATACAGAACAGTTAATCAAACATATGTTTATGAACGAAACTGATGGAGCCCTCATTTAAAGCAAAATAGCGATATTCATTCTGTGATTAAAATTGCTCATCGTTATGTTAAAACATGTTAAAAAATAATTATCTATTTAATATTGAAATTATAATTAAAATCAATAAATTGGATATTTATAATACATACACTTATTTAGTTCTCCTAAAGCGTTTACATTTTAAAAATTCAAAAATATATTTTATTTACTGATTCATGATGAACTTGAGACAGTCTAGCTCGTAAAGCTTGTATATTCCTCAACAAGTAAAACATAACCCTCGAGTTGCTATTTACGACTTCTTGCACAATATCTGCTGGTTAATGCTTTTGCCGAGTTTCCCGGCTTTAGCAATAAAAATAATAAAATAATAAAATAACCAAATAGCGGCTTCCTCTGCTATCCGGGAGATAACCTCCGCAGTTGGCGATAAGAAATTTCTTCGAGTTTTCAACAATTTTCGAATTATTTTTGCTTGAAGAACGTGACATTTACGACCTGACTGCCGTTTACACAAACAGAAACGTTAAAAAACGCATTTGATACATATTTTCTAGTTATTTATGTATACGCCAAATGATATCAGAAAGATTTTAAGTATGAATCACTTGAGCATGACTTCTAGACGGAGCCGATTTTTTTTTTTTAAATAAAGTTGTAAAATTACGACATCCTCATTCATTTTGTCTTTTTTTCTTAACATATTCATTCCTAATCTGAAATATATAGTCACCACAAATTACCACTACTTAGTTTAGCCATTGTCCATGCCTTGTCTGAAGACATCTCTTCTAATGGTCCACATGGGAACATATTGGTTCCCGACGACATCCAGGCAGGAGCGCGGACTTGAAGACACAGCAGCTGTACTATCCGAGCCATATATTGAGTGATTTGTAAATCTGAATTTTAAGGAGATCAGTCCTAGATGATAAGCCTGACGATCGCATTTTTTTGTTCCACTTTAATTAACAAACTTGAAATTTCTCAGCCAAAAAAAACGTAAATTAACTGTACCCCTTTAGAAGTATCCTCACCAAAAAAGGGCCTAAAAAACACGAAAATTTGAAGAAAATCAGATTAATGTAGTAATTAATTATAAACGAAGCAGCGATTCCCAAGTTTTACGATGTCCCTGCGAGATAAATTACAGGGGTGTACATTTCGACATGAACTCCACGAATTTATTTATCAAAGTAATTTCGTGGAGTCTTCTGTTTAGCAAGCTCCGGGATTTTTTTAAAATTATTGTTATTAATCCTAAATGCCTATATTTATAAATTGTTTGTATTATATCGTATTAAGGATCGCCTTAAATATTTGTATTTGTAATGTTTCTGAAAGAAATAATTAAATTGAATTTGAAAAAGGGAAGACGAGAATATTGTGTCGTCACGTCGGCTTGATAATAAACCCTTCTCAAAAATAATACAGGATCAAAATAATACGTATGATCATATGATGGAAAAAAAATTGTATCGCGTTAAGGTATCATTACAAATCTCCAGTTCGATTCCATACATAGTTTTGTATTTTAAATATTTCTGCTGATTTTCGGCTTATAGGACTCAAATATATTAGCAGATTTTTCATGAGAAAGACATTTTTAGAGAGGCTTTTGGGTTCAGTCGTGGTGGCCTTAAGCTCCAAAATCAGGGCTTAAACGACATAGACAGAGAAAGGGAAGTGAGAGAGAGCACTTCCGGTAAAGTTTGAAGGCCGCCGGCGACTAATTGGTAAGTGCTGACTGCGATCTTTGCATAATAACGCGATTAGCATCCCCGAGGTGAACTTTGGAAAAGTGGTCCAAAAGAAGAATTAATATTATATTATATTGTTAAGATGGGGAACCAGTGGTGTAACGAGATTTTCACCTATTAGATTAAATTACATCGTGTTGTATATTTTACAAGATAGTGATTTTCATAGTAGTGAATTGATTACTAAAGAAATCGCGTTACAATGTCTTACTCCAGTACAATTGTTCCATGGAAATTTGACCAAACGAGTTTGTTTGAACGAATTATAGTCATTTTAGTCATTTGGCCTGCCTGGTATTTGGTCCATTGATTACTTTATTATTGTGAAAAGTATTTTACTAATTTTGATGACAATTTAATTTCTTCACACATTTTTGAGATTATAATTTTTTTTTTATTAAAATGAATCTTTTAATCATGTTTGTTAATTAAATTCATACAATTTTTACACCAAAAAATTGCTGTATTATTTTTCGCTTTTAAATTAAATAATATAGTTTTTCATTCACTTATCAATTCATTCGGATCAATTATGTTGTCTATTCAACCAAATTTATTTTCAAACAAATCTCCTTTAAAAAATTGGATTTTAGTCAACGGTCCGAAGACGACATACAAGAAAGCTCGTGGTGGAGTAATTTTATTCAATATATTTATTTATTTTAACAGAACAGATGGTCCAAATTTATATTAAGAAACTGAATAGATCAACGTGATAAATAGTCAAAAAACATCTTGAAACCTTTCTATTAACATGCTCCTCTCTTTCAAAAAGGTGTTATTCCGTCACGCGAGGGCATGATAAGGAGCAGATCAGCAAAACAAAGACTTTTCCAGAAGCACATTAACGATGAAACTTTACAAATTTAGAGCTCGACCTAGTCACAGCAATAGGCCGAGCTACAATACAAAGGCGCTGCGGCTCTCGCCCAGCGCCCGAGTGTCGATGTATATAACTAACCACCGCGAGCGGACTTGTCCAAAATTCCAATATGGCGACACATAAATGTATGACAAGCGAACAGAAATAAGAGACGAAAGATTGTATATCGAGGTTTTCGGTACCAGTCAGCAAGGGCTACATCATGCTGATGTCACTATTTACATATTTATCTCTTGATTTTTCTCTGCCCTGATTTTGGCAAAAAGCCACGCTACTTTCCCAGCCTCCTGAGACTCCAAACTCCTGTAAAGAGCTGCGGTAATTTGACCCCAACTTTGCCGAAAAGTCAACCGAGTATCTCTTTTTTTAAACTTTTGCGGTTCTCCCAAAGAAACACTTACTCGTGACACATCAGATGTTTTGAAAGTTATTTTTACACACTTTTCTTTAACCCCTTCGCATCGGTTGTCGGCATATGCCGTCATAAGATTCCCCGACCGTTGACAACGGTTGAAGTGATATATCGTTTTGCTACTTTCTTAAAATAGTTTTTTATGCATCATCTGATAGCTAAAAACCACAAGAACCAATGTGATATATATGAAAATAGACCAGACAAGTGCATTTATGTTTCAAATACTAGTTTTATAATTTACAGTATAATTTGTATTCAAACCGAGCCGTAATGAAAGGGTTAAAATCGCCACGAAATATTTTATATTTGTGTTAACACGTACATGAAAATACTGATAGTCTGCGAAGAAGATATATCACCTTAGCCATTAATTGGATTTTGAAAACTGCTTAGCACTGTGCGTGGAGTATTGATCCGCCTACGTCACTTAAGTTTGTAACTCAAAGGTCTGCGTATGAATGGTGTTCACTAGATGACATTCGTCCACCGCCAATTTTAATTGATGAGGATTTTTACGGGTGAGATATCACGTTCACACCAACCAGGGGATAAACAGGTTAAAGGTAGGATATATGGGTGCTCGGCAGGACGATTATTTTGATCGTTGCTATTGAAAATGAGAGAGTACGAGCATGTAGAAGATTTTGATTACAGGGTGGGCTTAAAGGACACACGCACGGAAATAAAATTTTATATAAAAAAAAACTTTTTTCAACACGTATCGTGTCGAGCATTGTTAATCAAAAAATAAAGACGGTTATCAGTTCTTAATTTGTAAATAGTATATGTATCTATGACTAACAGTGCATAAAATATTTCAGTTGAAACAATATTACAATAATTACTCGTATCTATTTGAAATGCATCTCAAAGTAAACGCTAAAAATGTTGATAACAAAAAACGTTCAGTTTTATCAATGTTTTTAGCATTCACTTTGAGATCCATAATAAATATTTATTTATTTACCTTGTTTTCACATGGATCACGTAAGATATGGTCTCTGTTTAGGAAGCTGCAGTTTCGACTAACTCGTAGCCTTCCTCAATCCATCACTTGTCAAGAGACAACTGCATAGTACTTCATAAGTGGTTAAAACCAAAAAAATATATATAGGAGAGGAGGTAGTGGTGTGTCTTTCAGGGAATGATGGAAGAGAGGGAGACAGATAGGGTTGCAAGGATGAAGAAAATAATGATTTAGGATATTTAGGTTTTTTTTTGTATAATTATTATTTGTTGTTACAGTGACCATATCTTACGTGATCCATGTAAAAACAAAGTTTTTTTTTTATTATTGTTCAGTTTTACTTTAACACGCCTATAAATATGGCTCGATGACAGAAGGAGTGGAAAAGAAGAGTGTAGAATCAAATACATATAATATATAATTTATAAAATATTTTTTTAAAAAATCTATAGAGGACTTAGAACATTTCAAACGAATACGATTTAAGCAGAAAACTGACAATGTTTTGTAAGAATAAAAAAATCTGTCTGTATGTGTTATTTCACTGAATATTTACTGGGCATAAAAATAATATAGCATAGTTTCAAACCATCTTTGAATTATAAAATCGATCAAAGAGGCGCTTTACCTACATTTATTACTATATTCATATTACCTATATTTATAAAAGAAGCTTTTATAGAATTTTACACAACAAAGTATTAGAAACACCGTTTTTTTAAAAGGCTTCATATACATACATTATATGTACTAGCTTAGCACTGTAATATTATATACGGACATACAATATAAAATACTTACTTGAAACAACTTTCTACATATCATTTCATTCTCGGAAAATGTAAAAAAAAAACTCTGAAATAGGGGAGCAAGGAAATTGAAATTCTATACGACGAGTGTAGGCTTTCTTGTGCAAGGGTGGGAGTCGGTTTGCGTCAGTGGTGGGGGTAAATATTGGGGGGGAGCATTTTACTTTTTATGTACAACACAAACATAAGAATACCACCAAGTGGTTTTGAACAGATCACTAGTGAGCGACCGCAACTAGATTTTCAGCAAAAGATGAAACTAAAATTTCTTCTCCGACATAGATTCAGTCTTTTGCATGCACGCCGACCTCGAATCAATACAGTTAAATTCATATTTAAAACTAGTAATAGCAGCAGGCAAATATACCGCCCCATGCCCTGGTTTTGCCACTGTAAAAATAATTATATGTAATAATATAAGAAGTAAAAAGTTTTAATTCCTTTAATAACATTTTTTTGTGTAAGCACATACAGGAGAATACCGACAGATGGTGATAGTAACTCTGAAGTCTCATCTATGACGCTAGCCATGGTGCATGTGGCTAAGCGCTACATGTGGAGTGTTGATCCGCCAATGTTATAGACTACAGCCCGACATTCACACATCATACTTATTATTACAGGAATTTACTATCAATGGGTGGTCTTCATGGGACGACTTTCATATTCCACCATTTTTAATGAATAGGCTATGACTGGCATTTTACGGGTGAGTGTTATCTATGTTACCCGCTATAGTCCTCGTCTCATATCATGTCAGCTCTGCCACTTACGACACCACGAACACATTACATGTATACTTCCCGACGGTCTTCCAGGACGGCGAGAGCCCGGGGGCATTAAGTATTATAATAATTTATATTTAAGCTTCACCGGGAATCGAACCAGAGATTTCTCCCGTAAAAGTCAAGTCTTATATCTCGGCCACTCTTTTGGACAAGTATCTTCCAACAGTCAAGGCAAGAACGTTCCCCTTTGACTAACTTTGCCATTAGTGGCCCTGTTCGTGCTGATCCGCGACTCCCCCTGAACCCACTCAGAGATCGGAGAAGCGAGGGTGAGAACGAATTAAAGGGTCCCGAGGAAATCGTCACAGCTCTGTTATTATTCGGCGTTATTCTATGGCTTTTAATGACACTTCTAGAACGTTCCATATTGCCTAATATTACGTAACACGGAATTGAAAGGTACCAGTATAAAAGTATATGATACAATATATTGCTAGCGACTTCATGTGATAAAAACAATTCAAATGAATATTCTAAAATTATACTGTCAATCTAACCATGAATTGACAGCTGATTGCAGTTAAGATAGCAACGATTGCTGATTGGTTCACACAAAAACTATTGAGCATATAGTCACCACAAATTCCTACCACACATTTTTGTCAAGACTACCGTTATCCGTGCTTTGCCGCAAGTAATTTCTCACACACGGATGTCCATCTATTTTTGTATTTTATGTAAACACATACAGGAGAATACCGACAGATGGTGATAGTAATTCTCAAGTCTCATCTGTGTAATTCTATGACGCTTACCTTGCTGCATATGGCTAAGCGCTGCAAGTGGAGTATTGATCCGCCAACGTCATAAGACTACAGCCCGAGATTCACGCATCATTCTTTATTATTACAGGAATTTACTATGTATGGGTGGTCTTCACGGGACGACTTTCGTCTACCACCAATTTTGATAAATATGCTATGACTGGCATTTTACAGGTGAAGGTTCAAATTCACACAAACCGGGGGTATTTTACAACTCAGAAATCGATTAGAAAATTATTATTTTTTTAATCTCCGTAGGGGATCGATCCCACGACCTTTTGATTATAAAGCAAACGCTTTGACCATTGAGCTACACCCGCCGGTTAATCTGGAAACATGTGAGTGAAAAAAGTTGAAGAGTACAAGTATGTGGTATTATAAGCCAGCAGTATTATTCTAGGCATATTTTGATTGCTTTATTAATCATAATTTTTGAGAATATTGGACGATTAGCCTGGACTAGTGTGCTAAATTAAACCAGCGACGCATTTTCGGTAACAGTTAAATTTTACATTTAACCCTTTCATTACGTCTCGGTGGAATACAAATTATAATGTCAATTATAAAACTAGTATTTGAAGCATAAATGTACTTATCTGGTCTATTTTCATATATCACATTGATTCTTGTATCCCTTAAGGCTTAAGCTATCAGATGATGCATACAAAACTATTCTAAGAAACTAGCAAAACGAAACATACACACACACGACTACCGATGTCAACGGTAGGGGAATCTTACACGGCATATATCGGGTACCGATGTGAACAGGTTAACACTATCCAGTTCGATTACACAATATGTGTGTAATCACCGGGCCGAACGTTATAGGCGGGTCACCCAACGTGTGTGCGGTGCGATCGTTCCGCCAACGCTTAGTGGCCGACTATACACAGCTTGTGTTGTTTTTTAAAACGTTAGTGGCCGATCACACAACATGTGTTGTTTTTACTTTCGACCATAATTCAAAGATCTCAAACCTTTTTAGTGAGGGTCATATTCAATTTTATTTGAACACATGACGATAAAAAATCGTTCAAAAAACAGTCGGCCTCCAGCGTAAGTTTAATCGCGTAACGCGCGGACTGGATAGTGTTAATGCGTTCAGCGATCAGTTTGGATGGCTTAGCAACGAATTATGCCAAAGGACGTGTTAAGCGTTCAACTCCAAACGAGGTCACTCCACCTACCTCCGTAGAGAGTGCATCCATGTGATGAATTGATAATGACAAACTCTCCCAGAGCCAATTTAGTGCATATAGCATCACCACCCGACTACACGCAACACTGAGGTCTCTGTGACGATGCGCTGAATAGATTAATTATTTCAAAATTACACTAAAAAGCCATAAAGGATATCGACTATGCACGAATTTTCAAATATGAATTCTGTACACAAAAAAAAACGCTGATATTACCTTTTTATCGCGCTATTGAACTTAGTTTTTCAATATTTAGAGTTCTCGTTAGATCACGAAAGTTAAGCAACTTTGGACGCAGACCAAAACCTAGATGGGCAAACATTAGTATTGGTCGAAGATTTGTATATTCAAGATGATCTTTAATACAGGACAGTACCGCGAAATTGATTTTACTATGGAATGAAGGAGATTTTATAGTTCCACTAAGCATTGTTTCAAAAATTGTCAAAATTATTAAAGGACGTGTTGACGTTTATGAGTCATTAACGACGTGACATTAACCAAAACATCGGTGGATTACCGCCTGTTGCTTACGGCGTCGTTGGCTGAGTTGAGTCGTCCATTTTAACCAAATGGATCATCCCTAGAGGTCGTGGGGCTGATCATATTTATTTTTTAAAAATCAAATGAACCAAAATTTGCCTCTGATAATACAGCTAGCGTCTCCCTCTTCCCCTTGAGGTAGTCGGAAACTGTATATCTTCCCAGGTGGATCTTTGGGTGCAAAAAAACGATAAACAAATCACTCCAGATAGTTCGTGGATACTAAAATTGTCGTCTCTTAAGGTCTCCGGACCTTTTGTAGTCGTTAGAAACCATTGATAATACGAGTTCCCAGGTAAACCTTCGGTGCAGATATATAGTGGAAAAAAATTTTTCGTGCTTTGTTTTGCGGACGTGCGGCGCACACATAGCATACCTTTATATTTCTTTATACCCTGTTATTTATAGACCTTAAAAAAGTTTATTTTAATCTCCATCAGGGATCGAACCCACCTTTCTTTATTTTGGTAAGCGAACGATTCACTACTAAGCCATACCCGCCAACTATGAAAAAAATATTATTTACGTAAAATAATATTTCTATCTGCAGTAAGCTTATTAAGACATTAAAATATACGTATAACGAAGCAGTATGTAAAGAGAAAGCTGCTACAAGAAACTGTACAATTGTCCTGCCAAAAAGGGCATTGAATTGAAGATTCTAGCTTAATGACCGCTACGCGGCCAAGTTTAGTCATTTTAGTCCCTCGGTGCGCCCCCGGCAGCCCTCGCCCCTTGCCAAGATGTGCAAACGACTCCTCTCGTCCCCACTGAATGTCGTGCAAACCATTCAAGCGACAGATACCAATTGGCTAGACGACAATTTTCAGATCTCTGAATAAGATTCCGCGCAGTCTACAGTCGTCAGCGAAGGCCATTTGCTCTTGGAATCTCTCCCCTTGTTTTGGCTAGTCGTGGAAAAGATTTAAAAATGCATTCGGTGAATCATTGGGATGCTTACGCTACCAGGGGATGAAACAAAAATAATTGTAATGGACGACCCTCACACAAGCATCACACAGGACAACAGTTTAGAATCATTAATGATACGTTCATTCAGAAGATTGTACCGGGAAGTAAAAGTCCAATGGGAGTCTCTGAACAGTCGATCTTAAGAAAGAGATTAGAACCGCATTAACGGTTTAAAAAAGATGGCATATAATGATAGCTTATTTTACCAAAAATGCGAGAATAATTGATAAATACGCGGATTTATTTAGTAGCCACAAAGTCTGCATGACCGATAGGTCTCTTCCAAAAGCAAGCTCTATCAACATATGTATCAATCTCGACTAATGTCAAATATTACGAGTCAATTTAGTATAAAGCCGGTCTCGCTTCCAAAAAACTAGGTGTATATATAGATCACGTCGGTATTTCAACGATAAACAACTTATTCTTCTAAATAAAAAACAAATCCGACATATCCTTAAAAACGGCAGCCACCTTTGGATTGAAGCCCCAAAATACCTTCTAAGCTTAATTGACTCGGTTTAAAGAAGAGAAAATCGTTTGATAAACAATGACACTGTTACGTCTAACCTGCAATCAATGGAACACAGGCGTAAGATTGGTTCACTTAGTCTTTTCTACCGTTATTACCACGGCCGCTGCTCTTCGTAACTTTAAAGAATTATTTGCTCCTGCACCCAACCACAACCGACAAACTCGTCTTACACTTGCCGAACACACGGTTAATGTGTGTCGACCAAGAACTGGCATTTTACAAAATTCCTTCCTTAATGCCACCGGTTAGTTTTGGAATGCTTTTCCAGCGTCTGTGTTTCCTCCTTCCTAGAATCTGGATCTCTTTAAGAAACAGATAAATATAAACTTGCAATCTCCCCAACCCACGCACAAACACGAACACAACACACGTAGTTTATACCCTTCTGCGGCATTAGAAAGACATGAGTCAGGTCCATCTTCTTCTACTGACAGACCGTCGTAAAGAAAGGCGATTTGTCCTCCCTCACCTCGACACTTCTAAAAAATTCGAACCATCGTACACACAGTACTCTACGCAGGCATTTACATACGTGCAAAATCCATTATAAGACCGCATCGTGTTTTGATTAGATGCCAAGATTAGTAGCCGTAAAGATGAACGGGAAGCAAGGGTGAGACAAAAAGGAACTTGTAGATCTATTTGATGGCAGTTACATGTCAGGGCATTTGGCAGAAAACGATTCCGACGGGTATTTCTTCGAACAAAATTTGTCGGAACGGACATTTAACCTAACGGATATAACAGCTCATCGATCAAAGATATCAGCTTTATATTTGGAGTGCGAAAATGAAAGTTGGACATGCGAATTCGGAATGAGATGAATATCAATGCAACCACACTCTTACTGTCGATGATTATAATAGTGGTAGACAGTTTGACACATAAACACCGTCGTTTGAGTCACCATTTTATAAATGCACGTGTCGCAAAGTGTAGCGAATCAACGATTTACGCGAAAGATTACTAGATTACATGTTAAGTCAAAAATCAAAGCCGAAAGTTGAAAAAGCGAACGACTGTAATTAATTAGAACGGGTTTGAAACTACGTTTTTTTATGTAATAATATACAGGAGAATACCGTCATATGGTGATAGTAATTCTGAAGTCTCATCTGGAATCTATGACGCTTACCATGGTGCATATGGCTAAGCGCTGCATGTGGAGTGTATCTGCAAACCTCATAGACTATAGCTCGATATTCACGCATCATCCTTTTTATTACAGGAATTTGCTATGAATGGGTGGTGTTCACGGGACGACTTTCGTCTACCACCAATTTTTATTAATAGGCTATGACTGGTATTTTACGGGTGAGGGATCAAATTGACACCAACCGGGATATTTTAAAGCTCAGAAATGGTTTTTTTTTTAAATCTCCATCGGAGATAGAACCAACGACCTTTGGCTTGCAAAGCAAACGCTTTGACCATTGAGCTATACCCGCCGGCAAAGGAAATTAAATAATATTTCATATTTAAAAAGTTAAGGGACAAAAAGGCTGATAAAAATTGAATAGGTTGCTGCCTGTTGTTTATTGCGTGTCATTAGTGGAGCTGAGCCGTACTTTGGGAGTAAATGGTCAACACCTAGAGTGTCGTGCTAAGCATCCGATCTTCTTAAAAATGTAGATTAATGAATCACCTAAAATATGACTGGAATACTACAGCAGTCGTTTGTTCAGTCTCTTGTTCTGGAGGACTTCAGTATTCATATACTCTGATCGATATACGATCTTTCGTCTTATATTTTTGTTCACTCTTCGGACGTGTCGCGATATTGCTTGTTTGACAGGTGTAATTATGTGGATCGCCGCTGGATGAATTACGGCGCTGGGTGTCACCGATTAAGAGCGCTCGGTCGTCAGTCTGTGTCTGCTCGAGGCGTTAACAACACGACATTCCTAGAGCAGACCGAAAGATTGTATTCCTTTTAATTGAATATAACCCAATGTGTTTCTGAAAAAATCTTTGTGCTTTTTATCTGCTCGTCATTCCCGGCGACGTGAAGTCGTCTTCCTTAAGTAAAGGGGACGTTAACTCGTAAGTTACCACGTATACATTCGAGAACATAAATGTCTTGGAACAAGGCAGAAACAATGGCACTTTAGACAACTGTGGCAATATGTTGTAACTTAATGTACAGATACGGAATGGAAATTGAAATAAAATTAATTACAAAAATACAAGTCTCTAAGACTACATTAATGATTAATAAAAATATTTTACTTCTATGTAAACGAAATTTTCATAAAACTTGAGTATGTGTCAATTAAGCTAAGTAAGCTTGTTACGTCAGCTGGTGGCAAGTATATAATTTAATATAATCTCCTACAATCTCTTATGTTCGAGCCGCGCGATGAAAATCTCAAGTTGTATTTATTTTTTAACAAGCCCCACTTATCTAACAAAGTAAATATTTATCGTTCATCTTTTCGGGAAGATGTCTGGCCATGTGGTGCAAGAACTGGTTTTTGAGAACAGTCAACACATCCAAATGTCCATAAATCTTTTGCTGCAGATGGATTTAACAATCTTGAATGGGCTCCCTAAGGCTCAGGTCTTCGGTCATGTCATCGATAAACTTTATCGGCTTAATAGACCAGATTTGTATCAGTAAAGGCCGGTGTGATTGATGTCGTAATAATTTTAAAAAGTTAAAATAAATAGACCACCGTAGACGATTTTACGGCGTTGAAAATGTCAAAATAATTAATGCGTGATTATATACAATTAGGTAATTAAGTACTCATATAATGACGCTTAACCGTATCGACTCGACGCTAGGTATAATTTAGTACGATTAACCAAAATGTGAGTGTTTAATTTATTAATTTGTTTATAATGAGTTTTCAGCGGCCTTAAAGATGACAAGAGCCCGGAAGCTTAGAAAAATAAAAGGCCGCTGTAGTTTATGTTGTCCAAAAAGGTCCACTTTCGCCTCTTGGGGTGGAACTATACATATATTGTACTCGACGAAGCTCCGGGAAGCAAAGCTGACAGGAGATGAAGCGAGGACCACGGCTTCTGATAGAACTTTGTGGTGGCAGTTCGTTACGTCCATATTATCAAAAGTTAGGATAGTAGACATGGTGATGATGATGATGGTTAAAAATATACAGATTGTTTGTGAAAAAAAAAACACAGATGCTGGGAGAGTATTTAAATCTTCCAATGTTGATAGTTTTGGAGAAGCTTACTTCCCGACATGTGTCAACTATGTAAGAATGATTGAAAATGTTTCTGATATTGATGGATATCATATGTTCAATAGAGAACCAATTACTAAACTAATACTATATGTAAGACGAAACCTGTGTCAAAATGTGTCACAATTATGTAGACAAAATAAGACTGATAGAACGAATTATAAACTATTAAAAAACATTAAGCATAGCGGAGAATCGAATCCACTACAGCTCCTACAATAATCGAGCGTTTTAATCTCTCGGTCACACCATCCCGATACATATTCTTACTACAATTAAAGAGGAAATGTAAATGTAAAACAATCTCAATGACTTAAACAGTTAGTTCTTTCGTTTCCCATGCCGCCCTCATACAAATATATTATCATGCAGAGTACCAAAAGAAACCACAAGAGAATAGCGTCCGTACTTCGAAAACAGAAAGTATCAAGTCGTGTAGGGACATTATAGAAATCGAGACGTTTTGGGACTAGGTGATTTAACTGCATTGCTTTTGAAAGGTTCTAATATAACACAATGTATTAAAACTCATAACAAAAAAAATAAACACAAATTACGTCAATATTTTGTTGTACTTACAAATATTTTCATAGTTATTAAATATCTTCAATGGGATAAAAATCTCTACAGGGCTAGAAAGTATAAATATGTTCTTTTTATTTTTAAGCAGTCTTAAAAGCTTTTTTCTGATTTTTATTTAATATTGTATTCAGTCACAAGCTATGGTTACATATTCAACTCTGATTCTTCAGGAAGTTATTATCAAATTACAAAATTAAACTGAAAAAACAGACAAGTAAGCAATTATATAATAACATGACAATACGAATACAATACTCGTATATAAGCAATTACAATTATCTATGAAAATAGTTTATTTTATAATATATTCCACAACTTTGTTTTTAACGAGACGTTTCTGAATCTTCAAGAAGCCGTTCTCAAGTTTGGTAATATTTTGAACTATCTTATATGTTAAAGTGAATAAGAGAATGTAGGTGTGAATAGTACGAAGACGTAACATTAATATTTTTGACAAAAAAGAACATTGAAATTATGAAATTCTATCAAGAATTGTCGATCTAAAAAAACAGGAAAAAAATAGAAATATAATTTTAAAACATTATTTAATTATATATATCGTTTCTTTACTTGGATTTTGAATTATAAGTTTTCAGTATGTGCTGTTATATCTATTTGAAAGTAATGTAATCGTATGTTAAGTGGGAAGGGTCCGTACTCCTACAATAGTGTGGATGTCGTCGGCATTCGTTACTTGGTTGGTCGCACGATGTGATTAGAATTTATTCATCCAGCAACTAACAGCACCGGTGAATCACAGAGTGCACTCTGAATCCCGGCATCCCGAGAAAAATTAATAAAATTGTTTCATATACAAGTATACCATGAAATCAAGCGCAATTCTGCAAATCCTATTCAAATATGTGTACATATACAAAATATATATATAGTTCTAGGGTGTCATTAATAAACATCGTAGAATTTTGTATTAATAATTTAAATTAAGAAAGGAAGTGGATACATTAAAAATGAATAATTGCCGTTTGACTGCAATGGGTTCTAGCTAATGAGCGATATTTTTACTATTTAATATGTATATTTATGTCACGAACAATGATGTTCTCAGGATAATCAAGGAAGATAGACACCTAATAAGAACCATCTCAGAGAGGCGAGCCCGATGGATTGGTCACATCATGCGCCACGATGGTCTTCTTCACGATATTGTGGAGGGGATGGTTGAGGGTAGAAACTGTAGAGGGCGCCCTAGACGGGAGTATTTGCAGCAAGCATTCGAGGACATGAACTGTAGCGCTTATGCTGAGCTGAACAGGGTTGCGGAGGACCGAGAGGAATGGAGATCAAGATGCAAGATTCTGTTGCTGCAAACCAATCCACCAGATTGATACAACGAAGAAGAAAAATGTTCCACAATGCGTGACGTTACCATAATATAATATTCCGATAATTAAGTTTTGATTGCATCCATATTGCATCCAGTAAAATAATGCATCTATATCTGTCGGCGGGTATAGCTCAATGGTCAAAGCGTTTGCTTTGCAAGCCAAGGGTCATGGGTTTCGATCCAAGACGAAGATTAAAAAAAAGAAGAAACATTTCTGAGCTCTAAAATACCCCGGTTGGTGTGAATTTGATCACTCACCCGTAAAATTCCATTCATAGCCTATTAATTAAAATAAGTGGTAGACGAAAGTCGTCCCGTGAAGACCACCCATTCATAGTAAATTCCTGTAATAATAAGGATGATGCATAAATCTCGGGCTGTAGTCTATGACGTTGGCTAATCAACACCACATGCAGCGCTAAGCCATATATATGCACAATGGTAAACGTCGTAGAATTCCATAGTTGAGACTTCAGAATTACTATCACCATCTGTCGGTATTCTCCTGTATGTCTTTACATTAAAAAATATATAAAATTACTAAGGAATAATATTTTTTAATAAAAGAGCAGACTCGGTGTATCTCTACATATTATAGTCGGTCAAGAAACGAAAGGGGATACACCTCATTGTGACATGTTTTCCGGCTATCGCATGATACCATAAACTACAGCTGCTATTTTTTAAAGTCTGAATGTCGTCTATGCTGTCGATAACGATAGACACAATGTATTTGGCGAAGCCTTGGAATGCAGAGCTGTCGTGTGACGATGCGAAGTACCCGACATTAGTGGCGGCAATTCGTGGCGTCCATACATGTACTCAAAACTCCGATTTGATTCTTTTTTCATTGAACCGGGATATCGGAATGCTGGGATTCGGCACACGATTCTCGTAACCCAACGCATGTAAATGGATACAATGGCAGTACTTCCATGATTGTTTTTATTTAAATGTAATTGGTGGGCGTTCTAAGCGTATTGATGCACTCTAGACGCCCACTTCGGGGTATTGAATACCTGATAAATAGAGAACTGTAATACACATATTATTGTATTGTATATGGTAACAATAATAATAATGTTATAGACGCAAACAAAAAAGGTACCGGTTTTACCATCTCTATAACATATCCGCTAAGAAATTTAGGATCACGATTGATATAATGATTGCGAACTCAAGATGAACAGCTCCTACAGCTCCTTTATATATTTGGAATGATATCCAGCATCACTGTTTTCTGCCACATTCAATCTGAATCTCTTTTAAAAGGAGATTTATAAACACTTGTAATCCCCTCAATACTACACATTATTTTCACACGCAGCGTCAAGCCGACCCGGTTAAGCGTCATGGAATCAATGAAGAACCAAGGCCATATACAAACACTCGCTTGTGTTTGCTTTGATATCAGCTCGATATAGCCCTTGCAGACTGGTGCCGAAAACCTCGATATACAATTTTTGTCTCTCATTTTTGTTCGCTCGTCTGACACGCATACATAAAACGTATTGGTCTAAGTAAAGATTTAAGAAGTTAAAAAGATATTATGCTGTGCCGCCATTTTTGTTTATTTGACAGGTCCACGCCGTTGGCAGGACTAATTCGGTAGATCGCCACTTGCGGCGCTGGGCTCTCTCTCACTACGAGCGCTTAGTGGCCGGAAGTCATTTGTACTCCGACCGCGACCAGAAGAGTTGTGATCCGTCGGGGGGCTGAAAGCATACGCTCTGCCTCGGAACAAAGGGTTTTCAATATTAAACTTAAATATATGTCAAAGTGCTTCTGAAAAAGTCATTGTGTTGCTCATCTGCTTCTCATCCCTCCACTACGCGTCCTGATTACCACCCCAGCGACGTGAAGTCGTTTCTCTTAGTAAAGGGGATGATAGCTTGCTAACTGTTTACATATTATGGGCAGTAGAAATATATTATGTACAATTTAATCTAACAGATATACATAATTACAAAGTAAGCATCAATTTGTCATTTCCATTGAATGCGTCCCATTCATGAACTATTTCCCGGTTCATTCGTTTTGTTTGCGTTTCCATTTCCTTCACTATTGATGGCATTGACCTTTTCAAGCTCTAATGATTATCAGGAGTGGTGTTATTTTATTTACATCAATTCAAAATATTTTTTAATATAACAACACCTATTTAAAATATATTATGCATTTTAATTATAGTACAGGGTGCGGCAAAAAATCTGACGGTTTTAAATCAAAACAACGACGAAAATCGTCAGCTTTTGCCGCTCCTGTATTTTCCGGCGGATATGGATCACTGGTAAAGCGTTTACTTTACATACCGAAATGATTGGTTCGATCATCGACGGAGATTGAAATAAAAAATATTCTTAGTCGATTTCTCAGCTCAAATAAATGGATGATGCGTGAATGCCAGGCTGTAGTTTATGACGTTGGCGGATCACATCCAAATGCATAGCCATATGCAAAATGGTAAGCGTCATATAATAAAAAGAGCATAACTATCAATTAAAACAAAGATACGTGAGATATCCACATAAAAAACATCGTACATATATACATACATTAATTCCAAAAAGTCATCTTATCTTAACAAATAAGAATGCTATATAGTAGTATAATATAAAATAAACATCATCGACTTTAAAGCAGCTACGTCCATTGATTTAGCAAAAATATATAAAAATATATTATATTTGTATTAGAAATGTCCACAAGCAGAGTCGACTTGAAGGGAATTAACTGCACATCCGTTTGTCAGAGTTCCCCGAGTTTCCTTTCCTGCATCAGTCATACACGGTCTGCTGGACGATCGTCCATCACCAGCTGGGAACCACCGGCAGGCATGAGACTATCACGTCACATGCAGAAGCTCATATACGTAATACAAGAAGTACGTAATACAGTGAAGCTACGTTATTTCGTTTTTTAAGAGACCCTAAAAACGATGAGTGCGGCAAACGAAAAAAGGCAGAAGCCTTCAAATGTGTTATATTAAAAAAAAACTTTAACATGTATTTATGTATCAAACATATTTATAAAAATATTATTTAAAAAGCCCACAATGCTAAGTTGCTTCCTTGCAGTTTGGCATTACAATTTAAACATAGCCTCGTCACACTCGCATAATACACACAAAATGCACTAACGTCATACGGGGATCCCTCAACGACGCAGACAATATAGGCCAAACACGTGGTTATCACGTTTAGAGCAAACGCGCTGTCGTGACTGCCTAGCAACATAACATGACTCAAACTTCATCGCCGCGTGTTGTACATGTTTCCATTTTAATATTAACGAATATGGATTGACAATTTTGCTAAAACAAAACGGTTAATCGGGATGATATTTTTGAAAGGACCATAATATTTAGACGATAGATTGCGGAAAATTATCATTTTTAAACTGTTGCGGAATTATTTAACTTTGTTTCTTATGGGTGTTTGCCGAGGCCATTAAAATGAACAAATTATGCGGAAAAACGATAAAAGCGAGAACGAAATAACGGGGTTATGCTGTAATATTATCATACCAAACGTACATCACATTACGATGTGTGTTGAGCAATATTTTTAGTGTCAAACAATTTGATGACTGACAGTTTTGGCAGATGGGAAAATCATCAAAAACTTGTATACATAGTGTATTATACAACACTCCTATAGTGTCGAGATAGAAAGACGCTTTACAGAAAGTTAGTGTTGCCCAATATTCGTTGTATATCAGAATTACTATTAACATCCTCCTCTTTTTAAAAGGTTGTTATTCAGTCACGTGGTGGTAGTACGAAGAGCAGGTTAGCAAAACAAAGATTTTTTCTGAAGCAAATTGATATATATATATTTCGATAACTTTACAAACTTATGGCCCAGACCTAGTCACAGCATTCAGGCCGGCCACAATACGACCTGTTTCGCGGTCGGTACACGACTTCCTGCCGTGCGGCGCCGTGGTCGGTCACGCGGCGCCTCAGTGGCGATCTATGTAACTAGTTCTGCTAGCGACATTACATAATGACGACACATACGTACACGACAAGCGAACAGAAATAAGAGACGAAAGATTGTATTTCGAAGTTTTCGCTACCAGTCAGCAAGGGCTATATCATGCTGGTATCACTGTAAATGGTCTTCATGCGAACTCTGCATGCGAAGGTCCACCACAGCAGCTATAGTAATTTAGCCATATTTTGTGTGATCGTTAATTCATTATTTTTTTAATTGTTATCAAATGATTAGCCAGTCGCTCCTGTGGCCTAGACCATTTGATCCTAAAGACAGAGGAGGGGGGGTCAGATACTTAAAAACGAGTCTGCTAAATTGTTATTTTTTTGTACAAAAATATTACGTAATACGCATGAACGTTTTTACGTAACGTGTCGACATTTTCCTTCATGCGTGCACTGAGTACATAAATACAACAATTGAAAATGCAATGTGCATTTAACAACAGACATGCAAGATACGTGTTAAAGTTTAATTGCTTTTTGAATTCTGTTAGAATGAACATATATATATTGACACATCTATGAATATTGATGAATACAATACTTAAGGATAATAAAAGAACATATCTTTTATATTTTAAAAACAATCGTATGTAGGGCATCAAAGGTGGGACTTAAACCTGTAGTGGTTTATATGACGCTCAAAACAAGATGGCTGGACGGGGCGTCCAAAACAGGCAAAAGATTCTTTGTTTATACTCATTTATAAGAGAGACACTAAATGAATATTGTTTTTTAACAGAACAGCATAAACTACAATTACTTTCTTTCTAGTCCCCTAAGAACCCCCAAATCTTAGAATGGCGTCATATAGAATATTCTCGGCGAAGCTCCGAGAGGCAGAGCTGATATGACATGGAGCAAAGACCGTTGTAGAAATACGTGACATAATTTCAAGCCCGGAAGCTTCTTCGTGTCAGCGACATCAAATTATTTCCGCCCAAAATCTGGCAACATCGATGGCCCGTGTGTTGTCCAGAATTAGGTCTTGGGATGTGCAGCATGATGTGCAGACGTGCCAGGGAGCTAACACAGAATGATGAAGTGCATGTATGAAAACGTGCAATTTTCAAAATTCCTTCCTAATAGTCACCGCTAAACTCTAAAATGCTCGTCCAGTATCTGTGTATCCTCTATAAGAAACAGATTATTCACTTAAATTTTCCCCAAAAATACACATATGTATACAACAACACACAATTTCCACATACAGCGACCAGCTTTCTTTGCTGATCGTCAAAGGAGCAAACGGGTTAACTTGGCCCCATTTATGTAAAAACAGGTCGATATACAATCAAGTTTAACAGAGTAATCACCCTCCCAAAAAATATTGTCCTTGCCTGGTCAGTATGATTCTTTTGCAACATGAACAGTAGCATATGCTCCCTTTCTCCAAGATAATTGCTTAGATAAATTTAATGAATGGATAACATACGAAGCGCGTGAAGAGACAATCAGATCAAGTAGAAGTACTCTGCAGCTGTCGAGAGGTAGTCCTAACACGGTCTTTGGAAATTGTGCTTTTAGTTTCGCGGAACCAACTGACTGGAACCCACTGCCGGAAAGTATAAGATAGCTGAAAACGGAGGCATCCTTCATAGGCATACTCAAGACTCGCCTTTTTACCTAGAGGCAAATGCCGCAAATACGCTTTGAATGACCATTTGGTCATAAAAAGCGTATATAAATGTTAAAATCCTCCTCTCTCTCAAAAGGGGGTGTTATCCCGTCGCGTGAGGGCAGGATGAGGAGCAGGTCAGCAAACAAAGACTTTCTTTTAGAAGCACATTGATTATATTTCCTTTAAAACTTTACAAGCTTCCGGCCAAGCAGATGAGATGTCGCTGTGGCCGTAATGCTACCTTCTCTCGCTAAAGGGTGGGGACCGACTGCCGATCTCCACGCTCGGTCTCGGCTTTCGACCGCGCCACGAGCGGTGGTGTTTATAACTAACACACCCGTTAGCGGACCCGTCCAAAATGGCGCACATAAATGCACGACAAGCGACCAGGAATAAGAGACGAAAGAATGTGTATCGAGGTTTACGGTAACAGTCAGCAAGGACTACATCATGCTGATGTTAATACATATAAATGCTGTTATAATAATGTTGTCAGGATTTGCTACGGTCCGTGTTGCGTGCTTGAACAATGTCTAGGATATGTCCAAACAGTATGGTCTTGTCCCATGATGTGTAGGATGTTTGTGACGTTAGAGTTTCCATTTCCCAACACAATGGGCGTCATTGTGTTGTTAACCGGAGGGTCGCGGGGTTGGGCTGAATGATTTATGAGAGCGAGGACTAAGAAGGATGGAAGAAACGGAACGGCTACTCCAAGATGTATTGCACGTGAATTCAAGCGCTGCATAGATAATTCCTCTTGGGAGAATGTTTACTGATAATTTTCTTGTACAGTATTACATAAAATATGAGATTATGACATGTGAATTAGGCACAATTCAGACAAAGCCATTTTATTTTAGTTCTTTCTTATCTGCACCTATATGCAGTCAGGTTAAATACTCGTAACTACGTGTTTCTACGTGTAAAGCATTTTCAATAAGATTACATGATTACTTTGCCTCTTCCTTGGCATGGGCCATTTGGTTCTCAGAGACAGCTTAATCCTGCATACAGCACGCAATGTACAAACAGGCATAAGGTCATCGTCTAACGCTTATAGAATGTACAACAATGCTATAAAAACATAAATTGTTTTTATCGCCTACTCGCTTCTAAAATGTTTATTGATTTATACATAAGAATATTTATGTTAACATGAAACAAATCAATTGCCTAACTTGATGATCGGAGGAGAAACGGGTTTACATGTTTATTTTATTTTAATATTTTATCTTTTATAATGTAATTACATATTTTTCGTAAACATTAATCCATTGCATTTTCTTATATTTACGAGATAGGTATACCCATGCTTGTACTCGTCAATTGTTTTCCATCATATCAGTTAATTCAGTGCAATTCTTCCCATTATCTGTTCAATATCTGGAACATTTGATCACTGCAAATTGCTGCCACTAATTTGTGTGCGTTGTCATTATGCATGTATAGTATTTCCAAGACATCACTGAGCATAAAGATCAGTCAACCTGGGAACATATATCGTTCCCGAAGATCACGGAGAAAGGAGCCCGGGGACGACTAAAATTTTAGAGCATACATTGAAGCTTTGAGCTTCTGTTAATTTTTTTTTTTTTTAAACATTTAATTGTATAAGGGTCACTCTGTTCCAGTGTTTGCTCTTTGGATCAAAAACATAAGGGTCCAGTGGTGGAGCGGGAAACGACAGGAGGAAATGGAGTGTCTCCACATCCGCCACTTGTGCACACAATATGCTCCAACAAGGAACAATGCCGCCCCTGGAACCCGGATCGTGTTGCGGGACGTTTACATGAAACATTCAGCTAATAGCTAATCCCGCGTAAAATGAATAAACACTTATTCGAAAAATAGAAAACGTATTTAAAGGCCCATTTAGATCAGCGACAATGGAACGTAGCAAGTGCGTTCCTTATTGATTAAAACATGAATCGTTCAGCCATTGTTGCCTGGCAAGTGTCGTTGGTTTGAGCCGCTTCTATGTGCAAATGGTCTTAGACTCCGAGAACGTCTGGTTTACGTTAAAAGATGATTAACAAGCGACTGAATATACCACAGCTATTGACGAAGCGCCCTCTTTGAAACGGAAACTACATATACTTTAAGCAATTAAATATACATATACTATACATAAAAATCCTTAAACGAGTCAATTCGTTCAGAAAAAACATCGGCGGGAGCGGGATGCGAACCGCGGACCTTTGGAACCAACATTTTGCCCAGGTAATTATACCGCTCGGCCACCGGCCAATTTCTTCCACCTGAGCCGACTCGTCTCTGATCTTCTATATAAGTTATCATCGTATGATAGATGTCGCTATAGTATATATTCAAAGTATGTATATTTTTATTTTTTTATTATTCAATCTAAATGCATTTATTCACAAGCTTAATATTATTATTTCCAACCCCGCCGATGTTTTTTCTGAATGAATTGACTCGTTTAAGGATTTTTATGTATAGTATATGTATATTTAATTGCTTATAATATTGTAATATAGTCAATGATCTATAAAAGTAGATTAGAATATTGAAATAATAAAATAATATTCTAATAAATAATTTAAAATATCCATACATATACTTTATATACTAAAATGTTTTGAAACTCAATCTTTTAATAAAATTTTGTCCTGCGGCGGAAATTTCCGTATTATGACCAAGTTACTGCTGCAGTAATTGTCGCTAAACGAGGTTCGCGAATAATTTGCGTCCTGTAACATCCATTTAAGTGTTAAATACAGTGGCTGTCAACATATGGTCTGCAACAAGCACTGACATTAACATAATATAAAAATACATAGTGTTATATATACGTCAAGATACCTGACATAACGTGTGTGACGATCTCATCGAAACTGTCGTTCTACGGGAACGAAAAGTCTTGAAAAATACTCGCAATATTAGAATTCAAATTTGGAACAAAATTTGAATTTTGTTTTCGAATTTCATTGTTTTTTTTTCAGTGATGTTCAATTGCTTCTAGCGTTTGGCGTACTTCGCACTTTAAACTTACTTTTTGTATTTTCTCAATTTTATCCTATAAATTTAAAGAAAAGGAAGTGTCGTAGCTTTTCGTAGAAACGAAAGAAGAACGCATACATAAGAATACCTCCATAGCAAGTAAAATAAATGTATAATTGGATCATATGATGGATGTATTTTTGGGATAGGTAGATATACACCAGCGTCCTCAAATGATAATATAGATTGGACATTCACGCATCGTTCTCGATACATTTTTTCCAAAGTGGTTCTCACTTGATGATATTATTCTTTACGTAGTAAGATTGATAAACTATGACATAATTTTTTACAACGTCTATCAACAAATCGGGAATATTTTTTTTGTAATATAACTAATCGCTAGAGACCTGTATTTTTAGCATTTTGCAATGGATGCGAATAGATGCTAAAATCCGGAATAGATTCTAAAAAACGAATTTTATAAAATATGCAAATAGATGCTAAAATCAACATTATTTGCAAAATTTTATGTTTTTTATAATATTTTTTAAATTAATAATAATTAGTCAACTTAATTAAACTCGATTATCGATGGATAGGTTTTTCCTAAATTTTTCTATAAATTTTTTGGCTGTAACTTAGACTATTCCTGAATAATTAAACAAATTTTTTATAGTAAGTTTATTTTAAGATAATTTTGTTTAATATGTTAAAGGATGTATATTTGTAAGTATTATAAATAAAAAAAGGTTTAAATGTATTGGAATTATTGATTGTTTGTATCTTATATAAACATATGCTAAATATATGCTAAATAGATGCTAAAATAAGCTTTAAATGCTCCAAAATGGTGAAATCCAAACCTTAATATGCTCTAAAAGGCTAAAAATGAAAAAAAATGCTACAAATACGGGTCTATACTAATCGCTTAGTAAAAAATCATAAATAATATAAACTGAGAAATTTAAGGTTTAGTAAAAATAAGGGAATATGATAAATTCTTAAAAGTATTATCGGTAGGTAAAAAATATCAATAAACAACATACGATTTGAAAATAATTATTGTCGATTTGAAGAAAAAAAATGTACATATTATGGTTTGATAACTACTTGGAAAAATAAATGTTAGGTAACAACGCGGGAATATCGATTGCCAACAAACTTAAAGTTAGTATGCAGTGGTAACTATTTACTGACCAATGCAATATAAATGGTCCTGCAGCAATAAACTGACACTTTATTGGACTCCTACAAATAGAGTAACTCGACGATATCTTATGTTACTTACGAGTATATAATATAGCCTTAAAGTGATGAGTCTCAAATAATTTATGGTAGTTAATTCATTGGTCATTTAATCATTTAATGTAACGGTAACCTTGGGTTGAGCCGCCTCTTAGGACAAAATGGTCCTGGAGTATCGGACTCTCACCTGTCATCACATATCCTTAAAAAAACAATGCTATTATTTATTTGCTTATATTATGCTTAAAAACTCCTTGAAATCAACTGATTTACTACTACAACAAGCCATTTTACGTTGCTTTTATAATTTGGCCGGCGGGTATAGCTCAATTGTCAAAGCGTTTGCTTGAGAAGCCAAAGGTCATGGGTTCGATCCCCGACGGAGAATAAAAACAAAAATATTGTCAATCGATTTCTGAGCTCTAAAATACTCCCGGTTGGTGTGAATTTGATCCCTCACCCGTAAAATGCCAGTCATAGCCTATTAATTAAAATTGGCGGCAGACGAAAGTCTTTCCGTATTAAACACCCATTCATAGTAAATTCCTGTAATAATAATAATGATGCGTGAATGTCGGGCTGTAGTATATGACGTTGGCGGATCAACACTCTACATGCAGCGCTTAACCATACGTAACATGGTAAGTGTCATAGAGTCCACAGATGAGACTTCAGCATTACTAACACCATCTGTCGGTATTCTTCTGTATATGTTTACATAAAAAATAAACTCATACATTCTGCTTAGATTCTAACAAGCGATACGTTAGGTAATTAGATAGTCCGCATCCCGTAGTTCCACAGCATACTTATCAAGCGGAAGTCGTGTCACTGCATCTCATCTTTTACATAATGTATTATGATCACATATGACATGTTTAACTAGTTGTAAACGCGTTCGTTTTCATAAATGTAATGTAACTGACAATCAGGTTGGTTCTACTCTTGCTGTGGAGAGAAATTCACAGTGCAAATAGTAAAAGAAATGTATCAATATAATGGTGCGGAAAAAGAAAGTACAAATCGGATGGTCGTGCGAAACATATCAAATAAGGTGCTGCTGCTGCCTTGTGATATATAGCAGATCAACAAATGTATAAAATAATATTTAAATAAAGCGAGCGGCAAAAAGGCCTGACGGTTTTCGTCGTTCTTTTGATTTAAAACCGTCAGCTGTTTTTTGCCGTTCCTTGTGTATTCTATTTACCAAATGAGATGAATAAAAATTAAGTGTGATATGAAAAATATTTCTGTTTTTTTATACGTTAAAGCGAGCGGCAAAAAAAGCTGACGGTTTTCGTCGTTGTTTTGATTTAAAACAGTCAGCTGTTTTTTGCCGTTCCTTGTGTATTCTATTTACTAAATGAGATGAATAAAAATAAAGTTTAATACGAAAAATATTTCTGATTTTTTATACGTATCCCATTAAGGAGAAATTTCGTCTGTATTATGTCGCTTACCATTTTAATGATAACTGAGCGCTGCATGTGGTATTAGAAACTTAGTAGAATTTCAGGTTCCAAATTCGTGGCTTTTTGGTTAAGCCATGTGTCGTGAAGTTATTTTAAGTCGTCATTTACGAATTTAGGAGTAAGCATGTAGTCATATTGGATTGAATTTACTACTTCTAATGTAGATATTATAATCAATAATAAACTAAAATATTGTATAATAAAAGCCAATGCAACCGTGTAATGGTTTTTAGAACAATTGTCTGCACAAAATATTGGGGTACGATGGTTCGACTTTGTGAAGTATGACGAGGTGAGGAAGCGGTCACGGCAGCCCTCCATTAAACAGTAGGTATCTGGGCAGCTGTAGTGTTTTAAGACAATAAGTCTGATGCTTCCTTTAGTCCTAAAGGGCGTCTCAACCCATTGGTTAACAGGTAACTTATAATATTCATAGCGTATATATTTATTAATATAATCCGATTATTCTTAGTAAATTCAATATATGTATTGGGAAATATTTTATATAGTTAACCTTAAGGTAGCTTTTACGTAGTAAGCTTCTAATGAATTATGTATAGTATCCAAATGATGATCCATTCAACAAAAATCGATCAGCGTACAGGTTAATTAATCAATATATATGCGATAAAAAACTCTAATTACCAATATTTAAGTATTGCATTAGCATTGTGTAATAATTAGTTAATTCAAAAAACATACAATAAATGAATAATAAACTTATTGTTTCTAACAATTAATGGATCCAATGTTCAAGCACTTATTTGACTGTCTAATGAGCGTAAGTTATGTTTATATTGTCTATAAAACCAATAAGAATTAAATAGTAAATAATAATAGGGAATATATATTTAAAAACATCCCTTGAATGTTTTGGGGAATACCGATCGATCATTGTATGAAAGACGACAGACAGATCAATATTCAAACGTCAAAAGTCGAGAGGACTAATTTAATGATGAACGTGAGTACTAAAAACACTAAAATTACATTAAAAACTATGAAAAAAAAACATTGAAAACAAAGTGATAGCTAAAATTCTTGGCAACAATTTTTTCACCAACCTGAGCACACCATTTTCGCAGGATATCAATACATAGAAAGCGAGAAACAATATCCTTATTGTTGTTTTTATGCTTCAAAAACGTTTCAAACTACGACACTTTGTTTGATCAAAAACCACTGTATGCATAAAATATTCACTCGTGTTTTGAATGAATTAATACAAAAATCGAGCACTTTAAACGCCGGTTTTTATTTTTTACGACATGGTAACACTCTCGCGTTGACTCTGCATCAAAAGCTTCGAGTTTTGTGTTCATTAAATGCACTTTTGATGGCAATTACACAAGGAAAACAATCGATATTATCCGTACGAAATGTTCGGCACTCTCACCTCGAACGCTAAAAGTAAACTGAATTATTATTTTCTATGGTTTTAGATCGAAGCCACTCTGGCGGTATAAAAGTGAAACTGTTGGCGCCATCTAACGGTGCGCAAAACAGTTCTCAGTACTCAGGTATGATTCATGGATATTCCTCAAAATATTATTATTTTTATACGTTTTTAACTATGTACAGTTAACCTCATTTTTAATAACATACGTCTAGACTTGACGGTTATTAAAATATTTATTTGATTATGCAGCTTATCAGTTAAAAAGAAACTAACAAAAATATATAATGTATTATTTTGAATAGTGATAACACTATGGTAAATAATTAGAACCCGCCCTGAAATACGCTTTCTTCTCTAATTAAGATCCATAGTATGTAATAGTAAATGGTATATTATTTTACAAGCAAATAAACCATTTATAAAATGTTAACTTCGGCATTCATAACTAAATATGTGCTGTTGTATGGAGAAATTGATAAAATAATAAATATAAATAATAATTAATATAGTCTTTAGTAATTTGGCCATTTATTACTAAGATTTTTACGAGCTCGTACTTGTAGCTGCATACTGCAAAATAAGGGTAAAACTCTTAAAAATATCTTAGATTGCAAATTTTGATACTTGTCAAAATACTCCCCAACCCGTACTCGAAGACGTATTTTCCGTACACAGCGATCAGCCACCCTGACTTTTTTCGTTTGAACATAAAAAAAACCTGTAAATTACAAACAAGATCAGTGAAAAAACAAAAATTAAAAACACAGGAGTCTCTTCCATGCCGGCCTCGTTAACCTCGTGCGTTATTCTAACGATAACCTTGATGTAGTTTAACAGCAAGGGACAGTCAAAACTAAGGAGCAGATTACGAAGGTCCTCTCAAAAAATTGCAGAGACACCCAAGCGATAACACAGAACACGTCTCCTGTTTTAGCCCTGACTTGAGTGTCGTAAAATCAACCAGTTCTTATTCGATCTCCGAAGTAAAACAATATTTGTCGAGGAATATATTTGGATTAGTTACCACTATAATACCACCATAATATCACTTGGAAATGTCCAAAAGGAAGCAAAAATACGTCAAGGGGTGAGACAAGGATGCTCTCTGTCGCCTGTACTCTTCAACGTATACATACAAAATGCAATGAATAACATCAGGGAAAAAATGGGCCATAGAGAGGGGGTTAAAATACATGGCCAAAAGATTGATATGATAAGGTTTGCTGACGACATTGCTCTGATTGCTGAAACTGAAGATGAACTCACTGAAGCGCTGACATCCATGGAAAACATATTTAATTCCAACTACAATATGAAGATAAACAGCACAAAAACCAAAGTCATGAGAGTAAGCCGCAATGAGCAGCAGAAAATTAACATATCAATGCTAGGAGTACCCCTAAAAGATGCAAAAGAATTTGTATACCTTGGAAGTACGATTACCTGGGATGCCAGAACAAAAAAGAGAAGTCAACAGTCGAATACATCAAGCAAGGCTAGCTTTCAATAAAAAAAGCCAAAATTCTTGAGTCAAAGAATATTACTTTAGGGCTCCGCAAGCAACTTGCCAAAACACTTGTTTGGAGCATCTTAATGTACGGCTGTGAGACATGGTGCTTATCTGAAAGTGATAAAAAAGACTAGAGGCCTTTGAGATGTGGTCGTACAGAAGAATTCTCGGAATTTCCTGGAGAGACCACGTCACGAACAATGAGGTTCTCAGGATAATCAAGGAAGATAGGCACCTAATAAGAACCATCTCAGAGAGGCGAGCCCGATGGATTGGTCACATCATGCGCCACGATGGTCTTCTTCACGATATTGTGGAGGGGATGGTTGAGGGTAGAAACTGTAGAGGGCGCCCTAGACGGGAGTATTTACAGCAAGTATTCGAGGACATGAATTGTAGCGCTTATGCTGAGCTGAAAAGGGTTGCGGAGGACCGAGAGGAATGGAGATCGAGATGCAAGATTCTGTTGCTGCAAACCAATCCACCGGATTGATACTACGAAGAAGAAGTTACCACTTGCATATGAACATGCATGCATGCATCA
Source organism: Glossosoma conforme (assembly GCA_022606575.1). Classification (NCBI taxonomy): domain Eukaryota; kingdom Metazoa; phylum Arthropoda; class Insecta; order Trichoptera; family Glossosomatidae; genus Glossosoma; species Glossosoma conforme. The sequence goes on along the minus strand of JAGTXR010000287.1, from coordinate 206,638 downwards.
GATCAGCTGCTCCTTTAGTACTGAATTATATCATATCAAACGTCCGGCTAATAATGCAGTTTCCTTATAAATGCTGGTATGTACAATTTCCTCCCTAGATATCTTTGGGACTGTAATTTCTAAGCTACAGAGATGTCTTTTTTTATGTAAGCACATACAGGAGAATACCGACAGATGGTGATAGTAATTCTGATGTCTCATCTGTGGACTTCTATGACGCTTACCATGGTGTATATGGCTAAACGCTCCATGTGGAGTGTTGAGCCGCCAACGTCATATACTACAGCCCGAGATTCACGCATCATCCTTTTTTATTACAGGAATTTTCTATGAATGGGTAGTCCTTCACGGGACGACTTACGACTACCACCAATTTGAATTAATAGACTGGCATTTTACGGGTGATGGATCAAATTCACACCAACAAAGTGTATTTTAGAACTTATAAATCGATTAAAAATCCTTTTTTTTAATCTGTCGGGGATCGAACCCATGACCTTAGGATTGCCAAGCAAACGCTATAGATATTCGTTCATTGGTGCAGGCTAGTTCAGAAGACCAACTATTACAATATCCAACAGTGAGGACATCTCTTTCCCTATTCATTTCGGACGTAATGTTTCTAATTTTTAAAGGTTTCAGTCATCAATAGGAGCGTCAGTCCATCGTCACGGCCTCCGTTGCGACGCGGAAGCCGAACGAGCGAGTTAGAATCACAAGATCATACCCAGAGTGCATCATCCGCTCTTGTCTTGGTCAATTAAGACCCTATTGATGACAATCGTACAGCGGGCTCGCCAGAGACTAGTTGACGCGGCGCGGCGTTGCTCGTGCGAGTTGTACTGCGCGTGGCGCCATCTGTGATCGAAACGAGCAAAGCGTATTTGACGTTTCAGTTTTGTACGCGGTATTATTACGTTCAATGTAATTTTCAATTTGTTTTATTGCTTTCTAACAGTGTTTTTCAATATTTTCTTATTTATTTTTTGTGTTTTATTTGATTATTTTTTATTTCATGGTTTTTGTCATATTTTATTCATATCATTTTATAATATTGTATTATTTTATTGAAACACCTGTTCTGTGAATTAAATCTAAATATTATTTAACTCAAATAACATAATAAAACATATCCAAAACTAAACTAACCAAGAATGTTTATAAATATATATATATATATATATATATATATATATATATATATATATATATATATATATATATATATATATATATATATATATGTGTGAGTATTTATCTAAATAATATATATTAACATTAACGTTAGCAACTGACAATTACTTGGTGAAACAGCATAATTATAATTTTAAATTAATTTGAATTTTAAAATTATCAATTGGAAATATTTAGCTTTGATTCACATTTATTGTTTATTGAAGATGGTCTCCAGGGAGGCCGAAACATGTAATCATTAAAAATAAATGTGAATCAAAAGTAAATATTTTTAATTTGTTATTTTTTAATTAAAATTATTTACAATTATAATATATTTTACTTATAATTTTTTTGATGTTTCACGTGTTTGCTCCAAATAATTTATAATTTAAAAGTATTTCAACTTTATTGTACTATAAGCCCGAATTAAATTATTTACTTATTATGTACATAATTTATTTAATTCTCATGATGCATTTACTTCAATAATGAATATACTATGTATTATATTAATTGTGTTTCGAACGTCAACTTATTTATCATGTATAAATATTAAAAAATATTTTCCCCTTTTATCAACAAAAAAATGTTTTCAATCACTAATACAACGCCCTCCAAAAAACATCTTAACCCTAATATTTTCATAATCAAATATTAATAAAAATCTGTTTTAGATAAAAATTCATCCTCTCAAAATAACCAATTCAAATATAGACGATGCGTAAATTACGAGCTGCATTCTTGTCCATTCACAAGAATATAAAGTATCATATTGATACCAGCTTGATACTTTATACTTGATACTCACTTTTAGGCTGATGCTGTAAAGCCTCGAAAATCGATTTTTTGTTCGCTCGCCTGACACGCACATCTAATAATGGTAGTTTTAATTATAGAATATTACGCAGGCGTTTGCATACGCCATTTTATTTGTTATGACAGTTGGTCCATTTCATGTTGGTGCAACTTTCATCTTTAATTTTCTTTTTTGTCGCGACTGTCTTGGCAGCGCTGATGTTAGAGTGCGCCGTCAGGAGTCAGCTCGCTCGCTACCGATATGGCTAACGCCTAATGGCGTGCGCCATACCGGTTGGAAGAAATAGCAAGTGAGAAATAAACGCGAACCAAAAACAAGTTCTTTGGATGGTCAATCTGCTCCGGCATCCTGCCGCCCAGTAATTCGATATTTAAATTACGAGAGGCAGATATCCATATTATCCGCAGATATTTCAGTCTAATAGCATTAAAAAATAGAAGATTATAGCTACACAAGTATACAAATCAATCAGTTAATTTACGAATTCTGTAGGCTGACCATTTCCCTTTATATTTCATTTGCTGTTACATACCTAGTGTTATATGGCTTGTATTTGATGGTTTATGTCGCCATGAATATTTTACGACCAAACCATTAAAAAGGACAAAATCTCAAATGTCTAGACGCGATAAAGTTTGTATTGATTTCCGGAACCTTTGTACATATCCTATTAAAACAATAAATTTTAGCGTTTTGGGAAACGCTGAAACAATACTTCAGTACATAATCATTACTAAGATCATATTTTATGTACTTATATTATAAGTCTTATAATGTATGTAATCAATAATAATATGACTAAATATGAAGTATTCCAAACGGCATAATATTGCTCGAGTTGAAAGGGAGTAATCTACGATTATAATGCTAGTTACATAAGCAGTTCCCATTATTTTGGAAATATAAGATAATAATTAAAGAATTAAAAATATTATTTCGTTCACTGATATACATACATAACCACCCACATATACAGTGCCGACTCTAGACATTGCGGCGCCCTAGGGCAATTTTTTTTCTGGCACCCCATATTGTATGTATTTAAAATATATATATATGAGATAGATTGCCCTCGGCGCCCCTATCTCATTCGACGCCCTGGGCCACCGACCCACTCCGCCACCCCCTAAAACCGGCACTGCATATACAACTACTTATTTTAATAAATTTCTCTCATAAATTATGAAAAAAAGGTGGACGTGGGGATAAAATCCCGTGTACTTGAAAAAAATAAAAATTAAAATATTTAAATTAGTAATTTGATACATACAATTCAATTCTACATCAAATTTCTCGCATCATTTTGCGGAGAAAAAGAAACGCACAAATTGATGCGAGAAAATTGATGCAAAATAGTATGTATGTGTCACATTATTAAATATTGGTATAGATCAATTATCTATGATTGATTAGATTATAGAAAATAATATTCTAATAAAATAAAAAATAATCCGAATTTAAATTAGTTTTTATGAAACCAAAGTAGAAAGCTATTATATACAAAAATAATACCTTATTCATTGTTGTGTTTGTTAGTAAGATTGTGAAATTGTGTTAATAGGTTGGGTTAGGTTAGGTTAGGTTTAAAGTAGTAATTATCGTAAAGTTTGATTTCAAAATATTTATATTCTCGATGTCGAATAAGTTATTCAAAACGTCGAAAAGTTTTTCCCAACAAATAATGTTGGCGAAAAGCTGCTGGTTAATTATTCCCTTCTGAGATCAATTCTCATGTGTGCTTCGTGCCTTCAAGACGCCTCACTGATAATGCTGCTTACAAAAAAGTAGGGTTAACGGGGCAGTTACCTAGCCACCGACAGAAACTGTTCTTGACGTTAACCGGCAACTGATTAAGTTAATACACTTGATTGAAAAACTAAAAAACAAACAAAAAACTGAGTTGTTCGATTTTTTCGGCGAATAATTCGTGGTGATATTCCATAATTACAATGTGTACATTAAAGAAGTTCTTTAGTTTAAGATTCCTCAATTTCAACAGTTTTTTTTTTAATTTATATTTGGTATATCAATTAACATCCGAAACGAGGAAATACGCAGAAGAACTCAAGTAGTGGATGCTACCCAACGAATAGGCACACTCAAGTGGCAATGGGCAGGACATATCTGTCGAAGAGACGACGGTCGATGGGGAAGAAAAGTATTGGAATGGCGCCCAAGAACTGGCAAACGAAGCATTGGCCGACCCCCTACAAGATGGACCGACGATATAAGAAGAATAGCGGGAGTGACCTGGATGCGGAAGGCGGAGGATCGAAGAGGATGGAGATGCGGGAGACCTACGTTCAACAGTGGACGGACACAGGCTGATGATGATGATGATGATGATATCAATTAACATCCTCCTCTTTTTCAAAACGGGTGTTATTCAGTCGAATTATGGCACGATAAGGAGCAGATTGATAACACAGACTTTTTCAGAAGCACACTGACATATATTTATGATACTTTACAAGCTTCCGGCCTAGGCGGAATGATATGCCGGCCGGCCGTACTGCGACCTTCTCGGCCGTCAGAACACCACTCCCGCGCTCGTGATGGGCTCTCGCCCAGCGCCACAAATGGTGGTCTATATAACTAGTCCCAAATATGGCGGAAACATAAATGTATGACAAGCGAACAAAAATAAGAGACGAAAGATTGTATGTTGAGGTTTTCGGTACCAGTCAGCAAGAGCTACATCATGCTGATGTCACAATAAATGATTATACTTGGCATAATTTTAGAACTATTTAGCTTTAGAGAAATGCAAACCGAAAACGGTTATTACTCTGTTTACCTCCTCACATATATATAATTCTGTGCTGACTTGATTTAGAAGCATTCTCTTCGATCAATCACCTTTTCTCGCCGGCGCAAAAATGAAAGCGGCGGAAATTTTTCCTGAAAATTCGTCTGTAAAGAGGAATATAAGGAGAGGCTTTCTTTGGCGTCGAGACGAGCTGTCAACCGAGCGAACGGCTCTCTGAATATATTGTTAAAGCGACTCGCGGGAAAACTGGAATTTTCCATGTAGGTACCAATGCACGTACATTATTTCGAGGTGTTTACGTGTCAGCGTATTGGGCGGATGGTTAGGTTCCACCCTCCTCGTTAATTTTGACATATCAAAAGAAATTCAAGAAATCAAACATTTTGCGTGGGAACATAATAAAATGTAGCCGTGTCGAGAATAATAAGAAAAATGTTATACTGCCTAGTATATCAGTACGAGTATGTTACACAAAACATAGATGGGTGTTGCCATGTACAACATTTTGACGAGTATTTAGATTAAAGGATTATATAGTCTAAAAAACTACTTGGACCATGGGAAATGATTTTCATATTTATGACTTTTAAATATATTTCAGTTTTATTTATTTCTTTCAGAAACATTACAAATAAAATATATTTAATACGATCCTGAAATATAGTACAATCAATTTATAAATAATATTTTTTATAAACAATTTATAAACAATTTATAAAATAGATATCTATGATTATTAACAATAATTATTCAAAAGTCCCGGAGCTCGCTAAACAGAAGATTCCACGAAATTACTTTGATAAATAAATTCGTGGAGCTCATGTCGAAACTGGGCTTTTAAAACAATTATTTGTATAGTTAATGATGTAGTTATTCCTCCTATAACGCATGCTATTTTTGATTTGTAGCAGAGATTTTTTCTACGATGTTTGCAGCGATTTTTCACATTACGGTTCTTTCTGTGTAGTTATTTGTGTGGAAGCGCCTCTTGGGACTGAATGGCCCAGGTGTCGGGAGCATTGGGTTACCGGCAAATCATTCGATCTTATGAAAACGTTATAGGAGGGTTGACCGTACAAACATAATCAGCATTATAGATATATCTTAATACTTACATAGTATTGTAATGACAACGAATTATACTGAAAAGTATTACAACGATACTTATATAAAGTTATACAAATATATATAGAGATGATTTTTGTATAATTCTTTAAAAAATGAGTTATACAGGGAGCGGAAAAAAAAGCTAACGGTTTTTCCTCGTTGTTTTGATTTAAGACCGTCAGCTTTTTTACCGCTCCCTGTATTACAAATTGCATAGGTTGTATTAGTAGCCCTCAAGAAAAATATTTTCTGTTTCATAAGAAATAATACAAAAAGTATTGTTTTTATTTATTTTATTTACCACATATCTTTTCATCCAATATACGTTTTGTAAAAAAATCGTGCGTGCTTACATGTTTTTTTTTTATAATCTACGTGAGTGTTGATAATGAAAAAATAAACAATTGGTGTCTGAAGTATAAATTATCGAAGAAATAAATTTAAAAAAATGTATATGTATTTAAAAATCAATATCATAAAACTACCGTATCTACGTATTGACATCCTCCTCTCTAAGTTAGTTATTGAATTGCGTGGTGGCAGGATGAGGAGCAGATTAACAACACAAAGACTTTTTCTGAAGCACTTTAACATAATATTTCGATAACTTTACAAACTTCTGGGCCAGACCTAGTCAGAGCATTCAGGCCAGGCCAACCACAATACGACCTCGCCGCCGTCGGCACACAACTGACTGGGCACCGGGCGCAGTGGTCGATGACACCCAGTGCCGGAAGTGGCGATCTATATAACTAGTCCTCCTAATGGCATTACAAAATGACAACACATGCGTGTCCGATCAGCGATGAAAAATAAGAGACGAAAGATTGTACATCGAGGTTTTCGGTACTAGTCAGCAAGGGCTATATCATGCTGATGTCAGTATAATACGCTTTTAATATAATTTATTATACTTCAGTAATTAATTTTTATAATCTGTTATCAGGAGATTAAAAATTGCTTAGATTCAAGAATAAAAAACCAAAAAAAAAAAATTATTACAGATTTCAAGGTATTATCTCGTAATTTCTTCCATTAAGCAATATCTGCAAATCTTTTTACAATTTTGTTCAACAAAACTACGTAGATACGGTTGGCCATTATTATGTACAAAAAAAAAACATAGTTTCCCAACCGGACTCGGTGCTAAATATACCGCGCTTCATAATTTTAACCAGAAACACACAAATCATTTTTAATCTGCCCCTCTATTATGCAAAACTTTATACCTTCTCTGCGCCATACATTTTACAAATTGGTATAAAACCCAACGAGCATTTTGCCCGAACAGCAGTTTCATAGAAGTCGGAATTATATTGTAGAAGAGGTCGCTTTAGATATCGACTTTTCGTGTTAAGGTTCGCGAACTTGCTCGGCAATATCAAATGAGTCAAAATGTACGATCGACCAGTGATCGCCAATCCATCTATCAAAAATACGAGTAAGTTATCTAAAAAAGATGTATTTCTCACGAAATGAAGGTAATTAATATTCCAAATAAGATAATGTATATTCCAAAAATAATTAAAGTGGTAGGTCGATACATTCAAGAGATTCTGTACGTGTGTAGTGTTCGTGTTCGTATGTGGGTTGGGGAGATTGCAAGTGTATATTTATCTGTTTCTTAAAGAGATCCAGATTGTAGGAAGGACTAGACACAGACGCTGGAAGAGCATTCCAAGGCTTACCAGTGGCATTAAGGAAGGAACTTTGGAAACTGCCAGTTCTTGATCGACACACATTAACCGTGTATGGATGTTCGACAACTTTTTTGTTTGGAGGGGTTTTTTGCTTTAACAAAACTGAGCTTTTCGACTTAACGTTATATAATGAGCTGACAAAAAATTCTTCACATCATACATAAAAATCTTAAGAGCAACATTATTTGTAAATACGATTACCATTGCTCCAATTATATTAAGTTCCGTGACACAAAAAGTAAATGTCAGATAGCGCATTGATATAAGCTTGATATAAGATCATTCGTCTCTTATTTTTTGTTCGCTCGTTGGACACGCATGTGTCGCCATATTTTTTGTTTGACAGGTCTAGTTCTGTAGAACTATTTCTACAGAACTAGACCTGGCTACCTCTGGCGCTGCGCTGTCGCCGACTACGGGCACTCAGTAGCTAGTATTCAGTTGAGCTCCGACCGCGACGAGTAACGAGTTGTGATCGGCCTGAAAGCATTAAGCTCCACCTCGGTGACCGAACTGAACAGCACTTAAAATTAATGATCCCGGCGACATGAAGTCGGTTTTCTCTTAAGTAAAGAGGATGCTAATATTAACTAATATATCTACAATATATAAAAGCATTTACGTTGACTATAGCTGCCTTGAACTAGTAAAAGACTTGCGTGATTCATTATTTATTGGCTTTCAGACACTGTGGCGCCATTCCCGTTGTGACACGCAAAGATACTTTAATTCATGTTAGGTTAGGCTAAAATAGATAGGATTACATCACGTTGGGAAAGGTTAGGATACAAGGGATAATTGTTTCGTTGCTCTATAGATTTTTTATAGTTTTCAGGTTGGTAATAACTGCCTTGAACCAGTAAAGAGACATGCGTGTCTGTGGCTATTGGCGGTCAGACATGCAGGCGCCAGCTCCGCCATAACAGGCTAGCCAACATGTAACCTGGCGGGGCAAAAAAACCCATACATACCTACCTACAAAGTCAGTATAGAAAAAATAATAATATAAATATTGAAACGAAAACAATGTAACGTAACAAAAATATACACAAATCCATAGTACAGAAAACATAATGGCTAAAAAATAGTATATGTGTGGGAATATCAATATTATGAATGTTGTTTTATACAAATGTTTCAGAGGTCATACAGGTGGAAACATTTTACAAATTCCGAGCTTGATTACTTGTTCAGCATATTAGTGTTCGGTTGATTAAAAATTTGTTTCATACTAGAAGATAATAGGAAAATTTTAACAGTATTTTCCAGGTAAACGAAAATAACTTTTAATACTTAACTGAAGGCTTCTGGGGATTTATTTTTATTTTATGAAAGCACATAGTCTTACAGGAGAATACCAACAGACAGTAATGAAGAAATCTCATTTGTGGATTATATGACGCTTGGAATTTTTTGAGTATGGCTAAGCACTGCACATAAAATGTTGATTCGCCAACAATTCCAGGGGAGACTTTCGCCTACCACTAATTTTGATAAATATATTATTGCTGATATTTTACGAGGAAATATCAAGGATCAATATCACTCAAAAGAAGATTAAGATCGTGGGGGATCTAACAAACGATCTTCGGTAATATAAGCAAACGCTTTACCTCTAATTTGATCCTAAATATTGCTTGCATATAGAAATAAAATACGCATATTTATAAAAAAATAGATGTTCGATTTAAATGTCATTGGTGGATCAACATACACCATTTAGCAACAAAATTAATTTGAAAGCATCATAAAATCCACATGTATGTTCATCATTGCTCCGGAACCGATGTCTCGGTCCCAAAATGACGGCGTCAGCTATCTGGTGACGTCGGAGTACCACGGGTTCCGGCACTAAGGAAAAGTCCAAAGACTGGAGTCAAGCTGATACTGATTTATTTGATAATACATCTCTGTTTATACATTAGTGTACTACATGAGTAAGCATTCTGTACTTATAAAATTAATATTAACAAAATGATTTTCATACACCACAAATTCCTCGATACCTATTGTTTTGAACCTTGAACCTTTCAATTTACAAAGAGTTGCAGAATATTGTGATGACTAGCGCCTCGTGTCGTACCCGACTGTGAGAATTGGTAGAAGAATGATGAAAGAAAAAGAAGGAAATTATGTAAGATCAGCGACACGTGTAAAGGTGCTGTTATCGACAAATTTGAGCTCAAACAGAGAATTTGATTATAATTTGACTATTAATAATAATAATAATTTTATTTATTCAACCACTAGAGCCATAAAAATTACAATTTCATACATATAAAACGAAAATAAAAAGTAATAAAAAACATTTAACAATTATAACAACTACTACTCAGTGAGTGGAGCACCGGATCCCCGCTGGATAGCCACGTGAAGGCGCAAGTACTACTCCAACCGAGAGTCCCACCTATCCGTCCTCAAAGCGACCATTGCGTTAGGACTACCGCGAACGCGCGCCCACAGATAAGCGAAACGCTTCCTTGTTATGGCATGAATACCATCCAATCGCGCCTCCGTCAACATGCCTGAGGCACTGCAGTATCGAAGCAAAACCAAAAACATTCAGAAGGCGTTGTTATACTGGACCCGGAGTGTACTATAGACCTTCTGAGTGTAGCCAGCCCACAGGCCGCACGTGTAGAAGGATTGACGGAAGATTTTATACTTTAGAGACTTTTGGATGCTTTATATAAAATAATTATGCTACCCAACAAATAGGCACACTCAAAAGTGGCAATGGGCAGGACATATCTGTCGATGAGACGACGATCGATGGGGAAGAAAATTATTGGAATGGCGCCCAAGAACTGGCAAACGAAGCATTGGCCGACCCCCTGCAAGATGGACTGATGACATAAGAATAGCGGGAGTAACCTGGATGCGGAAGGCGGGGGATTGAAGAGGATGGAGACTCATGCGGGGGGCTTAGTTCAACAGCGGACGGATACAGACTGATAATGATGATTTTGTTCAAATAACGTTTTGAACAATCATCATCGTTAGCATTCTCTTGTACATAATAAAACAAGTCAAATAAACAAACACGTCTGTCACATGTCTGAAGTGAAAAACTAAAAATGCATTTTCACATAACGTCACAAAACATGTCGCTTGCCAGCCGTCGCCATATTAAGCATTCATCCGCGTCCGTAGATTCCAGTCCCCGCACGCCAGGGTAGTCCAGGCGGCCCCGACACTGACTTTGCGCCGCGGGCCTCGGTTTTTTGCCATTCCGACCTGCCCAGCATGCAGTGTTTTTCTGTATCGACTGAGAATGCAATAAGCAATGCGGCTAGCCATGCGATTTATTGTTTTAATTGTAATGTTACTCGTACACAGCGACAACTATGCCACAATTTTTCACGCGTTTATATAATTCACAATATGCAAGTGTTCGTAGCTTACTAAAATCAAGACATGAACTTCTTATCCACAGTTTTACTACGCCCTTCCCTAAAACTAAGTATTTATATGGTATTGTAACTTTTTTTTTTATGTAAGCACATACAGTAGAATACCGACAGACGGTGATAGTAATTCTGAAGTCTCATCTGTGGAATTATATGACGCATACCATGGTGCATATGGTTAAACGCTGCATGTGGAGTGTTGATCCGCCAACGTCATAGACTACAGCCCGAGATTCACGGATCATCCTTATTTTTACAGGAATTTACTATGAATGGGTGGTGGTCTACACGGGACGACTTTCGTCTACCACCAATTTTAATTAATAGGCTGTCATTTTATAGTTGATAGATCAAATTCACACCAACTGCGTGTATTTTAGAGCTCATTAATTGATTAAAAATCCTTTTTTTTTAATCTCCGCCGGGGATCGAACTCATGATCTTTTGCTTGCAAAGCAAACGCTTTAACCATTGAGCCGGCAAAATCGTCGTCGGTTTAGTCGTGTGTGGCAATTATCTCGTTCCAATTTTATTGACCGCCATTGCAGGATCAAAATATTGAAACGAGATAAATCACCACACAAGGCTAAACCCAAAACCCAAAGCACCAAATCTGGCCGTGAAAACCTAAGAAGTTATTTAAGTATTTTAAATTGATTTTTTACATAAAAACATACAGGAAGGAGGAAGGTGGAAGTGAATTAGAAATATCATCTGTGAATTCTATACGCTCACCGTGTTACGTATAGCTAATCAATTTATGTGGAGTGTTGATCCGCCAACGTCATAGACTACAGCCCGACAGACACACATCATTCGTCTATCACAGGAATTGACTATGAATGGGTGGTGTTGTAAAAAATTTTACAGCATATTAAGTATAGAATACGAATTTTCTGTTTCGAAAAAGCAAATTTCAGAGGAGTGGGTACTAAATGTGCGAATATTTAAACGTTTGGGCTAAATGCACTCTTACACGAATTGATTATAGTTGGTGTTATAGTATGTACTATTAAATAGCATTACAAAACATCAACACTAAATTTGTCTATATAATGTCTATAATCCGAAAAATAAAAGGAATTTTAATTTTAAAATGTATACTTAAATGATTTAATTAAATAAGTTTTTTAATAAGTCCCTATTTGCCGACCTACATTAACCCGAGTAACTTTATCGTGCTTAGTTTAGATAATCCCGCACGCCTTCCTAGTAACGAAGTCACTAAATTATTTATTCAAAAAACTCTGTGTGTGCTGCGGGCCAATTTCAGGCGTCTTCTGTAAACCCAATATTGTGTAACCGTGCATTACGGCGGGGCTGTAGGGCGCACACCTGACCTAACCCAACCCTCCGTAATGGCGGACATAATATTTAATGGAACATGTTGTGAATATTATGTTTTAATTAAGAATAAAGTTGTGTACAGAGTTTGACATTGTTTAAACTTTAAGGTATTATTAAATAAGCTTCTACCCTTGACGAGATTTCATTATGACATATCATATTAGTACGACTCTACACTAGACTATGGAGGCAATAATTTTTTATATAATTCTGCATAAAATTTTATACGCATCAATTCACTCAGAAAAAATATCGGCGGACCGGGATTCGAACCTCGAGCCTTGCACCTTTGCTCTAATAATATAAAAAAGCTTGTGAATAAATGTTGATTGATTGGATCATAAAAATAATAATATATATACTCTGAATATATACTACATAGATATCTATCGTTATACGATGTTAACCACGGGTCGTCAACCTGGTCCGTACCGCCCACTAGTGGGCGATACAGGCTCCCGTGGTGGGCGGTGGGTAATTTTTAAATCTCCTGCATTCCTTCTGGAATTTTTTCCACCCATATACTGAATTGAAATATAGCGAGGTTGGTGGGCGGAAGGGAAATTTTACCATGTAAAATAGGCAAAAGTGGGCGCTAGGCATTAAAAGGTTGACGACCCCTGATGTTAACAATGGTATAAATACATAAAGTTTTGCGTATCTGCCCAGGCAGAGAATGGTCGCGTGGACTGCGCGGTGTGTAGAATAGATCAAAGATGCAACGTTCGGATCCCGCGTCTGCCGATATTTTTTCTGAATGAATTTATGCGTATAAAATTTCATGTAGAATTGCATTTGTTAAGGTTGAGCATTGGTATATATGTAATGAGTATATAATATTATAATGTAATGTTCAGTCTTGAACAATTCAGTTATTGCATCTTGTATTTTATTAGTTTCCTTTTAAAGCGTAGCTCTCAAGAGCGGCAATTCACTTTAAATTAATATTTGTGTCGCTTTTTTGGAATTTGCATTCCGCGAAATGGAAAATTCTCTCTAAATAATTGAAGAAACTATTACAGAGATGGCGCTCAAGGAGACACGGCGCGCCAAGGAAGGTAAGCAGCTACAGGGCTGCAATAGGACATTCCTAACTGCTGTGAAGCCATACGCTACCGAATCGGATATAAAACGATATACAATCTTGACATACAATAGTTAATATAAACTCTTCTTTAGCCTCGCCATTTCCCATCATCTGGGGTCGGCTCTCTTTGTGCACATTCGCCATGTCTGTCTGTCCTGCGCTGCATTCTCGGTCAAGCCCAGAGTTTCTTTTTCAAATCCTTGCTACAGTTGCAGTCCAGGTTGCCTGTGGTCTTCCAGGTCTTCATCTCAGCGTCAGTATGTTGAGGGCTTTCTTCATAATGTGGTCTTCATCTCTCCGTGTCACATGTCCATACCATCTTAGGCGGTTCTCCCTTATCTTTTCAGGTATGGGGCCACCCGAAATCAACCCCGAATATGCTCATTTCGAACTCTGTCCTACGAATCTTGGCATAAAATAATTACTATTAGCTAAATAAGAGTAACTAAAAAAAGGAAAAAAAATCATATCAATTTATATTTATTATATAATCATTATTTCTTCACCCTATCAATCTCCTTCTCTTATCATTCCCTGATAGTCACACCCCTAAACCTTTTCCTACAGAAAATGGGTTTGATTACTTATGAAGTACTATGTTGCTCAGTTGTCTCTTGAAAGTGATGGATTGAGGCTACGAGTTAGTCTAAATTGCAGTCACCTAAACAGAGACCATATCTTACTTGATCCATGTAAAAACGAGGTAAATAAATAAATATTTATAAAAAAATTAGTCCAAAATTCAATAAATTGTATATTTTGCTGACATGTGATATTTTTTCTTGATATGCCATCCGCCTCTGGCTCGCCTACTGTAGATGTACTGGTAATAAGAAAACCTCGAGACATCCTCCTTACGATTTCCGAGCCGCCCAGAAACTTAAATATTGCAAGAAATAGGCCAAAGACGTGACTTCACTAGAGAAAAATAAAAATATTTTTCAAATTATAAACGAGTACAGCGCAATCTTATTAGCAACAGTTTTATAACTGGGGCATTCAAATACAGTGACACAAATTAATCAAGTACCTTCATAGTATTGAAGTTGATTTTATTATACAAAACCAAACTGTATTTACATTTTCGCCATATCATGTAAACGCATATACTCGTATCAGAAAGAAAAAATGAAATCATTCATTATATCATCAATAATAAACATAAGTGTCTTATGAAAATGTCTTTATAAATTAAGGATATATTTTAAGTCTCAAATGATGCTCTTCTACGAGGGTTATCCGTAAAATAAGTTTCCCAGTGATTTTTCACAGTGTAGAACATGTTTAATTCCATGAATGCGTACATTTCTTGGAAAGTTCAGACTTTTACCTATATTTATACATAGTCACCACTAAGGTCAATGCATTTTTACATGCGGTATACGAGCTTTTGAATGCCCAAGTCAAAAAAATCTGCCGCCAAGCCACGCAGATACCTGAGAACCGTTAAGTAACGTTACTTATTGCTTGATAAACCTTTTTATCGATATAAAAGCCGCTTTCATACCTTTTCTGCATTTTTTTACAGTTGTTCATATTATATATTCCAAAATAACGACGTTAATATTTTAAAAAAACCGGTCCAAATTTTCTAATTCGTTTTTTTTTCGTTTTCAAAAATATATTTCTGCAATAAATTTGTTTCATTGGTAAGTTTGTTTATTTTATCATGAAAACACTATGATAGTTGATGAACGTATATCGTAGTAAATGTATTAGTTAATTTTTTTACTGAAACAATTTTCTCTAACGGTGCAAACATTTTTTAAAATGAAAACTCTATTTCATTTTTAAAAAATGCAGCAATGGAGTCTAAGGGAAAATAAATCATAACAAAAATAAACAATATTAAATTTTCTGCAATAATAATAAAGTTCGTTTCGTCATCAGATAAATAATTAAAGCACTAGAGAATGTTAAAAATGTACAAATAATAAAACCACTTTGATTAGTAATATTCATAGATTTCCTGCGTTGAATGCTGGTGATTTGATTTTGTAAGACATGACAAAGTGAGAAAGCTTACAAAGCAGCTTTCTATACTAATGATGGACTTAGTTAGGATATATACTATGGATGCCGCGGGAGAGCATAAACTAGAGAGCCATTTATTCAAGCCACCGGACTCGGAATACCGTCTATACATAAGCATAGAATGTACTTGGCAGAGCTGCTGGAGGTAGTGTTGGAATGAAATGAGACGAAGAGTATGGCGACTGACAGAGTTTTGTGGCTGCAGTTCAATACAGCCAATACTCCAGTTAGGTGAGCAGGCAAGGTGGTGATGATGATAGTGATATCAGCAATAAGTGTATGGTGTATTACGCCACTGATGTGAGGTATTCTCTGCTATGAATGCTAGAAAAGAGAGAGAGAGAGAGCGCAGTTCTTTAGCTTCTGAAGCTGAACGCTTTCTGGGAGGAAATGGCGGAAAGCTTTTGTGCTACGTGACGGCAGATAGCACTTTGTGGACTAACGTTTATAAATGGCCAAGATCCACGCCAATACTGAAACAAACGGGAAAAATCGATTGTCTGTCATGTCTGAACGCTTTCGCAGTAAATATATAACGTAAGTATAATGCAGTTATCCTTTTAAAAATGCTTCACGAATACATTATTCATACGAATGATCTAAGTAACAGTATTTTCAATAACATTAAGGTTATCAACTGACAATACTTGGTGAAACTGCATAATTATAATTTTAAAATAATGTAAAATAAAAAAATAACAAATTAACAAATATTTAGTTCTGATTCACATTTATTTTAAGCTACTAACTAACCGTCGTCTACGATGAAGATCAAAAATATAATTACAAGGAATGTTCTAAATTGAACACAAAAATATAATATTATATATAATAGCTTAATACATTAAGATAACACGTACCCCTTGATTTTATAATGTATTTTTTCAATGGTTTAACCCGCACACATAAACAATCTGTAGATATGTGTGTACTAACGTAGGAACTAATACTTGTACACACATATATAAGCCACTGCCAGTTTATAATTGAACCATTATTGAAGATGGTCTCCAGAAAAGTCGAAACACGTAATCGTATAAAATAAATGTGAATCAAAACTAAATACTTTCAATTTGTTAATTTTTTAACAAAAATTAATTTCACATCATAATTTAAGTAATAGTACAATAGTTCATGAAAATAATTACACAAGTAAGTGTTTTAATTATTCAAAAGAATGACTTAAGTTATTGAAGTTCATGAAATTAATAACAAGGTGTAGTGGCATGAGCAAAATGACCACAAAGTGATCGAAACTCGGAGTCGTGTACGGTGGTTATGTTCCAAGCAACGTACCTCCACGAGCGTCATGATAAGTATGTCCTAAGAAGCGTACCTCCTCGAACGTCATGTCGGTGGGTATGTTCCGACATGATCTCGTAGAGCTACGTTGGACTGACGGCTACACTACCTCCAGACACCAACTCATCACAGTCATCAACCCTGAATGAGACCCCTGCAATGGCGGTCGAAATATTTGACAAGATTAATTCGCCACACACGGCTAAAACCAAAAGCTATAATATACCAAACCTGGCCGTGAAAACATAAGAAGTCATATAAATTGATTTAATCGCTTATATATTTATTGTTTCATGTGTCCAATAAGCATCTTCTATGCGTAACATACTTTTGTTTGAATAAAAGATGGGTAACCTTTTTCTCAACAATGAAATTTTCTTTTTTCATTAAAGTTTCATCTCGCGAGGAATCACGTAGCATCGACACACGACCAGCGATTCTCAAGCTAATAAGGTCATAGGTGAGTACACGGGTACAGAGAGTACCGAAGCGAAGGAATCGATTTTCCCGATACTGATTTGCAAGTGAGATTCGACGCAGATTAGAGGAAGAGCGTGCCAGCTGGAGCAAGATTCCCAAACATACATAAATACATACATTAATGAAGTGGTGAACAAACTTTTTTATCCAAATATTCCTTATTAACATGAAATTCCAAACAAATAAAAACTTGCAATCTCCTCAGCCAGGTGGAATAGTCCAGTGTTGAAAGCGTTTGCTTCTCACTTAGACGCTGTCTCTTTACAAATCTGATCATTGAACACCTAAATATTTTTCTGATACAGCCGCAGTCTATGCAAGTTCGAGGGCTCTTGCCCCGAAGGCTCCCGGGAATCATCTATGTTCCTATCTTCTTCGTAATATCAATCCGGTGGATTGGTATAAAGCAACAAAATCTTGCATCTCGATCTCCAATCTTCTCGATCATCTGGTACTCTCTTTAGCTCAGCATAAGATCTACAACTCATATCCTCGAATACTTGCTGCAAATACTCCCTAATTAGATGTATACTTGTTTCCTCGTTTTAATATGTATCGCATAGAGCACTATTTCTATTGCATACTGGAAGACAGCGGTTTCGCATTCAATTAAAAGTTCAGTTCGCGTTCAGTTCTTGACATATATAAACATACTGATAGATTAAACTACTCGTACATCAATACTGAATAATCTAATTTCTTGGACCGTTTACCTTGAACCTGCGCTCCTTGAGAACACTTACTAAGGCATTGTTTTCAAACCACTTTCTCTCTATACAATTAACGGGCTATGATGAGCAACACCAAACGTGGCCGCAAAATTTATTAGTTCAGACGTAACAAGTTTATAGTTCAGACGCTCTTTCTGCATGTGAATAATAAATAACGTTCAACGTGATCCATATTAAAAACAAGGTAAAAAGTCATAATTAATTATTGAATTAAATATGAACTGATGATAAAGTTCACAGTGTTTGATTATACATAGTTGAGAACCACTGAACCACTAGGTTATCTTGAAACTGGCTCTAACAAAACTGTGCCACTTTTTTGTTAGCGATGTTGTTGGCAGGAAACTAAATGAGCACGCTGCGACTTGCTTTTCCAAACTTTGGGAAACTGCGCAATGACATCTTACTTGCGAAAGTAATAAAGGGAACTATACGGAGGCTTGCAGAGGTATAAATAGTACCATATGATGTATTTCTAACTTGAACGAGGAATAAACGAAACTATTTGACGACATCTTATTGCATAAAGAATAAAGAACGTTATATGGAATATAACTCGATTTTCTGCAATAATACAAAGTATAAAGAAAATATGAAACTATGTGATGGCGATTTTTTTTCATGTAAGGGCATGCAGGAGAGCACAAACGGATTTGTAACCAGTGCTCTCTATACGCTGCATGAGGAAAATATGAGTGTAAGTATCATCTTTTCAGCAATCTCATATAATCAATTTTGCCGGTGAGTATAGCTCAATGGTCAAAGCGTTTGCTTTGCCAGCCAAAGGTCGTAAGTTCAATACGCGACGGAGATTAAAAAAATTTTTTTTTAATAGATTTCTGAGCTTTAGTTGATGTGAATGTGATCCCTCACCCGTAAAGTGCCAGTCATAGCCTATTAATTAAAATTGGTGGTAGACAAAAGTCGTCCCGTAAATACCTACCCATTCATAGTAAATTCCTGTAATAATAAGGATGATGCGTGAATCTCGGGCTGTAGTCTATGACGTTGGCGGATCAACACTCCACAGGCAGCGCTTAGTCATATGTATCATGGTAAGCGTCATAAAATTCAACAGGTGAGACTTCAGAATTATTATCACCATCTGTTGGTATTCTCCTGTATGTGTTTACATATAATCTTTCGTGGTAGATATACAGAATATTGAAATACATTCTAAAAAAAAACAAAATCCTACATTATTAGAAACATTGAAAATAACTATGTGATTTTTCTAGTAGCAGTAAGTAGATTATTTGTGTTTGAATAATGAAAAAAAAGGGTTGTCCCTCGCCGACTCCGGCTCATTCATCTCAGCTCTTTGCCCTTTTTCATGGTGCAAGTTTTAGGAGCAGATCAAAAGGTCTCTTCCTCTTGCAGGAGGGCTAGGGTTGTACCCCGTAGTTACTGCCCTCCCGGCTCGCGAACTGGCCCTGTGTAATTCAACAGCCTGAACCCGTATGCCTACATCACTTCATGCAGGTCAAAACGACCCTAGCCTATATACTATACCTACATTTTCAGTTATCCTGAACCAAAGAAAAAATACGTTTTTTGTGGTAGCAAAAATGGCAATTTAGGGAGAAATTGTAGATTTTTCTAGCAGATTTAAATAACACGTAAAGAATACGTTTATGTGTCGCGTGAAATCCAATTATTAACAATTAATTATCGTTTATGTGATGTGTGTCTATCCGAGATATTTAAGAGAGAAGAAAATTAAGAAAATTAAGAAAAAATCAAAACTATATTCAAATACAAGTACTCTCAACTTAAGGAAGAACGACTTCAGGTCGCTAAAATAAATATCGGATCGCGTGGTGGCGGTATGAGGAGCAGATGAATATCACAAAGACTTTTTCAGAAGCACATATATTTACGGCAAACTTTCGGCCCGGGCCGACCACAACCCGACACTCGTCGCGGTCGGGGGACAACTGACTGGCGCCCGTGATCGATGACACCCAGCGCCGCAAGAGGAGATCTATAGTATTACACTTGTCAAACAAGCGACACATGCATGTCCGACGAGCGAACAAAAATATAAAACGAAAGATCGAGGTTTTCGGCAGCAGCCGGCAATGACTATATCATGCTGATATCAATATATACAGCAGTTTTACGATATGTTTTATTTGCGAAAACCTTTGCATCAATATTTTTTTAACAAGGTTACAACTAATACGGCTAAACGCTACAAGTAGAAGGAATGAATTCTGTTCGTGTAAGAAGTATGGATATTTTTATGCCGATATTTGTTCCTTATCTGGATGGAGTATACAACAACTGAAAACTCAACGGTGGCTTTAGATATTGTCACAAGAGGATGGCTTTATAACGTACACCCGTATGCAGTCATTCCTTGGCTTAAGCTAACCAGCTTAATACCTGTATACAGAGTCATTTCATAAGATAACCTACCTATAATAGCAATTTTCCTTTAGAATGATTACAGTGAGGAAGCCTCAGCGCTCGACTCACCTCAAATCTTAAGAAACATCTCTGCAGGCGGGTGTTAAGTTAGTTACCTTACCCAAATGTTCCCTAGCACCTCAGTCCGCGGGAGTACCATCAAGCTGGGCTAAGCCCCGCCCGACTTTCATGGCGGCCATATATTACGAGGGGCGGAGGAGTCTTATAAATAAGATACGTCTTCGTTTCGGCCCAAAAATGGATATTTATTATGCCGAAATGAGATTGAAAATATAACGTCATTTGCGAAGCGCGTTTTTTTTCATTTTACGCGCAGTTTTTATTATTATTTTGCAACGCATTTTATGATTACATAACTGAAAATTCATAGCCAAATGGAAAATTTGCGTTGAGACGCCGCTTAGAACCGAATGAAATAAACATCCGGAGCTACAAATGAGTTTTAAGATAAAAAATATAAACAAACCGTTCTCGAACCCCCGACTCTCGACCTATAAATGCATCGAAAACTTTACATAGTACTGTTACAACCCAAAGTGCAGTGGGAAATATTTGCGCTTTCGACACTTCGGATTATGATTTGTTTCATACACGTCGTAAACGTTAATATGATAACGAGCTCGTTCTCCAGGATGAATTATCCCGTAAAAGAGAATATTATTTTACTTGCTATCTCTTTTGATAGTTGCGATGATAGGGTTGAATCAAAGAACTTGAATATCAATTTACTTTTATATTTATCAACACGTCAAGTACGGTACAGCAGGAGAGACAAATGAGAACAATACTGTAGGTATGGGTGATTGATTGTGAGTCCCGAAAACTCGAGGCTCGGAGTTATAAAGCCAGATTTGAAGCGTCCAAATGTTGGTATGCCCACGCCAAGTGGCCAACTGACAAGGCACAAGTGAGTGAAATTCCTTGAATCCTTCAGGGTTTATTACAATTTCTAAGAGTTTTATTATTATATTTCTTACAATTTCTAATTTTAATACCCAATCACTCAAATTGCGTAGTTTTAAACTGTGATAGTCAATTAAAGCGGATTATTAAAAATGTATTATAATTTATTATTTTTTACGATATTTTTGACATCATCGAGAAGGTCCATCTTAAGATTGATAATATTTTAACATTTTCTTTATATTAAACGAAAGATAGAAGACGGATTAGAAGTGCATTTAAATTCTTTATCTCAACACTATTATTTATACTTTTTAAATTCACTTTTGATATCTATTTCGTATTTCAAATAAATAAATACTCTTTACCCTGTTTTAATATGGACTACGTTAAGCATTGTTTATTCATATGATGTAAGACTGAGGTTTCACTTTCAATAAGAGTATTTTCACTTCTCTTAGTGTATAAGCGTGATCCATATTAAAAGAGGCAAAAACTATAAACCTATTTAATTTTAACACATTTAAAAATAAACAGTGAAAATTAACTTGTGAATAACATTGTAGCAATTTTTTGGACTAAATAATGCGCAGTAAACAGTAGATTTTAAAAAAGGGGTTTTTTATTTTTCTTATGATAATTTCGGTAGTAAAAGGAGCTTTAATAATTAACACATTACACTAATAAAGTGTATGTTTACTAATTCACACGTAACCACGTAATATATATAAAGTAAACAAAGAAAACAAAGAAAAACTGTTACAATGCGTAATTGAAACGAAAGAATGAAACATCAAAAGGGTGTATCCTCGTGTTACTAATGGTGGTCCCACTAGCATTCATAACCTAACAATAGTAATTACAACAATGAAGAACGGGGTCGCCATAGTCGCCATTTTGGTGAATAGACTTAAATACTAAGGCCAGAAAATCCCGGGCGGCATACTTTTTCATTTAACAGCCATTTTCGCTGAAAAACCTCCAAGCAGGTCGGTTTGTTCCATTTTTTTTAAATAAATGAATATTTACGTTCGTGTATGTTCACAAATGCATAGTGAATGGAATGTGTTCATAAATATATTTTCAAATTATCATTTTTAGGTTATGATTGTGACGATTTTATTAACATTCAACATATTCACACAACTGGTCGTTTAATTGCCACGTAAAATAATTAAATATTGTAACACAAGTATTTAAGCATTGACAAGATGTGAGCATATATTTTTTTATGTAAACGCATGCAGGAGAGCACAGCCTTAAAGAGATCCTGATTATAAGATAAAGGATATATATATGCTGGAAGAGCATTCCAAAGCTTACCGGTGGTATTTATTAAGGTGCTTTGGAAACTAAAAGTTCTTCGTCGACACAGATTAACCGTGTATGGATGTTAGGCAAGTGTAAGATGAGTTTGTCGGTTGTGGGTGGGTGCAGGAAGAATTAGTTCTTTGAGTTCCGAAGATCAGCGACCGTGGTAATAACGGTAGAAAAGACTAAGTGAACCAATCTTACGCCTGTGTTCCATTGATTGCAGTTGTTATGTTTACGATTAAAAATAAATAAATAAAATAACTTCACTTCCAACGCAAAAATCAATAGCAAGTTAGTAAAACCTACAAAAGTGTCTTAAAAGGTTAAATGAAAAATATTTAAAAACCAATTAAGAGCAGCATACGTATATAAAACAAGTTTCAATAAAAATATGAAAATAATTTCACAATAAACGTGTAATTTTTCAAATGAACAGAAACTAGCTCATGTATATTCTAATCTAAGGTTGCAAGTTCAAATCGCAAGTCATAAGTCTCCTTTCGCAACAAGTCTGACATATTTTGTTTTATTTATGTCACCATAACATTCCCGCCTCGTCCCGCTGTTTAGTGCTGCAATGCGAGCCTCGCAGTGCCATCTAGGTGATTCGCGGCGCAATAAAGTTTAACATCCCATCAAAATGCATATCCGCTTTTATAGACGCCGTTATGGGGTTGTTAGCCCGCTCGGGATTACTACTTCCGGTTTCCCGATCCCTTTTTCGATGGCCGGAAGCTGCACCCCCGCCTTCCGTTTCCCCCCGCCGCCGCGAGAACAAAATGGCGTTTTTTTATTGTGATCATTACTGTGTTTTCTGAAAAACCAATACAAGTTTTTCTCGAGATTTTCCCCGAGGGATGCACCTGAAATGTGTTTTCGAAATGAAATAGATATCGTATACATTATTTTTAAAGAACGTCTGTTCCAATTTCAGGTAAGGAAATTGAGGATCTCATTCTACTCCAAAATTTACATCAAATACTCATGTATTTGCAATATCGTACATAATTTGTCAAATTGCTGAAAATTAAGAAGCTTGAAGAAAATAAGAGCACAATATTTTAATTTGCCAAGGGAATTATTTTTGGAGCGAATGGCATATAATTTTTTTAAAGTACCTATATTTCGATTAGGTGTCGTTATAATCCAATCACGTTATAAGTATTTAGATATATTAGTATTAACTTAGTAGTTACATTTTTTGAGTATGCCTGCTTCTTAATTCTGTTCGGGGTTCTCTGTCTGCTTCAAAAATTTACAACACATATAATAAAATATCGTAAACGATTCGTCGAGGTGACGAAAAGCCGGACACACGAAGAAAATAAGACCGTGATGTTTTTATATGCTCGTATGCATAGCTACCGCTTAGTAGTTGAAACTTTCGTAAAAGCCTTTTAACACTTGGCATAAAGAATATTGCTTACGAGTAATGTGCTGACTTACCCATGAAGAGCTCATCTTGAATATGTGTCTCTGGTGCCACCGAAGCAAACTAACCAACTTTTGATATAAGACTCACCCATGAAGATGTCCTCGTCGTCCGCGAGGTGGTGAGCTAGAGAAGACATTTGTAAATGTTAGATAAGGGAATATAACACCACGACTGTTCAGTAAATACTGCTGAAGTGAAACGCGAAGCGACAGATATAGAAAAAGATATCTAAATGTGGCTGCCATGATCGAGAGCTAGATGAATTTGGGCTCTGCATAGTGACTTAGGTGTTAATAGGACTAAGACATGATTTTTATAATACCTAGTGTGCAAGAACTTTAGTTGCAGTTATATGAAAACATTATTGCGGAATGTGAGAACGTGAAGTTGTTAGATTGTTCGAATCTGTACTGCTGTAAGGTTTTGAAGTGATGTTACAATGTTTCAATGACAATACTAGTTTAGTTTAATGATCACACTAATAATATACTAAATAAATAAGCAAAGGTGTCAGGTAAGAAAATATTATGTCTTCCAAGATCTTCACAAACGCTCTAGAAAGTATTCTTAAACTAGTATCCTGGAAAACGTGAGGAATAAATACAAACGGATAATACATTTCCCACCCCCGATTTTCAGATAACATAGTGCTAAAAGCTTAATCACACGATAGGCTTGAAGACATGCTCTACAACCTCAATGAAGCGTCAAACAAAATTGATTTGAAAATTAACATGGTTAAAAGTAAAGCCATGATGAATAGTCAAATTTCAACAACTTTTGAGCTGATTTGAAGGAGCTCCATTGAAGGAGCTCAAATCGAGGTTGTAAATAGATATACTTATTTGGGACAAGTAATCCAACTAGGACGAAACAACTTCTCGAAAGAAATCGACAGGCGTATACAACTAGGAAAGGCAGCATTTCTTAAACAAGTACATTTTTAAAGCGAAAATTCCGCAATGTTTTAAAACTAAGGCGTTTAACCAATGCATTCTCCCAGTATTAACTTATGGCCCAGAGACGTGTAATCTAACAGCAGGTGTTTCACATAATATAAAGGTCACCCAGCGTGCTATGGAGAGATCCATGCTAGGAGCGTCGTTAAAAGATGCGCAGAAGAACTCAAGTAGTGGAGGTTACCCAATGAAAAGGCATACTCAAGTGGCAATGTGACATATCTATCGAAGACACGACGTGTTGGAGCGGCGTACAAGAATTGAGAGGCAAACGGAGTGTTGGCCGATCAAGATGGACTGATCAGACGAATAGTTGGATTCGTCTGGAAGTGGAGGGCGATCGAGAAGGGTGGAGACACATGCGGGAGGAATATGTTCAACAGTGGACGGATACAGGCTAATGATTGACTTACCCAGGAAGATGTCTTCGTCATCGTTGAGGTGCTGGTGCGCTAGGGCCGCCATGGCCCTGGTGAGCGACGGAGGCTCCGCACGCGGCCCAGGCGCGCACGCGGCCTGCGCGCGCAACGACAGCGGCGACGCGGCCAGCACGCCCCCGCAGGGTATTACGCAGCACGAAGACTACCGTCTCCAACTCCAACGAGGACGACACCACCGAGAGTTCAAGCAAAACTAGCTGCGGTTCTTCACGGTTCTCTTCCAAAGTCACCACTACATACAGTAAGATGAATTTGCTGCAGTTTGTTCAGGCTCTCTTTCAAGGACACCACTTCACTCAGTTGACAAAAAAATAACGAAAGGTGATTTTTTTGATGATTTTTTTGTTCTAATTCAAAGACACTACACACTCAGTTGATAAGATTCCAGTTCACACTACTGTCACACTCTAATCATGTATCAAAGAGTAATTGGAGCTTTTTTATATCCACTTACAAGGTCGCAATTCATAGTTTTTAGATCGATCGAGTTATTATTTCCAACTCGAGTAAAATTTTTAACCAAATGCAAGATCATAAAATGCTGCTAATCACTCAATAATTTCTCTATCATCAACAATTATCGACAATGATTCAATGTAGAAACAACATGCTTCTTTGTACATAGACGTTTTAGAACTTGCCTTGTGAGATATTTTTTTCAGCAAAATCGAATTTCGTTTTCAATCTTCATTAGCATTGCTATAATCTGTGAAGAGAGCTTCACTCTTCTTTAGAAACGTTGATGATGGTTATGTTTTGTGTTTTTTTTTCTTTGGTCGCGAGCCCGGTGTTCCGGGACCACCACAGCAGCCTCAGATCTTGGTGCCGGCCCCTCTTCGGAGGCGGCCGATTGAACGTGTGGCTACTTCATCTTAGTTCACCAGAAAGTGACTCTTCACCAACTACTCCAACACTGTATCACTCTTGATTAAAAGTACGCGGTCTCGGGCACTGTTTTTAACTTTTTATTATCAAGCTCTATGATGTTTTGTTGGATCTCGCCGAAGAAACTTTACCGGGCGGCTGAAAAGTAATTAAAATGAAGATGGTCTTTCAAAACTATTTGCATAATTAAATTGACTACGTCTTTTGCGTAATTTGTATCGAAGTAGGGTTCTTGCGCAATCTTATATAGCGTATACTTTCCTGTAGTATCTTAAACAAATAGGTACAACACGTCCTAAAGTAAACTGATTCCTTAAACTATTATCGAATAGTCACTTTATGGGCATGTCGATTTATAAACACAAATTTTGCAAAAAGAAAATCATGATATTGTGATTACATCCAATATAATCTGTACTACATACAGCCATTACAGATTACTTTAGTACAAATAATTTAAAAATAGTTTCTAGTAATGTAGAATCTTATAATAAGTAATAAAGTAGGCGTATCAATGCCAAATTTACTTAAATTATATTATTTGCCGGCAGGTATAGCTCGATGGTCAAATCGTTTGTTTTGTAAGCCAAAGGTCGCGGGTTCGATCCCCGATGGAAATAAAAAAAACGATTTCTGAGCTCTAAAATACTCCCCCGGTAAGTGAGAATTTGATACCTGTTCCATAAAATGCCAGTCATAGCCTATTAATTAAAATTGGCGGTAGAAGAAATTCGTCCCGTGAAGACCACGCATTCATAGTAAATTCCTGTAATAATAAAGGATGATGCGTGAATCTCGGGATGTAGTCTACGACGTTGGCGGATCAACACTCCAAATACAGCGCTTAGCCACATGCACCACGGCGAGCGTCATAGAATTCCACAGATGAGACTTCACAAATTACTATCACCATCTGTCGGTATTCTCATGTATGTGTTTACATAAAAAAGGCAAATATATAACAAAAAAAATTGTTTTCAATTACTTGACAATGGCAATCGGTAAATACTCGTATAAAACAATTTAATTGTAACGAGTGTTCTTAAAATATTAAATCCTTCTATAATTAATTTTACGTATTTTTCAGCTATTAAAAAGATTTCACGTTGAATAAAATTGAAAGTTAATTGAAGGAAGTTAAATGTATAATAATATAAATAAAATTTGCGTTTATTTATTGATGTTTATTAATATTTTAATTTATTTTCTGTTTGTTTTCACCAGCAATCTGAAACAAAAGAACACATTTTTATTAATTAAGAATCATAAATAAAACATCTTATTATTCGTGGAGTTGTAAATAAGTGACTTATTTTTAAACGGGAAAAAAAACTTTTGCTTTAAACATAGGAATTTCAATGGATATTCAAATCTATTTTGAGTAACAGGCTGACACGGGACACTAGTTTTCATTTGAACCGGAAATCGTGGCTCGAACGCAAGGGAAACATGCACGCCTAGTAAGGAAAGCCATTGAAATCAAAAGACATCACATCAACATCAACAGGGATGACGGTTTGATTCTCAAAACAGCATGGCTTCCACCTCTAGCGCATATAAAAAAAACAGACAATCAAGGACAACCAAAGTCCGACATGACATACTTGAAACATACCCACCGTTCACGATTCTCCGACATGACCTCGTGGAGGTACGTTTGGCTGACGGCTAAGCAACCTCCAGACAACGACTCATAACAGTCATCAACCCTGCAATGGCAGTCTCAATATTGGAAAAGAGTAGTTCGCCACAAACGGCTAAACCCAAAAGTCACAATACCAAATCTGGCCGTGAAAACCTAAGAAGTAATTTATTATGAGAAATTTTGTCGATCAAGATAACTGATAAATTGTGGAATGCTTTTCCAGGTCAATAGTCATACATGTTTTCTCCTTATAATGTGAATTTATTTAAAAAATACTATTTTACGCTCTTAACTACTCACTTTGTACACAAAAAATATTACCTTTTTCTAATCTCTAGTGTAATATGATAATCTATATATATAAAAATCAATGTCTGTGTGTCTTTTATGCATTCCGTTACCATTAACCCGATTGCGATAATACTTTGTCGAATTATTGCTGATACTAAAAGGAAAAAGATAGGATACTCAAAATTTGATTTAATTACAAAAATTAATTGAATATTTACGTAAAACATGTTTTCATACAAGACTATTGTAATACAGAACGGCCAATTTAGAACATTGTGTTTCCTTGGCAACGCCGTAAACAAAAATTCATTGACCTGAAGTTATTTTAAGTAGGTAATTTTAGTAGGTATTTTAAGTAGGTATTAACGTAAGGTACTGAATATTTTGAAACGAAATTCGTTTTTCGAATAAACTATTTCAATATTTGAATTTTTGACGACTTTTTTGTTTATCGAATTAAAATAAATATAACGTATTTATTGTGTGTGATATACAGTAGAAAGAGTTAATTTTGGAATTCTAATTGCTGGTCGGCTTCGGATAGTATTATATAATAATTTAATAATTCATTTTAAGTAAAAAATTAATAAATTAAAAATATTTAGTTTTGATTCACAATTTATTTTAATGTTTACATGTTTCGGCTTTCCTGGAGACCATCTTCAATAATGAAAAAATAAAAACAGGCCGTGGCTTATATAGGTATGGACAAGATCCTATATTATTACACACATATTTACAGGTTGTATATGTGTGCGGGCACAACAATTGAAAAAGGTTTTTTTAAAAATTAATTGGTATTTGATTAGTCTTAATGTATTGAGATTTTTTTTTTTATGTAAGCACATACAGGAGAATACCGACAGATGGTGATAGTAATTTTTGTCTCACCTGTGGAATTCTATGACGCTTACCATGGTGCATATGGCTAAACGCTGCGTGTGGAGTGTTGATCCGCCAACGTCATAGACTACAGCCCGAGATTCACGCATCATCCTTTATTTTTACAGGAATCTACTATGAATGGGTGGTCTTCACGGGATGACTTTTGTCTACCACCAATTTTAATTGATAGGCTTTGACTGACATTTTACGGGTGATGGATCAAATTCACACCAACCGGAGTAATTTAGAGCTCAGAAATCGATTAAAAATCCTTATTTTTTTAATCTCCGTCGGGGATCGAACCCACGACCTTTGGCTTGCAAGACAGCCAGCATTATACAATAATATTTGTTTTGCTTTCAATTTAAAAAGATATTATGAAATACTAGGTATTATATTTTTTTAATTATAATGAATTCTAAAATTATAATTATTTCACCAAGTATTGTCAGTTGATAACCTTAATGTTAGTGTTATATCAATCAATTTATTTTCATTTTTCAAAAGTGAATTTCAAAACGTAACATTCACTGTGAAATCAATTATGCCACCCAAACGAAAAGCAATAGGTCAAGAGTTCAACTCAAGCACGAATGAAAAGGGCATCTCGAGCTTCAGAAACAGTCGAGCAAAGGAGAGCAAGATTGGAAACAGATCGAGTACACGCTGCTCAAACCCGTTCATATGGACAGATGAGCAACGGGAAGCGAGATGAGAAACAGAGTACACACTGCTAAAACCCGTTCATCTGAAACAGATGAGCAGCGGGAAGCAAGATTGGAAACAGATCGAGTACGCGTAGATCATACGAGACGTACTCTGCATGCTGATTTAAATCATAGTGCTTTCCATTACGATCCTAATTATGATTACAGTCTGCACCCAAGTATTGTTATTGGAAAATTGATAAATTATGCGTGTATTGTAGTGCCTTTAAATTTAAAAATGAAACACTAGGAATGTGCTGCACGAGTGGAAAATTGAAATTGCCAGAATTACATTCACCACTCGAACCTTTATTAACGTTGGTATCGGGTGATACAAGTGAATCAAAACATTTCTTGACAAACATACGAAAGTACAATTCTTCTTACTACCACTGCCGAACGCAAATCATTCCTCATCGTAAAAATGGTCATGTTCAGCAAGTCTCAGAAACGCATCGATCGTACGATGGATTGCAATATCTGATTTTATTTTGGCAAGGAGAAGACGGATACCATTTCAACATCCCGTTGAGAAATCCACAAACAGATGAGGAAACGACTAAGAAAGTCAGTGCCATGAATTACTATTCATATCGATTGATGATTCGTGAAAACGCTGAAAATCATATCCTAAAAGGTCGAAATTTGTTCCATCAATACATGTACGCGAAAATGGAAACTGAACGACTCCTCTACATTTGATTAAATTAAATCAAGTTGCGTTCCGAAGGGTATATTCATTTACGCGATGCAGCTGTAAATGATGGCTGAAAAACAAAAAAAACATTGTGTATCCAAAAGCACTCCAATAAATAAAAACACATACGGGCGCCACTGTCAAATTTAGGTAAGAACAACATAATCTAAGTTTATTGCTTCTAATTAGCTCCGGTCACGTCTCATGTCCGACTTATCCAATCGGAAGACGAGAGGCTCCCGACGAGGCGCTTCCATAAGCACTCGCGGTTTCTTTTTTTTTTAATGGCATTGCAACGCATGCCGGGTACACGCTAGTATGTATATAAAAATAAAATAAAAAGTCCATAAATTTTCATCAAGTTACTCAATAATTAACATTAGAAGGCGTGTTGCTTGAGTGGATGCCAAGTTGTGTAAAAAACACTTGTAAAAAAGAAATCTCAAAAAATTAAGCCGGAAATTACATTTTTCTGTTAAATTTAAGCGCCAGATTTGTGCTTGTTTTGCAGGATAACAAGACCGGACTAAGTAACAGACTTGAGAAGAAATCTTAAGCAGCGAAAGAGAGAGATAGGGGGGGGGCTTAATGGTGAGAAAACAAAGATCGGAAGATCTCCTGAGGAATTACGCCGGCATAATTGTAGTAACTCTGGCTGGATATCAGGGGCAGAGAAGTATCCAGCTGATAACGGCGTTGTTTTCTTTATAGAGGACGAAAAGACAACAAGAACAGCGGGTATTTATTGCTTCACAGATAGCGCTGGATGTTCTTAAAAATAAAACATTGCTTCTCATTTACTTTTAGTTTTTTTTTGTATAAGTCAAGTATGCTATAGTCTATAATCCATTATCATAAAGCAAAAGACTTTAACAATATAAACCTCAAGTGTTGTGGTCTTAACCCTTTCGTTACGGCTCGGTGGAATACAAATTATACTGTCAATACGGTAAAAAAGTTAAAACTAGTATTTGAAGCATAAAAAGTACTTATCTGACCTATTTTCACATATCAGATTAGTTCTTTTATCCTTTAGCTATCAGATGATGCATAAAAAACTATTATATTTAACAAACGTTCATTATGTAACTCCATACATGTGGTGGCATTGACACATGTGGTTTACAGAAAATCGCTCCTGTGACGAAACCTAACGATATTTATTTACATGCTTTACAGATTCCTGTTAAGAATACATGTAGGTTGATAAAGGGAATGACTGCAGTTTCAAGTTCCTACCGTAGATGTCACAATGAGTACTGAAAGTAGTGAAACGATATATCACGGCTACCGATGTTAACGGTAAGGGAATCTTAGACGGCATATATCGACAACCAGAGACAAAAAAGGGTTAAACAATATAAACCTAATTTTGTTATTTTTGTTTTCTTTTAAGAATATATTTCAATAGTCTTCAGAAGTTTCATTCGACAACGGAACTGGTGATACCTGAGGCCACCCTGCGGCTGAACATGTGGAGAAGCACACCTGAGGGGAATACTTGGATTGCCCCGAATGAGGACCTAGCCTCTGGACACAACCAGGGGTGGAATATATGGAGGTTCCTTAACAGACTTCGGACCGGAGTATGCAAGACGAGGACAAAAATAAAAGCCTGGCAGTTTTACGGCGGACCGACTGAATGTGACTGCGTCGCGGAGCGGACCCTGTCTCACCTTCTGGAGTGTGCGCTGTGTCCGAGTAGCTGCAGAATAACTAGGACCTTAGTTATCACGATCCATATAACATATCTCGTTAGTTTCACATTTCGAATATCCATCAAATATTTCATGCTGATTATATAATAGATGAAAGCCCTCCAAAATGGATACACAACATTTTCAATTTAAATGATACATTTGTTTTTTGATATTACAATAATCGCGTCATTAAACCAAATTTAATAATTAACGCATTTACCAGAATCGTTAAAAATCGCAAAATTTCGCATTCACTTCGATTGCTATTCACTCGAGTGTTTTCCCTTGCAGGGATTTTATTTCCCGTTCCCCGGCTTTTGGGGCTTTTCGCGAGGTGCGTATGGCATTTTTAATTCGCCCCGATAAGTGATGTAATCAGTAATGAATTGGCAACACCGCCACTCGAATACCTAATGACCTGTACAGTAATTACACAAATTAATCTTTCTCGCGTAGGAAATGTATCAAAAAAAAAATCTGACGCCCCGTACGTAATTGGGCGATTAGTGGGCTGGATATTGGATACAAAAAATATAATAACGTTTTGGTTATTTTTATATAAATATTGTATGTGATAAAACAATTGAATTTTCTCGCCTACTTAATCATATTTAAGGTATTTAAAACAAACCCTAAATAAATATGAAGACGGCATCTTACAATTATAAGAATATCATGTGGATGATCAAATAAAGGGGACGATAACGCTTCCATTTCTTAAATTAGTTAATGGGAATGTCACTGTTGTGCGACATCTAAAATCTGCATCCAACTAGCTGCTACTCCCAGGACATTATGTTGGACATAAAACAGAATTGAGACTATATAAATATTAATTAATAATATTTTTGTGTGAAAAATTATACACCTTGCTAATTATATAAAAGGTTAGACCAAAGGAAGAGATCAAATATATATAGGTAAGAGTCTATTCTACAATGTATCGGACTCAATAAATGCACATAATCCTAATGATATCCTTTTTGTAGTTCAATAACGTCGTCAGAACCAAGTAGCAGCTCAAAATGGTTCTCTCAAATAATATCTTAAGCATATACCAACACAGAACGCGTCTCTTATTCTAATGGACGATAAACACCATCAAATATTGTCTCATAGTTTGTTGTTTGATCAGATAGACAGGCGTCATAAAAAGAGAAGTCAAACAGTTTGAGTAACTCTCTTAATATTAATTGTTCTGATAGTTGAATATTTATGAATTGCTCTTTTTTATTTATTAACAATTTTATCAACTATCATTTCTAGGCGAATCAATTCCTGAATCAGTGACGTTCAAATTTTCCGATTCTATTGATCCATCCATTATATTTAAGATCACTAGGAGGTTATTCGGTCCATGTGTTCGTTAAAAACATGTTCATCCCAGCTCTAAAAACACAATTTCTTTCTATGTTTCGAGTTTTAGGCGCTTTTTAAGGCAATGTATTATCAAATTTCTAAATGAACACACTTTTTATGTAGTTGTGTTTATCTCTATTTCTTCTGCTTTTGATGCTACATATTACCCATTGTATTCGCAGCACATTCGGATATACTGTCTATAACGAAAAGCGTTTAACATATCATTTCATTTAGGGCAAATATTTCGCATCTATAAAAACATTAAAAAAAATATATTTTTAAAACCTGATATTTATCTCGCTTGGTGAAAACCCTCCCTGTCCCGTCCTGTTTTTGGAGACCCGTTACTGGACGCAAGCAAAAAGCTACTTGTTAGAGAGTGGCTGAAGGCCTTCCCGTGATTCTATGCGCATCAGTTAGATGTCAAATATACCTCAGTCTAAGGCAGCGAAGTTAGTATACTACAGCGAGTCTCGAATTGCCTTCTTTGGTATCACGTTGTTAATCACGAAATACGTGGGAATGGATGAGGAAATGGTAATGTTGGGAAATAGATTCTGCAGAATGGCAGACATCAGTTAGGAGCCATTACTTGGTTATATATATTAATAAACAAGCACTAAGCCATTAAGCCATTGCACTCTAAGAATAATATTATTGAATCTTAATGTTTGTACGATTAGCCGAATCAAATATCTCGATTAATTTGATAACGTACGATTTCCATTAGAACGTTTCGAATTCGAGTCAGCAGTTCGTGGAATAATATATTTATGCTGGATCAATTAATCATCAGAAAAAACCGAAATCCGACCTCTAAGCCCCGCAGGTCAAATATAAAACACTCACTCGCTTTTAACGCGTAAATACTTTGTTTACGAACGTTAAGGCTTGTTTCATAAACGTAAATTTCCTTTCGTGCCGATTCCGACGAAAACATGCTGATATAATTTTATTTTTAAGCAAATATTAAATCATAAAATAAACAGTCGAACGGGAACATAAAACAACCGAAAATGTTTTCTGCTAGTGTTGTTTGTATTACAAATAGTGTCTGACCGAAGTCACGGTTTTTTGATCATTTTCTGCTGCGGTTTTTTTATGTTGGTTTTAACCCTTTCGTTGTCGGCATATGCCGTCATAAGATTCCCCGACCGTTGACATTGGTTGACGTAATATTTCGTTTTTTTACTTTCTTAGTATAGTTTTTTATGCAACATCGATAGCTAAAAGATACAAGAACCAATGTGATATATGAAAATAGATCAGGTAAGTACATTTATGCTTCAAATACTAGTTTTATAATTGACAGTATAATTTGTATTCAAACCGAGCCGTGATGAAAGGGTTAACCAAGTTGAACAGAACACGAATTTTATTCCTACTGAAGTTATATTAATTAATTTATTTATTTACATAACATAATGATATCAGCTTGATATAGCTCTTTTAGGCTGATGCCGTAAAGCCTTGAAAAACGATCATTTGTGTCTTATTTATGTTCGCTTTCTACTGTAGTCGGAGGAATATATTGAATATGGCATTCAACGGCGTCCAGGATGAGAGCCCGAGGACTTAAAGAGACGGTAGTTGTAGTATCCGAGGCATATTAGAGTGTAACTCAATTTTTAAATACAAAAACAAGCTCCAAATGCCTGGACTATTTGTTCATAGAAGTCGGTTCAATAAAAAATAAAGGATAATTGTATGGTATATTGTAAGCAAATAAAATAAAATAATATTTAAATATAAAAATTGTGAATAATGTTACATACTCATAGTGCGGGATATAGAATTCTTAGTAAGAAACAAGTTTTAAAAAAAAAATGCTTCTTAGGGGACCGATCGTAGGATAATCAAGCACACCTCAACCTCTCAGCCATATCCCTCAGTAAAAAAACTTGAATGTAAAATAATACATAAATTCCTACAATTCAAAAAAGAACGCCTCTCCTAATGGTCAAACAATGATGCTCGCAAAATCCTTCTTTCGGCAAAAACCGCCGCTCTAAAAAAATGAAAATAAAACGTGGAGGCGAGAGCTTTTTTATTTCGGGCAACGAAAAGCTCTTTTTAAAAGAGCATAAACATATTGTGGAATTCCATTACCCTCCGGCTGTCACGGAGCCATATTAAAGCGATACATCACCGGCTTCTGTTCCTGAATTCCACTCCCCGCAAGGTTGAACCAGTTCCACACTTCTACACACAGCGTACATCAATAATAAGCAACGCACTTGCAAAGCAACCCTAAACAATGGATTCAGAACCTACAACTTCTAAAGCACCTTCTTCAAAATCATCAACAGCCTTTCAAAGCCTTCCCTGTGTGTATATAGTTTGAGTGTTTCTACCAATTTTTTTTCACATGGATCACTATTCAAAACTTTATTTTAAACATAACTGTGTTGTATTAAACATCCAAAAGTCTTTAAAGTAATTGTTATAATCAAACTCTTTATCTTAGATTCATAGTCAGGTACGATCAAGGTCCAAAACAACAAGTATCGAGGAATTTGCGGTGTACGAAATTTTATCAATAAGGAATGCTTACGAATCGATACGGAGCATGGACCATCCCAATAATATGCCACTCTATGTGGATTGAAGGGATCAAGGTCCAAAACAGTACTGAGGAATGTGCAGTGTATGACATTCAATGTATTAATATTACTTTTATAACTGCTTACTCATATTCTAAATTAGGGTATAAAAAGGGGTCTCGTATTAAATAAATTAGTACCAACTCATCTCCGGTCTTTGGTCTTATCCTGAGTGCCGAATACTTGGTATTCCGGCACACTATATAAGCTGATGCTGTAATTTCGGGACCGCGATCTCGGTTCCGGAACAATCACACTGGGCACCGTTTAATCACTTGCTGGAATACCACAGTTTAGTACCCTCAATATACGCATGCAACTACCACACACAATATTTTCACTCGCAGTGTCCAGCCGACTCGGTTGAGCGTCATAGAGTTAGTGAAGAATCAAGGCAGTTACGCTCTTGTGTGTGGGTATACTAAAAAACTCACTTGCTAGATGGCGGGTGAGTTTTCACCACATGTATGGAGTTACATAATGAACGTTTGTTAAATATAATAGTTTTTTATGCATCACCTGATAGATAAAGGATAGAAGAACCAATGTATTATATGACAATAGGTCAGATAAGTACATTTATGCTTCAAATACTAGTTTTAAGCAAAAAAAATGGTTTGAAAAATGCACGCCGTATTAATAGTATAATTTTTATTTCACCGATACGTAACGAAAGGGTTATTAGCTAAGATAAGGCAACGTCCATGATATCATTACTTTGTATATGTATTTTGTGACGTGTAATATGTTCTTAGCTAGACAGCGGACGATGGCAAAAGGATTTGGGTATAGTAATAGAGGTTCTGTATATGCGGCACTTTCTTTTGATTGAGCGCAACGACTAATTAGAAGAAAAAACAATTATGTTACAAAACGTTTTCATTCAATTTCAGATTACGTTGTGAATTCACGATGCTTAGTAACGAATGCGTCGGTAGGCGGCAGTTTGTCGATGGGCGGGAGCGTCGCGGCGCCAGCCGGTCGCTAGCGGCGCCGGGGCAAGCACGCGATTCGACCACCTCCTACACCCACCGAGCAAACAAGGTATGTAAAACTCTGAAACCATGGCAATGGGCAAAGAGCCTATCAAGCCTCAAATGTAGATGGAGCAAACAACTGAAAACACAGAAATTGAGTGTGTCTTAACCATTATACCTTCTGACATCGCATACAATATCTATCTTTCTCTGTCCACCGAGCAAACAAGGTATGTAGAACGGGACATTATCCGCCTCACACCCGCATCACACCGGAGGACAGTTAAGTCTCCTTGATGACGCGCTCATTCAGATTATGATCAGCTAGCAACTGATAAGTCCAGTGGGAGTCCCTTCTGAACAATTGCGACCACTGCACAGTGGTGCAGTGGTCACAATTGTTAAAAACAAGTGCTAAAAGAAAGAGCCCGTGAAAGAGATTAGAATCGCATTCATGGGTTGTAGTTATGTAGAATTATGAAACCATGGCAATGGGCAAAGAAGTGTTTAAGCCTAAAATGTATATAGAACAATCAGCTGAAAACACGGAAATTTAATGTTTCCCAACCATAATAAGATGATCACATCATGCGCCACGATGGTCTTCTTCACGACATTGTGAAAGGGATGGTTGAGGGTAGAAACTTCAGAGGGTCCCCTAGACGGGAGTATTTGCAGCAAGTGTTCGAGGACATGAGTTGTAGCTCTTATGCTGAACTAAAGAGGATTGCGGAGGACCGAGAAGTGTGGAGATCGAGATGCAAGATTTTGTTGCCGCAAACCAATCCACTGGATTGATACTACTACGAAGAAGAACCATAATACATTTTGACATCGTATATAATATTGATATCAGCATGACATAAATCTTCTAGACTGATGCCGAAATGCCTTAAAAAACGATATTTTGTCTCTTATTTTTGTTCGTTCGCCTGACATCCACATCTAATAATGCTAGTCTTAAATTTATATAAAATTACACGGCGTTTGCATACGCCATTTTTTTTGTTTTGACAGTTGCCCCATTTCATGTTGGTTCAACTGTCATCTTTAATTTGTGAATTGGCCACTATGATCTTTGTGGCGCATGTTACAGTGCCCCGGTCTGCGGGCGACTCGTGTCGTGCGGCAGTCCCGTTAGACCGGCCGGCGGAAACGTCATGTAAAGGTCGGGCGGGAAAATCAAGTCTTTAATAAAAATAATGCTAATTGTGCATCAAGAACAAGTTCTTTGCTTTGCAACCTGCTCATTCATCCTCCCACGTGACGAACCCGCGACTTGTCGCCTTTTTTTAAAGACGGGTGATGTCAACATATTTGGTAGAGCTTTAGTAAAGAAGGTGGATATTTTTCTTGCTGCTGATAAAGCACGCGCTCATAGCACCAATGATATGTTGTTATGCTTGAAGTGAGTGAACATGGCACTGAAGAGAAATTAATAATGAAGTAACGTTCAAGGTAAAAAAGTAATTAGATTTTTCTTGTATTACTTATATAAGTATTTCTAAGAACCGGTGGATTGTATACAATAAACAGAAATAATAACACCTACATTATATGTAGTTGTTAAAACAATCGATAATGGTTAAATTGTTTATGTAGAAGCTTTCCATCACCCACATTGCAGTATTAGTGCCATTAAAGGAACTCTATTGGCGCTTTATTGCCCAATTAATCTGACACGCAAAAACTATGTGAATAGATTTTTTATTTCATACATAATAGCGGTTTACACCTTATTTTGACATGGATCAAATTTTTCAACTTGTTATCAAAAAAATTAGTCAGCAGTTTCGCATTTATTGAGCGAAATATCGCGATAAATAAAACAACAGAAATAAACAATTATATGTTTGTCATGAATTTTTTTCTAATGGCCTGTATTTATTAAGTTCGGTAACTAATTCAAGGTTTTGGTAGTAAATTCAATGGATTGGCAGTACCTAATGTGTCAGTACGAATGTGGTCAGTTATAAAATTAAAATGTTAATAATATACTCAACAGTGCCAGTAATTAATGTAAAATGAATGAATAATTAAGATAAAATGAAAACCTAAACATTTACTAATTTTTATGTATTAATTATTTACTGCTAATTTATTACTTTTCTACAGCTATTTTATTATTTTTATTGACTTTTTATAGATTATTTACTGACTATTTCTTAAATATTTATTGGAAATTAATTGAATTAACAACAAAATAATTAATTGTCTTTTTCAATCATTTCTAGCCACATTTTGAATACTCGATTATGAATTCACATAATGCCTTTAATGTTTTATAAGATACCTTTTAGAATATTACAAATCAATTAACATTATAAGGACATAACCTATCAAATCAAGTACGTTATACTCGACATAAGTAAAAACTATGTTTTTGAAAGTTGACATCTAGTCTTCTTCGTCAAATTATTTTTGCTCAGTATCTGGCAACATCGATAGCCCGTGTGTTGCCCAGAATTAGGTCCTGAAATGTGCAGCTTGTTGGGCACATGGAGCAGAATCTTGGGGAGCATGAAAAGAACCTCCACGCGGCGCCCACTGGAAACGAAATTTCGGACTTCCTCCTCCGGCCAATCTTTTCAACCCAGCGACAACAAAGACATCTAGTGAAAACATAATGGGGTAATTTTAATACGAATATCTTATTGTAGGATGCAAGGCTGCCTCGTCCGCTCTTACACCTCGTCATTCCTCACAAAGTCGAACCATCACAATCCCAGTATTCTACGCAGTCACCTGTTTTCGAAACCCATTATTCGGCTGCATTGGTTTTTGACTGTGATATGCCAAGATTCGCGGCAGTAGAAAAGAATAAGAACCATGCAGGGTCAGCACGTCAAGAGGCGAAGGTGGAGCTGGCTGGGATATGTCCTGAGAATGCTGCAGGAAAGCATAAACAACCGCTGCCTTTTCTTCAAGCCCCCGGATTCGCGCCGTCCTGGCAGACCTTC
The DNA here is from genome assembly GCA_022606575.1 of Glossosoma conforme. NCBI lineage: Eukaryota > Metazoa > Arthropoda > Insecta > Trichoptera > Glossosomatidae > Glossosoma > Glossosoma conforme. Next base: position 166,481 of record JAGTXR010000287.1, on the reverse strand, counting down.
GGGAACTATGTATAGAATGTACTCGGTGGAGCGGCGGGAGGCGGAGTTGACATGGGACGAGGAGAGGACTAATGCGGCCGACAGAGCTTTGTGACCTCCATATGCTCCAGTTGAGGAAGCAAACATGGACTAATAAATAACATGAATCTTATTGTGCAAATTTATTTAACCCTTTCATTACGGCTCGGTGGAATACAATTTAAGCTGTCAGTTATAAAACTAGTATTTAAAGCATAAATATACTTATCTGATCTATTTTCATACATCACATTGGTTATTGTATCCTTTAGCTATCAGATGATGCATAAAAAACTATTATATTTAACAAACGTTCATTATGTAACTTCATACATGTGGTGGCATTGACACATGTGGTTTACATAAAAATCGCTTCTGTGACGAAACCTAAGGATATTTATTTACATGCTTTACAGAGTCCTGTAAGCAATACATGTAGGTTGATAAAGGGAATGACTGCAGTTTCAATTTCCTACCGTAGATGTCACAATGAGTACTGAAATTAGCAAAACGATATATATCACGGCTACTGATGTCAACAGTAGGGCAAGCAGTATATTTAGCTTATTTTCAAATATAACATAACAGTGAATATTGTACAGCTTTCAATAAACATTATAAATGATACATCAACATAAACATGATTCGAAAAGTTTGATTTTGAAACTCAACAACTGGTAAAAAACCTAATAAGTTCCTATGAATTCCCTTATACATTAATGATTTCCAAAACACATATACCCATCACACAATTCATATCCACCTTTTCACTCACTCTTTGCTTTATATAGAGCCAACACTCATTTTACTAACCGACTTGAAAATGGCCATTCGACCTGGCTGAAACATGTCGTCAAAAAAATATATTGTTGTATCAATTCTAAAAATTATTTTATTTATATCTGCTAAGTTGTTTTTACAGTGAACGCCTTATTGAATAAAAAAAAGCTTTCAGTCTCGCGATAATAATATTTCATAAGTTTTCCTGAACAATGGTGTTGGGTTCTAGCATAAACGCTCGTCGTGGATGCTAAGTAATGTTCACGGCAGCAATTTAGTAATGTTCAGAACGGCGTCCAATGTGAACATGAACAATAATCGCTCCTCGGCGGTAATCGATGTTCTTACTCGTAAAGCGATTAGGCGCCGGCAAGAAGCCGATATTCAAACGATGTCATAAACGGGACCGACATCACTAATGTGAAAATGGGTTTGTATGATGTATATCAGAGACACCCAAAGGTAGAAAATTTCGTGAGGCAGTGGTATACCATGACAATGAAAGTAAAAGAATATGTGGAACTATTCCTCTACTTTGTTTGTTTCGGCTTCGTCGAGAAGCAATTTTTTTATGTAATTGCATGCAGGAGAGCACAGCCGGTCAAGACCAGTGCACTCTATGACGCTCAGCTAGGGAGCCTGGACGCTGCATACGGGAAACGTGTGCTGTGTCCGTTTTTGTGTGTGGGTTGGGGAGATTGCAAGTGTACATTTATCTGTTCCTTGAAGAGATCCAAATTGAAGGAAGGAGGAAACACAGACGATGGAAGAGCATTCCAAAGCTTACCGGTGCCATTAAGGAAGGAACTTTGGTTAACAAGTGAATGAATTCCATAACATCAACAAAAAATAAAAAATAAATTAATTATTCCACCTATTTTTAATCGATTTCTGAGCTCTAAAATAAGGTTAGTGTGCATTTGATCCCTCATCCGTAAAATGCCAGTCATCATTTATTAATTAAAATTGTTTTTAGAGGTCCTGTAAAAACCACCCATCTATAGTAAATTCCTGTAATAATAAGGAAGATGCGTGAATCTCGTGCTGTGGACTATAACGTTGGCGGATCAACACTCCACATGCAGCGCTTAACTATATATAACGTGGTAAGCGTCATAGAATTCCACAGATGAGACTTCAGAATTACCATCACCATCTGTTGGTATTCTCTTGGATGTGTTTACATAAAAAAAGAGCCAAAAGGTCTGTTTTTTTGGTATTATTTGCATGCATATACATATGCAAAGGGTTACTTGACCTGATAAATTGAGAAACTCTGATTTATAGGTTGGCAATACATTTTGAGGTAGGTATTCCTGTGTATTAAATCGATGAACATTAGTTGTGAATTATATCAAATAGGCGCTAATGCTGACTCGGAGATAGCGATCAGATTATTATTTGAAATGCTCAGTTAACTGCGGGTTAAATATATTATTTAATCAATACCGTGATATGTCCAAGGTTAGCCATTTTGCTGTACAAGTCCAAGTACAATATTTTTGTACTATTTTAGTGAAAGTAGCATATTTTAACAACTTATATACTCATACGAGTAAAAATCGCTCGAACGCAATGTCACATAAGAATCAGATGCTAATTATTTAATATTTTTTTATGTAAGCACATACAGGAGAATACCGACAGATGGTGATAGTAATTCTGAAGTCTCATCTGCGTAATTCTATTACGCTCACCATGCTGCATATAGCTATGCGCTGCATGTGAAGTGTTGATCCGCCAACGTCATAGACTACAGCCCGAGGATTCCGGCATCATCCTTATTATTACAAGATTTTACTATGAATGGTTAGTCTTCACGGGACGACTTTCGTGTACCACCAATTTTAATTGATAGGCTACGACTGGCATTTTATGGATGAGGGATCAAATTCACACCAAACGAGGGTATTTTAGAGATCAGAATTGATTAAAAATCTTTTTTTTTAATCTCCGTTGGGGATCGTACCCACGACTTTTGACTTGCTAAGCAAACGCTTTGTGCATTGAGCTATTCTCCAACCCAAAGGTGACTGCCGTATTTAAAGATAGGTCGGATTCGTCATTTGTTTATCGTTGAAATACCGACGTGATCTATATAATACGCCTAGTTTTTTGGAAGCGAGACCGGCTTTATACTTAATTGATTTGTAAAATTTGAAATTATTCGAGATTGATACCATGTTCATCGAATGCCACAAGAGAGCATAAAATAGTCTGTCCTAGAAGGTCATCGAGAACTATGCATATATAGTCGTGGAACTCTGGAAGGCAGAGTTGATATGTAATGAGACGCAGACCATGATGGTTGACAGAGCTATGCCCAAGGTCCTACTAGATCTGCTTTACGACCTGGTTCTCGCCCGTCGCTAAATTTCAAATTATCCGTTAATAGGCTTTCAAAAAATCAAACACCGACTCGACTATTTCGTATAGTTTGAAGTAATTTCATAAACATTAAATAGCATTTTCTTGTATGAAAGTCTAAAAGTATATTTGCTTCATTACAACAAGACATTAAAGCTCTCAATCTCGTCCAAGTCAAGATAAACTCTTAACGTGCAGTAGTTTGGAACAAGTCTTTTGCAGACAATCTTAACTTACAATCAAGGCTGCGCAAATTTGGGCAGGTTCACGGCGGGTCGTGATTATGAACACCGAGCTTTAAGCTAACAGCATCGAACTTTAGGGTTCAACTTGCAGCACTGAAAGTTGAACTGTGAACATTTATCGTTGAACTGCGCACGCTAAAAGTTACAACGTAAATTTGTATTTTGTACGTTGAACATTGGCCTTTTATTGTTGAATGATGACATTTCAACATTAAACTTTTAGAGTTAAACTATGATCTTCTTCGTGTCAGCGACATCAAATTATTTTTGCTCAGTATCTGGCAACATCGATAGCTCGTGTGTTGCCCATCATTAGGTGTTGGGATGTGCAGCTTGTTGGGCACATGGAGCAGGATCTTAGGTGTGAGGCGGTCTGCAGGTCTCCAGAGTCACACAATAGTGAAGCATTCCCCACCGCTTGAGGTTGTAATTTGTTCTACCAACACCGGTTCTTAATCTTTTCGGGGATTTCCATGTTCAACAGTCAAGGTTCTTGCTGGTTGGGAGGCCTTCCTTTGGAGTAATGAAATTCTTTGATGCGACTTGTTGCCAGATCTGGAGTTTTTCATTTTCATGGCCGGATGTGAGAGCTTGTGTGGATCTCAGAAAGCTGCTTCGCGACTTCAGTCTGGGTGTTAGGGGTATCTGATTATACAAGCAGTGGGATGGTTGGTTGATTGCTTTACGCATTTCTTCGGCGCCTGGGGAGCATGAAAAAAACCTCCACGCGGTGCCCCCTGAAAAAGGAATTTCGGACTTCCTCCAACACCAAATATTTATCTTTGAATTTTTCAGGTTGTATATATAAGAAAAAACTCTTAATCTTAAAATGTTATGGTCGAAAATATTGGATACAAAATCCTTACTTTCATTATCATCATCATTTCTATCGTTTACAATAATTTATTGGATTTATCACCAAACATTTTTGAGGGAAAAAGAATCTCATAAAATTCGCGGCAGGAAGAAAAGTTTTATTTGAAAAAATATTAGCTGAATAAAAAAATAATCTTAGTGGCCATAAAACTAGATAATCTATTACGCGCCGTATGGAAAAGCCTTCATGGGCTGTATCTGGCACGCGGACCGTAGTTTAGTGATCGCTGCACTATCTTATTATAAATATTCACATATAAAATATACCATAGCATCTAAAAATCACTCCAATCACTCGGTGTATTCATAGATGCTCGTATACAGCAACTTATCTAGAGAATTTTATTTTCTTAAGCTTTGCCCGAAATTCAACTCAGAACTTCGTGACAGTTGTACGCTTTAACCATTCAGACACACTTTCATAGATAGATTAAAGAGGAGCAAAGAGCAGTTTTCGACAACAATATCTGCACCCGAGTGGCACAAAGTCCAAAGTAATGCAGAGTTTATACAGGACTTGAGACATTTTGGATCTCTGAGAAAGAGAATATTATTATACCCTGGAGGTAAACAAAATTATTAGGGAAGTCGGAAGAGCGTAAAACATCGAAAGAGTACAGTGCCACCCCGAAAGTAGCGCGATAGATACATGCGAAAAATATTTTAATTGTTTAAATTTAATTCGCGGAAATCGAGGTAAGGCTGCACTAGTTGTATACTGATTGACAAACGCCCAAATAAATCTCGGATGATGTAGCTTATTATTCCATCGAGCATATATATAGCCATCGAGAACTATACATATAATGCACTCGACAAATATCGTAGCAGCTGACAAATTGTCATTTACTTCGTGATGACTGTGTTACGCCTAAGTACACAATAGTAAAATATTACATACTTATTTATGTAAGTGTACTTTTAACTATTATTATGATGACACCCGAAAGAGGACCTAGCCCCTGGACATGACCAGGGCTGGAATATATGGAGGTCCCTTAACAGTCTTCGGACCGGAGTATGCAAGACGAGGACACAAATGAAAGCCTGGCAGATTTACAGCGGACCGACTAATGTGGCTGCGGCGCGGAGCAGACCCTGTCACACCTTCTGGAGTGTGAGCTGTGTCCGAGTAGCTGCACCCAGGAAGACCTGATGATGGCCGGGAGTAACGCCATCGGCATCACCAACTTCTGGGAAGACAGGATCTGACCCTGTTGTTTCCGACACGATTATATATTTATGTCGGCTTTTTTAAACTCTTGCAATTGATCTCTTTTACAAAACTAGAGTCACATTTAAGAATGATCTATCATCTACGAGTTTGTGCCCTCTTTCCTTCCACATACAATTTGAATCACTTCAAGAAGCAGCACACAATTCCCGCCATCCAGCCTATCCAGCTGAGCGCCATTGAGTAGGTGGAGAGCTCTAACCATCAAGAGTAGGTGAATACATAAACAATAGCACAATAGAAAACTTAATATGATTTTTTTTTCAATGTTGTCAGCTTTGAATTTGAGATCCATTATAAATAATAAATATTTATTTATTTAACTTGTTTTTACATAGATGACGTAAGATATGGTCTCTGTTTAGGAGTCTGCAGTGTCAACTAACTCGTAGCCTTCCTTAATCCATTACTTGTCAAGAGACAACAGATCTGCATAGTGATTAAGTACAATGTTATGTGATCCATGTAAAAACAAGGTAAATAAATATGTATTACTTAATTTGTATGTTACAGCATATAAGACTACATATAACACATCCAGAAATATATAAAAGAATAACGTAAGATAAAAATGAGTATTTTATGTTTTAAAGTATAAATGTAAAATTTTCAGTTTTTTTTCTGACAGAATTTCAAGTTTTTTTGATATTCCTAAAACCAGCCTAGCTTTGAAATGGTGTAGCTTAGGGTGCGACTGTACATCCTACCCAGGATAGGATTTAGGACAATAATAAATTGATCCCCTATTACAAATACTACCCTTTTATCCCTTTGTTTCAGCGATGTTTTCCAATCAATATTTTCAGGATTGAAAATAAACTTTATCTGAACACATTATGAACCTGCGAAATCCAAAAGTCGAATTCCAGAATTATGAGTTTTCAAACACGGAAAATATTTTCACAAAGGCGTGAGAATGCTTTATATATAAAAAACTTAAATTAATATATGTATTCTATGGCGCTTGTGATTTTAATTTGGCTCGGTACTGCACATGGTATATTCTACGAATATGTTGCTACGAGGGTTTACCGTAATATAAGATTCCCATGGCGCTACAGTCCTGAAAAGCACTGTTAAGGTGGATCGCGCGATTCTGTATTGTACCTTGGTTCCCCCACTCCAAATCCCTTCCCTAGTGAGCTGCCTGCGGAGTTCATTCTAAACTTGGCAGCTGTACATGATGGATCTCTCCCTCGCATCGCCCGCCAGGTTTGAGCTGCGCTCGGTGATCCGTTTCCTGTCAGCGACTCAGGGTACTTTGATTGTTTAGACTGTTCCTTGTTTTCGGGTGTGATGTATGGTACCCAAGTCTCGTCTCCAGTGACGATGGAGTCGAGGTATTCCTCGCCATGAGTTCCTTGATCTTCAAGAAGTTCTTAGGCCGCTTCAACGCGTTGACGTAGATTACAACTCAACTAGGGCTAATCAACATTTAACAAAAACATTACATTTCATTATTTTATAACCGTGCTCAGCAATTAAAGATAGCTAATACAGTTAAGTAAGCAGTTACATAAAGTAATCTGTAATTTTATCAAACAGTTCAAGATACCGGTGTTGCCAGGCGCCAGAAATTTAAACAAAAAAATATTGATAAAAGAAAACGCGAGAAAAAAATATTCCTTGCAAAACACGATGTAATACTGTCGTATTTTGATAAACATTATATTGTGCACATTCTTAGAACTTATAAAATTAAGTTTAGATATGAAACCCACAAAAATACCTTCTTTAATATATTTAATTATGTCCTATTAGAACTTGTTAATTCATTATTTGTTTAGCGTAAAGCAAAAATACCCATAAAACATAGCTAAATTTTTTTAAATATTATGATATAATTTATTTTTCACATATAGATAGATGGCTGAATATGTGAATCGTCTACTCTACATTATTGGAACAATTATTGTAATGATCTTATTGAATACATTTATACGTACTAAATTAATAACAAAAATACCAAACCAAAATTGTTAGGTCGATTCAATATATCAAACAGCTTATTAAATATATATCACGGGATATTAATGACGAACCATGCGACACATTTACAGGTAGTATCCAAAACATTGACTTCCAATTTGTACATTAAATTGTTTTGGTGAGTTTAAATACATTTCAATATTATGATACATTATCAGTTGTTCCAATGTTTATGCTCTGGAACCGAGGTCGCGGTCCCGAAATTACAGTATCAGCTTACTGGTGATGCCGGTATACCAAGGTTACGGCACTGAAGATAAATCCAACGACCGGAATTGAGTTGATATGAATTTATTTGATACGAGACCCATTTTTATACCTTAATTTACAACATGAGTAAGAATTTATCAAAATAATATTAATACATTGAATGTCATACACTGCACATTCATTGAAACCGTCTTTGGACCTTGATCCCTTCAATCCACATAGAGTGGCTGATTATTGCGATGGTCAATGCTCCGTATCGATGCGTAAGCATTCTTTATTATTAATGATACATAGAATTTCGTACACCGCAAATTCTTCGATACTTCTTGTTTTGAACCTTGATCCTTTCAATTTACATCCTGACTGAATGAATCTATGATAAAGAGTTGATTATAATAATTACTTTAAAGACTTTTGAATGTTTAATACAACACAGTTATGTTCAAAATAACATTTTGAACAGTTTACCTCTGACGATATTTGGTGCGTGCATAAAATATCAGAAATTCTTATAATCAATGTTTTTAATAATTTACAAGTGATATTATTTTACGTTTCCGGCGCCAATATTTACTTCCGGCTCGTATCTGTATCCGGCCGGCGCTCCGCTTCAATAGTTCAACGATGGATGTATATTTTGTATAAAGCTCGATGGCAAACCTGCAGAGATTGGAATCCATTTTAAAGTGCGATAACATCTCCCGAGCGTGTTCGCGGGCCTGGCAAGAGGATTAGGCGGCCCCTGGACCACCACACCCTGGAACACCACTTCCTGGACCACCTCCCCATGGATCACCACTTCCTGGACCACCTCCCCATGGAACACCCCTTCACCTCTTTTTAGAAAGTGTCAGGAGGCTGAGAAAACTTGCTCCACGGACATAAAAATATTAAAGACCGAGTTAAAATGTAATATTAAAAAATATTTTGACGCAAACTTTTCCATTAGCCATAATATTGAGGGAGGAATCATTATTTAATTGGTGTTAATAGTCACACTCTAAATATTCTTCTATTGCTTGTATTAACATCCCTCGTTCTTCAAAGAAAACGTCTTCACGTCGCCGGGATAGTTATCAGGACGCGTGGTAGAGGGATGAGGGGCAGACGAGTAACACAGTCTTTTACAGAAGCACATTGAGAAATATTTTCGACAAAGATTGACAAACTTTCGGTCCGAGGCGGAGTTTATGCTTTCAGGCCCCGTACGGATCACAACTCACAACTGGTCGCGGTCGGAGCAAAACTGACGATTCCAGCAGCTGCGACAGCGCAGCGCTGTAACTAATGCAGTGGCCATTTTAATAATTTATGGCGCACCAATGACAGACAGCCATGTACATTACTAATGACGCACCAGTGCAAAGATCTGTCAAATAAATCATAATGGCGGCACAGCACCATATCTTATAAAATCTTGTATAAATTGGCTGTAAAACTCACTTTGCAAGGCATGTAGTTTATTTCACTACTGCTGCTCTGATTTATCCGTAAAAATGCTTTTCATATCACGGATTAAAACGAAAAGCTCGCGCTCATGATTCAGAACTTACTGGGAGAATACAAACATAGGGAGGCAGTGTAAAGTTGCTGCACGGACGTTGCAAAAACAAAGATATTGAATTTCGTTCTACGGGCTGAACGTTGAACTGCTGTTGGCTCTCTTGCTGTAAAGTCTGAAATGGGAATTACGAAGGTAGAATGAAACGTTTGCGGGAATCAGCCAGTCTCGTTGGTTAGGAGCTCTTGCCGGTTAAGGAAGAATGCGTCTACGGTTATATTGACGTATATTTAATTTGCACACAGTTGCTGAAAGTTACTGAAAGGTATTTATTTGACTTTAGAAATACACTTCGAAATATCAACTTATAGCGGCCGCGAGATTATATTTGAATTATTGGAAATTTTTAACGTTTTCTAAAGGGTAAAACGTTTCTCTGACTATATAAATTACTATGTCGAAATCGTACAAAATATATTATAACTACCCATTTCGGCTTGTTTTTTAAAATTATTATTTCTTTTACAAAAATAATGCAATTTTAGACAAGATTGTTTCCATAATGAACGTGGTTCCATCATAAAACTTTACTGTCGGAAAAAAATATACGATTAAAAATTAACTATAAGGCGGTATTTCGTGGCTAACGTATGCTCCAGTTAGCGAGTCTTTGGTGTATTTTGTTGAATTAATTTGTAATACCTACTGTAACGAATAATAATTAATTTCATTATTATTGATTATTCGAGGGAGATTTATTTTCAGAAGAAATATTATGGACTTATGAATCCAAGATTCTGTTATTATGTAATTATGTTATTTTTGTTTTATTTGAATGATATTTTTATTTAAGCTACAATAATAAGTCAAGTTGTTACTATTGTGTAGAGTCTTGTGGCTTATAAAATAGAAAATAAATACAGTGTATTAACACATAGTAATAAAAATATCCCAGTGCCATAAAAAATATCTTTCTATAAAATATTCGTATCCATTTTATTTATTTTAATGTTTTTAATAATTTTATAGTTTACATCTTAGTAGTAAAACTATTCACTAAAACTTTATATGGATGAAACTTTGTAACTAATCAATATGCACCTAGTATAGAGCAAGCATGTATCAGGGTAGCAGAAGCGTACTCCGGTGGGCGATATTCACGAGGTAAGCGGGTCTCTAGAATCTAGTTAGTGGCGATGAATCTCCAGACGGTCGGTAATTGTTCTAATGATGACGCTAATGCGTCTGGACCGACTTGTTACCGGGCGAGGGAACACCTCTAGCCTTCCTCTGCGCGCCTGATACCTCCTGATACTTTTCACTTAGCTTGCGTTCGAAGAAAATGCAGCTTTTGCACCCGGGTAGCAACAACTCACGCCACTTAACAGTACTACAAGTAACTACTACTTGAATGCGCCACTTAACATAGTATAATATAATATGTGCGAAGTAAAAATGAAAACGTTTTAATGCTCTTAAGCATTCTGCGCGCCTGATACTTCGAACAAGTTTATGGGCTGTAAAGGCGAATTTTATTTACAACTTAAACTGTTTTATGAAACAGTTTCGTATTATGTGGAAGTTGAATTTCATTTTCCACCTATAAGTGCTGTTACCAAGTGCTAAAAGAACACGAATTGCGTTCAATCACAATAATACTTTTATGTCATGATATTCAAATGCAAATTTATTAAAATCACCTGCCTTACCAAAAACAAATTTAATTTGTTTAAATATAGAATGAGTTTAAAAAAATGTCTAACTAGTAGCCTTCCTCAATTCGTCAATGTCAAGATACCAATCAGTTTTTAGTTGTTGTCTCTTGAAAGTGACGGATTCAGGAAGGCTACTAGTTAGTCGAAACTGCATTCTTCTAAACAAAGGCCATGCTCAACGTGATCCATGTAAAAATAAGGTAAATAAATAAATATTTAGAATGGATCTCAAAGTGAATGGTGAAAACATTGAAAAAAATGCTTTTTAGTGCTTAATTGAATTGTTAAAAAATGATAACACACTAAGTCACGAAATGCCTTTCATACACTACTGTGGGTTTCTAAAATAATATTTTTTTATCATTTGGGTACGATTCGTGAAAAGCATGACTTAAGTCTAATATTTATATGAAAAAGCACTCTATATCAATGATGCTGCTTCGCGACTTTAGTCTGGGTGTCGGGGGTATCTGATTATACAAGCAGTGGGACGGTTGGTTGATTGCCTTACGACTGACGCATTTCTTCGACGCATATGACTTTACGTCTTTCTGAGATCCACACAACATCTCACATCCGGCCCTGAAAATGAGAGACTCCAGCTCTGGCAACAAGTCGCATCAGAGGATTTCATTACTCCAAAGGAAGGCCTCCCAACAGGCAAGAATCTTGACAGGCGGACCTGGAAATCTTTGAACAGATTAAGAACCGGAGTTGGTAGAACAAAGGACAACCTTGTGCGGTGGGGAATGCTTCGGACGGGAGAGTCACTATTGTGCGACTGTGAAGACCTGCAGACCGCCTCACACCTAAGATCCTGCTCCATGTACGCAACAAGCTGCACATTCCAAGAAATAATGCTGCGGAACACACATCGATGTTGCCAGATACTGGGCAAAAATAATTTGACTTCGCTGACACAAAGAAGAAGAATATCAATGATTTTTAACCTTTTTTAAAGCTAAACAACATCAAATTCACCGATGTGATCTCTCCGTAAGGTTCGATGTGTATTTTTTTCTCTAAGAACACTTTGGAAAACTGAAAATAATTTTAAAAATATATGTATTTTTGTTCTAAATTATTATTTTTAACAACTTTGTGATATTAGAGCTACTGTGTTAAATTTCAGTAAAGACACGATTTAATAATTCCCTCTTTTGTGTTTGTATCAAATTTAACGTACCTTGAATATAAGTAATACTAAATATCAAACATGGGAAAGCTTGATGATTTATACACGCTTTACATTATTAATACGAAGCGAGTAAAAGTTGTGAAAGGGTTGAAAGGCAGTGAGAAAGGTAAGAAGAGCCGTGCGCGTATTTCAAGAGTACGATACATTCCATAGATATAATTTATAATACCTTTATAATGTTTGACGTAACCATACGCGATGAAACTGTGATTAAAATAACTCCCTGAAAACGTATTAATTATCTAGTACATTCACGTATTCACGTAAAATATGGTAACCATTAATAAAACATGCCGTTTCAATGCCAAATTGATATTTTAATATAAACCTACTAAAAAATGGTTGAGCCGCCCCTTAAGACAAAATAGGGCTTCGGGAACTTCTTAAAAGTTTGTCATAAAATATATTTCATATCTTGTTTTTGTCATTGATCACATAATATGTGTTAATTTTTCAACTAGACGAGGCGGCGTAAGTGGTAGAGTGGGCATCTCGTTGGGCAAAAATAACTGAACACGGTTTGCAAGGCTTTTGGATAAAATCAGCCGTTTATTATTCTCAGATCAATGGATGAGATGGCGTTTGCTATGAATTTGATTGTGTATCAATTTGATATCAACTCCATATAGCCCTTTCAGGATGTTGCCGAAAAGTCTCGTAAAACGATCTTTTGTCTCTTATTTTTCTTCGCTCGTCTGACACGCACATATAAAAATACTATTCCAAGTTTCAGATTAAATTAATTATAAGACGCGGCGTTTGCATGCGCCATTTTATTTAATTTTATAGTCGCTACCTGTAATTTTTAGCGGCATAGTTCGCTAGATGGCCGCTATGAGTGCTCGACGCAGTGACTGTCACTACCATAGTCACAGTCCGAATGTCGTGAAGCAAGCAGAATATTCTGTGCCGGGCAGAGGACCGAATTTCGTCACTCTTCCTTTACGTACAATAAATGCCAATGTTCTTCACGACGAGTTCTTTGATATGGCGAATTGTTTCTCATCCATTCATCACGCATCACGATTACGATCACGGCCATCTTGAGTCGCTTTATTTCAACGAATAATGTCAAATTATTAAAACATAAACGTTTATGTACATTAAATTAATATTCTTGTACTTTACTTTGACGTCAGCATGATAGCCCTTGCTGACTGGTACCGAAACCCTCGATATACAATCTTTCGTCTCTTATTTCTGTTCGTTTGTCGTACATGTGTGTCGCCATATTGGCATTTTGGACAAGTCCGGTCACGGGTATGACGTAAGTTATATAGATTGCCACTTGCGGCGCTGGGTGTCACCGAGCGCGGCGCCCGGGGCAGTCAGTTGTGTGCCGACGACGGGCAGGTCATATTGTCGTTGGCCCGGCCTGAATGCTGTGAATAGGTCCGGGCCAGAAGTTTTTAAAGTTATCGAAATATATATGTCAATGTGTTTCATAAAATGTCTTTGTGTTGTTAATCTGCTCCTCATCGTACCACCATGCAATTAAATAACGAATCTAGAGATGAGGATGTCAACTTATATGCTCCTTTGGTCTATATTCACCTTAAGACAAACGGTAGCTGTATCGTGTGAGCATATTCGGCGAAGCTTTCGCGTAAGTTATTCATTTAAAATGAGCCATGTTCTGAGGCAGGGAGATTCTGGTTCTCTCACACCTGCTTTACATCTGCAGGAGACGTAGTGAGGATCCCAGATTGTATTTCACAGGTGTAATTTATCACGAAATAAGCAGGCGTTGATTAACGCTACGGTTATAATACGCCGTAACAACAATTTCAACAAAGGTGTTATCAATTAACCGGCCTTGTCGCGAACGTCAGATTTATGAGCTCTCGTGTCGCGATTGAATAAATAATAGGAATCCATTTATGTAAACACGATTAGGGTTAAGTTGCGACATTGTATAAAATAACTGTATATATATATAATATTTACATAAAGTGGATTACCGAGATTTTGGTTTAAATATAATTAATAAAGACTCTACAGCACTTTGTGTGTACAGGAGTATAATATATTAACTTTTCAGTGTAATTTATCTTTCTATACAGCGCCTGTATCGTCCCCATAATTTTTAACGGCTGTGAATCTTGGCATCTTACCGAAAAACCAATGCAGCCGTATAATGGGTTTTGAAAATAGACGTTTTCGTAGAATACTGGAAGTTTTTTTTATGTAAACACATACAGGAGAATACTGACAGATGGTGATAGTAATTTTTGAAGTCTTATATGTGGTATTCTATGACGCTTACCATGCTGTTTATGACTAAGCGCTGCATGTGGAGTGTTGATCCGCCAACGTCATAGACTACAGCCCGAGATTCACGCATCATCCTTTATTATTACAGGAATTTACTATGAATGGGTGGTCTTTACGGGACGACTTTCGTCTACCACCAATTTTGATTAATAGGCTATGACTGGCATTTTGCGGGTGATGGATCAAATTTACACCAACCGGGGGAAGAGCTCAGAAATCGATTAAAAATATTAATTTTTTTTAATCTCCGTCGGGTATCGAACCCACGACCTTTGCCTTGCAAAGCAAACGCTTTGACCATTGAACTATGACCGCAAGCATGAAATTGAGCATGGGAACTTAAAGAAAAAGCAGCTTTATTTTATGCTTTTCAATTCTTAGTACATGTCCCAACCAGGTCCACATTCGTCTCTTGACAAACTGCAGTATGCAAGGCTGCTTTGTCCGCTCTCTCTCCTCTTCATTCCTCACGAGTTATATAATAGGTAAAATATATTATTAAAAAATAATTATAAGTACATTGTATTTTTAATAATAATTTCATCTCATTAAAAAATCTTGCAAATTAAGTTTATCTGCAGCACTAATTCAATTCGAACCCAGCGAGACTTCATTAGAAAGGGGGCGGATTTGCGAAAAATAATTTTAAAAGGGCATCTAAAATCCATCCGAAAAGTTCCGATCGGCTAATTGAATGAAAACGACTGAAACGGCCGGCGGGACTTCAGGTGATTAACCCGCTCGCTGTCGAACAAGTTAACTTCCTGAAATTCAAACAGTCGCTAATAATAATAATAATTCGACCAGAAATTATTCGAAAACTTTTACTTGTAGTAAATATTACAGGCATATTTTCAAAGCGTTTTTTTATGATCATTAAATTTATTAAAGTTGCGATGGATCAATACTTTTTTATACATAAACTTACATTGTTAAGGAAAACTTGATTATTTAACATGAATATTGGTTTTTACATATATACACATGTTTCACTGTTTATTTAGAGGTGAAAAATAATATTTAACGACCATAGAGATGTACAAAGATGGTATTATACATGTTTCGTCATGCTATAATGGTTTTATACGTACATCGCTGTTCCGGAACCGAGATCGCGGTCCGAAATTACAGCGTCAGCTAAATGGTGACGCCGAAATACCAAGGTTTCGTCACTGAGGATAAGTCTAAAGACCGGAGTTGAATTGGTACTGATAACAGCAAATTCCTCGATACCTGTCGTTTTGGGCCTTGATCCCTTCAATTTACATAGAGTGGCAGAATTTCTGATGGTCAATGCCCTGCATAATTTGACAATTAATACTTTAAAGACTTTTGGATGTTTTATACAAAATAATTATGTTCAAATAACGTTTTGAACAATCCCCATTAACCAACTCTAAACTTATGTAAATGTTTTTGTGTTGATTTAAGCCACACGATTTAAAGAAAGTGATTCATTTACCTGCCTCACAGTTAGATATTTGGCAAAATTTTACAAGAAAAATTAAAAAAAACACACATTGACAATATTACAATTTTAGTTCTGTTTCGTCACCTGTGAGTCTCTGCGATTTTCTGGAAGAACTTTCTAAGCTGCTGATTGATTCTGACGATCCCTTGCTGTTAAACTACATCAGGTATATCGTCGGAATAACACGCGCGAAAAACATTAACTTAGATCTTGATGGAGTATATTTATATTTTTTACATCTTCGTATTTCTACAATTCTAATAACTTTGTGTATTATTTGCAGCATAACCGTATAACATATTTAATTATAAGAATTTTTTATACTAAGTCCAAAAATATTCTGTACATTTCATATCTGATTCTTCCTACTAAGTGGAACGGCAAGATATTATTTATTTAAAAACGACATTTTAAATTCAAGCTTTGGAATCGAAATGAGTCGTAGTTGTGGAGTAGAGGGTTTTGGCCGGAATGGAAGTCGTAGCCTTAGTAGTATACATAGTTGGGTTTCTACAATTTCCCCAACTCCGGCCTTTTTGGCCAGAGTCAGAGAAATATTAGTTCATCCCATAGATTGCGAACAACTTGTGTTGGCATTAATTTATAATGCAGTGTCCACACATTTAACCCAATTTCGATGGAATTTTGCCCAAATTGGGTATGAAATATTAGACGCAATTTTAGCAATGGACTTGTCAACATGTTATGTAATAATGCATATAAGGACGAAATACCGTTGACAAATAGTCACTTATGTTGGGTTATGTAGATCGCAAAACCACTTAGAAGTCGATTATATTATATATGTATTTTACTTCGGTATGTATTTTGGTTTTATGTGCGTGGACTTTTTTTTAGATATAGTAAGATGTTGATGAAAAAATGTTTTTTTTAATCATTTTTTAATGTAATACAGGAGAATACCGACAGATTCTAATAGTAATTTTGATTTCCCATCTGTGGAATTTTACGACACTTACCATGGTGCCTAACACTAAGCGCTGCATGTGGAGTGTTGATCCGCCATAGACTACAGCCCGGGATTTACGCATCATCTTTATTATTACAGGAATTTACTATGAATGGGTGGTCTTCACGGGACGACTTTCGTCTACCACCAATTTCAATTAATAGGCTATGACTGGCATTTTACGGGTGAGGGATCAAATTCACACAAACCGGGGTATTATAAAACTCAGAAATTGTTTAAAAACCATTTTATCTCCGTGAGAGATCGAACCCACCTTTGATTTTCCAAAAAAAGCTTTAACCACTGTCCTATGCCGCCCGGCAATGGGTAGGACATATCAGTCATAGAGACGATGGTTGATGACAAAAAAAGTTTTGAAGTGGCGCCCAAGCGCTGGCAAACGAAGCGTTGGCCTACCCCCTGCAAGATGGACTTATTTTTATTTGTAAATACATACAGGATAATTAATTGAAAGACTACATCAGAAGAATAGTGAGAGTGGCCTGGATACACAAGGCGAAGGATCGAAGAGGATGGAGATTCACGCAGGAGGCCTACGTTCAACAGCGGACGGACACAAGCTGATGATGAACTTTAAGACTGGAAAATTAGTGACTTACGCTTACATAATTTCCTGATGGGCGACTTTCACAGTGAGACTAAGTAACATTTATAGTGTGACTGAGTCATAAAATGACTGAAATCTGACAAAATTGTCACCGCCGTTTCATAAAGCCGGCCCCGAAATCCTGTCCGACCGCCTGGGATCCGCTCCGCCGTTATTCCGTTGCTCCGTTAGGCGTTGGCGACCGTAACGGCGCCGCACTTAACCCGCTAACGCCCCGACGGCGGCTCGCGGAGCCTCCGCGGCCGCAGGGCAAGCCGTTTGGGTAGGCCGAAAGGGTTAAGGGTCGTTACAAACACCGCGAGGTGAAAAGGGTTTATGCAGGCAGCGAAATTAGTAAAGGATAACTCACAAGCGGGGCGCAGTTACATAAACAAAACTAAATCATTAATATTAAGGAGAAATCTTTACGGCTGTGTCTTCTTCACATATTTTTGCATCTCACAAAAAGACAGTGCAGCCGTATAATAGATTTTGAAAACAGATATCTGCGTAGAGTACTGGGAATATGATGAATTGACTTCGTGAGGAATGACGTAGTGAGTGAGCAGACAAGGTAGCCTTCTATACTACAGGTAGACTTGGTTGGGATATGTTTTGCGATTGCCGTAGGAGAGCATTGACTACAGCTGCCTTTTCGCCAAGCCCCGGGTTCTCGCCTTCCTGGAAGGAACTATATATATAATGTACTCGGCGTAGATAAGAGAGGCAGAGTTTCCATGGAATGAGTCGAAGGACCAAAGCGGCTGACTGTGTTTATGGCGGCGGCTCGTGATGTCCATATCCTCCAGTTGAGGGAGCGGACATGGAGAAATGACAAATGAAAGAATATTGATACAATGAAATTAATTTTCATTATCATGTGCAACTGTCATCTTTAATTTGCGTTTTTGCCGCGATTGTCTTGGCGGCGCTGGATGTCACAGTGTTCGGCAGTTATCAGTTAACTTTCGTCCGGCCGGCGAACGCCACACCGGACGAAAAATCAAGTATTTAATAAAAATAAATGCGAATTGTGCTTCAAAAACAAGTTTTTTGTATTGTTAATCTGCTCCTGCATCGTTCCTCCACGCAATTCAATAACAAACCTAGAGAAGAGGATGTTACCTTGTATTTATATTCTGTAATTTCAAGTACGAATACTTTGGACTTTTTATATAACCTCGAATACTAACTAGTATGTTATTGAAATAAAATGGTCAGAGATCATGTTAATTTCATAAAAATATATAATATACTTCTTAAAGATATCAAGATTGTATATAAAAGGAAAAAGGCATTCTAAAACCTTCCTCTAGTATTAAAAAGAGACATAAAACTGTTTGTCGTATGAATCTTTACTCGCAAAGAATTTGCTTGCTATTTGTCGCTGATATATCCTGCATATCTAATATGGAGTGTTCTATGACGATTAAGTATATATTAAAAAAGGACCAATCTTTGGTTTCAGTTTTTCAGCTTTTCAGTTGGTCTCCTTCTTGTTCGGGGGCAAGTTCCGTTGCCACAGTTTTCAGAGGCAGTAAAGCCGTTACAGCGGAACGCCAACGGTCCGATAACGACGCAGGTCGAGTAGCGGCCGTTATTTCCTGATTTGGGGCGCAATTCCAGCGCGAGCTAATGGGAAATTGCCACGGTGCACTTCAATGTTTTTAA
The DNA here is from genome assembly GCA_022606575.1 of Glossosoma conforme. Classification (NCBI taxonomy): domain Eukaryota; kingdom Metazoa; phylum Arthropoda; class Insecta; order Trichoptera; family Glossosomatidae; genus Glossosoma; species Glossosoma conforme. The sequence goes on along the minus strand of JAGTXR010000287.1, from coordinate 147,355 downwards.
GGGAATCAACTACTGTATATAGATATTCTATAACATTCAGAAAATAACAAAAATAATTATTAAATATTTATTTATTTACATTGTTTTTAGATGGATCACGTTGAGTATGGCCTCTGTTTAGAAGACTGCAATTTCGACTAACTCTCCCTTATAACCTGCGACACCCTAATATATATATTTACTTTACTTAGTCTTTAAAAATAACGACAAGTCATCGCGTGGCCGCGTGGAAGAGGATGCAAGAGCAGGTCGCAAAGCAAAAAAACTCGTTATTGCGGCACAATTCGCATTTATTTTTAATAAATTCTTGATATCCTCGTCCGACCGGTACATGACGTTTCGCCGGCCGGACGAGAGTTGACTGACGACAGTACGGCAGCCTCCATACTACTATCGATCTAGAGTCAAAAGTTCGCCTAACTAAAACATGATCTACTTATGGCGCAGGGTAACGTAAACTAGAATAGTTTTTTCTACAGTATTTCTATCTCTCGTTATACGGGAAGCCTGTCGTATACTATGCATACAATGTACTCAGTGAATTTCCATAAAACATAGCTGATAGAAGTATGAGGCAAGAAGATTTTTGACTCTAGCTAGCCAGCATGTATATAATAATGACGTAGGCGGATCAACAATCTAGTTACAATCGTCATGCGAGGCGGTCCACGGTGTGTCCACGTTATTTCCAGCTCCCTTTACTTTGTGGCCGAATTCCGTTCGACGTTATAACGGGGCCGTTACCCCCGTTATATTAACGGCCGCCACTTTCATGTTCATAATCAGCTAATGGGAAAAATCTGAAGCCGTTAGCTTTAATGTGGGCGGAAGAGGGGCGCAGCAGTCGAACTGATATCGGCGTACCGGTAAACCAACAATTTTACCGGTATAATATTCGAGCTTACACTACAATTGTAACGGTATTTTTATCATTGTGATATCAGCTTGATATAGCTCCTTAAGGCCGATGCCGTAAAGCCTCGACAACCGATCTTTTGTCTATTATTTTTGTCCGCTTGCCTGACATCTACATCGAATGTTTATTTTAATTATATAATGTTGCACGGCGCTTGCATGCGCCATTTTGTTTGTTATGACAGTTGGCCTATTGTTGGTTGGTAGGACTGTCATATTGGCAGTTGGTACCGTGGAGATGTGAGATCGCGCCGTGGGCTGGCAGTTGAAGTTTGACTCGCGCCCGTTACAGTGCGCGCATCCTGTGCGTTCCTGTAGCGGGCGACGTTTCTGACAATAAACATGTATCGTGAAACAGAAACAAGTTGTTTATAATGTGAACCTGATCCTGCATCCTTCATCCAGTAAATCGATGTCCCTAAATGGAAGAGGAGGATATCAATTGATATTACATTTTTATTTATTTTTATATTATCAGTATTTTTTATGGAAAATTATATTTGTATTTTTATAACATTTTATTGTTATTCTCGTTCTAATTTATTATATTGGTATCCTTACAGAGACGAAGGTGGACCGGGCTGGGACATATATTAAGAATGCCGCAGGAGATGTCTCTTGAAAGGGTTTCACGATGGGGCGACCTCAACCTCGTCAGTTTCAACATTTCAAAAACCCAATCATGTACTTCCTCCACCAAGAAGACTGCTATGGATCCTGTATCTTTCAACGGTTGTTCTCTTCCGAAAGCAAGCTCCATCAACATGCTTGGATTATCAATATCGAATAATATCAAATATTACGAGTCAATTAAGTGTAAAGCCGGTCTCGCTTCCAAAAAACTAGGTGTATTATATAGATCACGTCGGTATTTCAACGATAAACAACTTCTTCTTCTATATAAAGGACAAATCCGACCTATCCTTGAATACGGCAGTCACCTTTGGATTGGAGCCCCAAAATACCTTCTAAACTTAATTGACTCAGTTCAAAGAAGAGCAATTCGTTTGATAAACAATGACACCCTTACGTCTAATCTACAATCAATGGAACACAGACGTAAGGTTGGTTCTCTTAGTCTTTTCTACCGTTATTACCACGGTCGCTGCTCTTCGGAACTTAAAGAACTAATTCCTCCTGCACCCACTCACAGCCGACAAACTCGTCTTACACTTGCCGAACATCCATACACGGTTAATATATGTCGACCAAGAACTGGCAGCTTCCAAAGTTCCTTCCTTAATGCCACCGGTAAGCTATGGAATGCTCTTCCAGCGTCTGTGTTTCCTCCTTTCTACAATCTGGATCTCTTCAAGAAACAGATAAATATACACTTGCAATCTCCCCAACCCACACACAAACACGAACACAACACACGTTTCCCGCATGCAGCGTCCAGCCTCCCTGGCTGAGCGTCATAGAGTGCACTGGTCTTGACCGGTTGTGCTCTCTTGCGTGCGTTTACATAAAAAAAAAAAAAAAAAAAAAGGAGAGCATAAACTAAACTGCCTTTTCTTCAAGCCCCGAGTTTGTGCCGTCCTGGAAGGCCGTCGATAACCGTTTATCAAAGGAACGACTTCACGTTGCCGGGATTGTCATCGGGACGCGTGGGGAGGGATGCGGAGCAAGTCACAAACAGCAAAAACTTTTTCAGAAGCACATTGTAATTTACTTAAGACAATAGATTGCTAACTTCGGTATTCGGGTCGGGCCACAAACAATAAACGATCTATCTTCGTCGAGACCCGAGCCGAAAGAGACGGGAGCCCGCTGTAACACATGCAGCGCCCTCCGATTGACTGTCGGCCTTTTGACGAGTCATCTACTGTCACAACAAGCAAAATGGCGACGCAGCGCCTTAAATTACTATCATTTTTAAGAGTGTACGAAGAGCTATCAGAAATAAGAGACTAAAGATCGTATATCGAGGCTTTTCGGCACCAGTCTGCAAGGGCTATATTGAGCTGATATCAGCTAAAATACAAAATTCCAATGAATGATTTTTATAAAATAACAAATGATAAAATATGTTCATATAATGATTATCATAAATTATGGTTATATAACAAATATATAGTTTTATTTAACAATTTTACACCATAAAATCTAAGCGGTATCGTTTATATATTCCGATATTTAAAAAAAAAAAATCTGTAACGTTTTCTGAATATGATACATTCACACATTTGTAACAAAATTCATAAATAAAAAATAAGAACGTTTTCAAGTTCCGCGGAGCACGAAATAAAACAAAACAAAAATAGAACAAGGTGGACGAATTCAAAAAAATATTCTTCAAGAAAAGTTTCATATATAAAAATACAAAAGAATATATCATATAGGGAGGGGGAAGTGCAGCGGTTCTGAAAGTTGCAGTCCAGGGAATAAATTGCACTTTTCCTGGCAGCCGCCCAAGGAGGGCGCCAATGGGGCAAAGTATTTTAATAACCAGGGGATTCACTTTGCAGAGGTTCCCAAACGTGATGAACGTTTAAAAATGCGGTGTCCTTTGGCTTGATTTCTTAATCGATTATTAGACCATTATCATGGATCGTTTTTCTGTAAACAAATACTAACGGGCTGAACTTTAGCCGTCTCACACCCGCATCACATGCACTCATTCATAATATAATTAGTTAGTATTAAGTAATTTAATAGTAATTCTGTGGGAGTCCCCTCTGAACAAATGATATCACTGTACGGAACTGGTGATACCTGAGGCCACCCTGCGGCTGAGCATGTCATCATCATCATCAGCCTGTGTCCGTCCACTGTTGAACGTAGGCCTCCCGCATGAGTATGTGGCTGAGCATGTGGAGAGGCGCAAATGAAGGGAATGCTTGGATTGCCCCGAAAGAGGACCTAGCCTCTGGACACAACAAGGGGTGGAATATATGGAGGTCCCTTAATAGACTTCGGACCAGAGTATGTAAGACGAGGGCACAAATGAAAGCCTGGCAGTTTTACAGCAGACCGACTGAATGTGACTGCGGCATAGAGCAGACCCTGCCACACCTTCTGGAGTGTGCGCTGTGTCCGAATAGCTGCACCCAGAAAGACCTGATGATGGCCGAGAGTAACGCCATCGATGTCGCCCACTTCTGGGCAGACAGGATCTGACCCTATTTTTTCCGACACGATTATATATACTGTACATTAAGAGAACGAACCCAAAGAATCGCAGGTACGGATTAAAAGACATAGATTCTAACGATATTATCGTGTCGAAAATATTATCATAATGATAATAAAAACCAACGATAATATCATGTTGTAAGGAATGTTGCTTTCGATAGTGGATGGAGAGTCCAGTATCGAAGCTAAGCAACATTGGATGCAAAACAAAATTTGAACAGGTCACCGCCTGTTGTTGCCTTTTGCGTGTTGTTAGCTGTGTTGAGCCATCTTTTACGACCAAATCATGCAGGCCTCGAAAGTCGTTCGGCTTATTATCCGATCTCCTTGTAAATACTGATTAACAAACACTTAAATACCCTTTTAATACTACAGCTATGTTCCTATTTGTGAACAATATGTGTTCCACATTCGAGTGCAGATTTATCATGGAACAAGGCATTGACATTGACAGCTAACAGAACTGTAATACAAAAATGTCACCTATAGTTTTCGACTCGAATCACATAGATTTAGTATTCAGTAATACACTTACATTCAGCCAATATATAACAGTAAAATATAAATTTGTAATGTGAGACTCAAAAATCCGTGTAAAGCTCATGACGTTATTTGCAGTGAAAGGAATAACTAGAAAGAATATCACGCATCTGACTTTTTATTTATGTATTAAGTAATTCGGAAAGAAATTATCATTTTTTTGCGTCACTTTGACGTCAGTTTGTTAGCGGTCGCCGTTGAGTTAGCACGTCGTAGTTGGTATCGTTTTAAATCTCTTTAAGTACTCTTTCTATTATGACTTTTTTTTGCTGCTGTTTTAAATTTAGTGACATTAATTAGGGTCAATGTTGGCCGAGCAGTAGGTAAAGATACCTGCTTTGCCGATGAGCATTGTTTTTTTCTTCTCGAATTACTGTACAAAACCCACTTCTTATCCCCTATAATAATTCTTCTGAGAAATGGATCCGTTTCGTGTCTGGACAATAGAGATGCACAAATGTTTTTGATCCCAGTCGATGCTTGTGGAGCTTCAAGCACTAAATTTGCTACAACGGCAATGTCGCTCCTAAATGGCCTACCAGCACACCTCGATCCTTTTCTTACATCCTTTTCCTCTTTTGTCGATGGTATTGTTCTACTTGATCTCTGTGATCTTTGACACGTGTCATCTTCTTATTCTTTTGTGTTATTTTTATTTTTTATTATTTTCTCTATTTATTGTATATTTATGTTTACTCTGTTTCTAAATATTTGTAAAAAATTGGAATTTCGATTCTGTATATAAATAAATAAATAAATGGTTATTCGTTGATCCAATGCCGTTGGAGAAAGTGCGTGCGGCACCCAAATTCCTTGCCTGTTTTTTTTCCCGAGCCTTTTTAAATAATTGTTTAATAAATTATCATCAAATGATAATTAAGAGTACCAATAGAGCTTTAACATGATACCAACCACGACGTGCTTACTCAACGGCGACCGTTGACAAACTGACGTCAAAAAAATGGACATTTATTTCCGAATTACAAAATATGTTAAGTAAAATTATTTTATGTACTCAATTGGTAATGTTCCCAATTCCATAAGAATCTAATTAAATTTGCTGATGATGATGCTGGAGAAAGTATAAGAGTGGTTCCTTGAATGCATTTCCTTGAGAAGCCTGCATGTACTGCATTTCCCCTGGGAACGTTCCCAGCGCCAGGGATCTAGAGTCAGAACTAATTTAGAGATACGGAAGAGGCTTTACTCCAGGCACATGGTAAATACAAGATTCATTTATCATCCACTTTCATAAATTACAGTGAGTATATAATATACACATTCGTACTCGTATCTACTTGGAACTTCTTATGGTAGGTCCGCACTTGAACATTTACGCGTTACAAATAGATTATTAAACAAGTGAGCATACAGATCCTTTTACTGTTCTATATAATCGAGTATGCTTTTTCAGAATTTTACACAATCACACATCAATTATAATGTTTTTTATCTGCCCTTCTTCAAAATTTGATACGTTACTAGATCTAGTACATTTAAGACGTCCGTTAAAATATTGTGTATTATCGTCAAATAATATTGTCTAGTCACTAGTGCCTAAGCCTTTTACTTGACGACAAAATTTAAAAATATATTAAACAGGTAAATTCATCGATGTTTATTTTTGCAATAACAAAATAGAATTGTTGCAACAATGCAAAAAAAATAAGAAGCACAGTGAAATATATTTCGGTAAAAGATTGACAAGCTTCGATTATCTGCCGGGACCGACAATGCCGTGTCGTTCACGTCCCGGACAGACTATGACTGACTAATACAGTGGCGATCTACAGAACTAGACCTGCCAAACAAACAATATAGCGACACATGCGTGTCTGACGAGAAAATAAGAGACGAAAGATTGTACATCGAGACTTTTCGGCACCAGCCTGCAATAGCTATATCGAGCTGATATCACAACATTTGTCCCCAAATTTCTACCTAAACATGTACAATAATTTAATACGATTCTAGAATACTACAGCTTAATATAGAATTTACTCGAACAATGTAGTAATAATAAATCTACAAATACCTAACACGGTAAAATATGCAGATTATATAATTATTGGTAAGATTGATTTCCATCTTGATGATATTTTACGGTGAAGAGTTATTGATTAGTCTCTAAATATTTTCACAGTTCATTTGCGGGGCAAAACTGCCGCAAAAATTCAAAAGCTAATTGACTGTAAATATCTACGATGATTTACGAGGAGTATCAACTAAATTAAAGGCAAGAAATTTAAATTAAATTGAGTCAAATTATTTGCCTCGATAGATAAATAATAAAAAAAAATGATGAAACTATTTTTATGGAATGGGCGGTAATGCATTGTTCCAATAAAAACGGTATCCTTTGTTACAGCGACCGACCATTATCTTTGGCAATTAATCTCTTTGGCCGTAACTATCATTAAGCGGTGTCAAGGGAATGTGGAAAAACTTCTGTAATGGCATCGTGGGTGGAAAAATACCTTTATCTATTTTATAAATATATAGTTTTTATTTAATCCTAAATTGCCTCCATGAACGTCTGTCTGCAACCAGAATTATCGCTTTTTTCCAAGTTCAAGAATAAATAAATTCGACTAATAAATAATACTACGCTCACCTTTGATCCTTAAAACACAGATTTACGGTTGCTTTATTTAGTATTTTCTACTATTATTACCATTTAAAGAACGAATGCAAATGAAGCATTTGCCGACCTTCCGCATGACGGACTGACGACATGAGAAGAATAGCGGGAGTGACCTGGATGCGGAAGGCGGAAGAACGAAGGGGATGGAGACTCTTGCGGGAGGCTTACGTTCAACAGTGGACGGATACAGGCTAATGATGATGAATACATGTTTAATTCCATGAATGCGTACATTTTTGGAAAGTTCAGACTTTTACCTATTTTTCTACATAGTCGCCACTGAGGTGAATGCATTTTCGCATGCGGTATGCGAGCTTTTGAATGCCCGAGTCAAAAAAAAACTGCCGCCAAGCCACGCAGATACCTGAGAACCGCTTCTTCCAGCTTTTCTCTGTCGCCGAAATGCGTTCTACCCAGGTGTTTCTTCGTGTCAGGGAAGAGATGGTAGTCACTTGGGGCTAAATCCGGGCTGTAGGGTGGGTATTTGAATATACCCCATCCAAATTTTGCGCTGAGCTCGTTGATGGCATCTTTGGTCAACATTCTTAGCACCCTCCTCGCGCAAACCTTAGCGTACTCTATATGCTTTGTCAAAATCTTGTAAATAGAGGTTTTGCTGAGATTAGGGATCATTTCGGAGAGCTTACGAACCGTCACTCTTCGATCTAAGAGCATCGCTGCTTCCGTTTTTGCGATTGTTTCGTTAGAATGCTCGCTAGGGAGGGGATTTGGAGTGGGGGAACTTACAGAACCAAGATACACTAAAGAATCGCGGGATCTACCATAACAGCGCTTTTCAGGACTGTAGCGCCATGGGACTTTGTATTACGGATAACCCTCGTACTAGTATACCACCAGACATGCAATAACGAACAAGACATTTATTTATATCATTTAAATGAAATTCAATATATCGAATATACTTAAACTGCCTCTTAGCCTAGAAAAATCACGTTTGTCACCAGATATCTCTAAAGAACTGATCGACAAACGCTAAAATATGTATTTTTACAGCTTCCTTTTTTAAGCCGGGTTCTCATACCGGAAAGCCGTAGTAAATTTTACATAATAAGTGCTCAGAAAAGCATAGGGCGTTGAGATAACTTAGAATAAGACAAGGATCATGGCAGCTGATATCATTCTATAGTGATAAATTATGTCTACAATATGCTACTGACAACGAGCAAATAAATCCTGAAAAAGATGTCCAAACAAAAATATATTTTTTACCAGATAGCCTTCATATTTGGCGCACATGGACACCGCAAATTGACGTTTATCAGTTGTGTAAACTCATATTGTTTATGCCTTGTCGCAGAACACATATATCCCGAAGACCTACTAGGGAACATAGATGGTTCCCGGGAGCCTCCAGGGCAAGATTCCGCGAACTTACACAAACTACGGCTGTAATACCAAATAAATTTTGGGTGTTCGATTATCAGAGTATTTTTAAAGAGACCTGATGATAAGCCCGACGCTCTCGAGGCATGGACATTTTTTTGTCCATTAGCTCAACCCTACCGGGGGCATGTATAGAGCTTAGATTTAATTAAAATTATTTAAGAAAACTCAAGCTTGGTCGGGATTTGAACCGATGGCGTCCACGTAAGAAACAAGCGTTTTAACCACTGGACTATGACGCCCGGTGAAATCTGTAAAATTTATTAATATTCACAGATTAGGCTAGTTTCCAAAATAAGCTTTGTAATATATTTTAAGTTAAAAGTCATTATTATAACGACTCTTTAAAAAACGTATATTAACATTCTGAAGCATTGAATAAAAGTTATTTTTCTGGGCGCTTTTTTTCCTAGATTACATTTCTTAAAAGCTCGGCTTTGCGTTTCTTTAAAAGATAATACAATAACGCCCACCGGAAAAATAATCTCATTGTGTTGGACTACCTAGAGCCATTACCCCTGGCAAATACCGCAGACAGGTAAAATGAGGCTTCCTCAGCTACGAGTATGAAAAGCGTTTAAGTAGATTTTCCGCATTTTTCTACTAGAAGCCTCAGGCGGGATATTTTCCAAGACGAAAAGCCTTAAGATATATAACGGCATTTTCACGTTTTACTAGTATTCGAGTAAATATACGGATAGCTCTCTAATATTTTTACTCACTATTAAACATCACGTGACGAAACATGCTCCTATATTCAGTATTTCGACAGCAGATGCCTGTGCGGAATTATGAAGGTAAGATGATTTGAATTTGTGAGGAATGAGGTGAGATAGCGGACAAAGCAACCTTCTATACTACAGTCGGTCAAAAGGCGAAGATTGACCTGGTTGGTACATGTGTTAAAGATGTCGAAGGAGAGCAAAAACCACAGCTGAATTTTCTTCAAGTCTCTGAGCTTTCGCCGTCATGGAAAGCCGTCGGGAACTTCATATAGCATGTTGCGGAAAGCAGAGCTGACATGGGAAGAGGCAAATAACATGGGGGCTGACAGAACTTTGTGGCGGCAGTTCGTGAATACCATATGCTCTAGTTAGGGGAGCGGTGATGACGAATATCTGGTGACATAAATGGTCTGTCTGTTATCCAAAATAAGGTCCTGAAAGCAACAGTTAGACGAACACATGAAGCAAGATTTCAAATAAGATGACGCTTGAAGCTCTCCACAGTCCCATAACAATGATTCTTACTGTTGCAGCACTCATCATCGCGTTAGGTTATTTTGCCGTTAGTAAGGCTTTATTTTAAGTGAATTAAATTTTCAGGGGCATTTTGCTTACCAGAAATCGAGTCTCTCTGTCTCGGTGCCAGATATGAGAGGTTGTGTAGATCTCTGATTAGAATTTTTGACAGGTTGTTATCAAGATGGTTCCTTCAATCATTGTTTACCAAAAGCATGTACAAAATATGTGAAAACATTCATGATGAACATTCTTGATAGACTTTTATCATATCTCTTAGATCAATTCACAGTATTCGTTTCTAATATCACATATCTATAGTACTTTAGATAATTAACTCTAAAATATATTGATACCAACTCGATAAAGGCCTTGTATAAAAAGCAATACTTTACGTTAAGAGATTCTTCCAAAAGAAAATCTCCTGTTGCATCCAATTCTATAACAAATCGATTATGCTAGTTATACTCCTCTTTAGATGCTTTTAATTTGATTCTGAAGATCCGCTAGCAGTATTTAACCATCTTGGTTAAATCAACAAAGACGCCTTATACCTTTGTCGTCATTCTCCTAAAGCTCCCTAATTTCACGTCACAGCGACCGTGAACGTTCTTTGCCGCGGTTCTAATTTAAATTGCCTCCAAGGAGAACCTCCCGCCTCGGGGACAAAGACGCAGGCGACGGGGAAAGGTTGCGGAAGAAGGTGACAGAGAGAGAACAGGGACGGTTCTGGAAAACATAACTATTCCAAATAATAGAAAACATTTTTCTGATCTTCAACGTATTAAACACAGACGTTCAGTCAAAGAGAGTTGCATATATAATAAATTCGTCTCTCGACTCGTGCGGACGTGTTTGTCATCCTACCTACAGGATGTCTCCCAGTTGCTCTTGCAACATTGCGCAAATACATCGGCGCTTAGATGGTGTTGACTGATGCGAAATGTTGACGTTTAATTTTGATACAATAATGCCGTGTTATTTGTGTGTCAAACATGATATACTTATGACATGGTTTTTGTTGTTGCAAGTCCAACTATTTGCGTATCCCGACACTAGTTCTGAGTGTGAGGTCATTGACACTAAATGTGTCAATACATTTACAAGGCCTCACTTATATGTAAATACTTCAAAATGTAAAATATTTTGTAATGTTATTGAAGGAAATAAAGAATTTAATTGAATCAATACTATCACAAATAATTCTCTCAATTGATCCCGCTAACACTTGTATGTAAATTTCAGAACCGTAGAACAGCAGGTAGATTTTACAATGCTTTATCAGTATCAGTCTACTCTATCATTCATTCTGAATGTTTAGCCGTGTGTGGCGAATTACTAATTTCGAATATTTCGACCGGCATTGCAGGGCTTCTTCAGGGTTGATGACTTAGTGATGAGTTGGTGTCTGGAGGTAGTTTAGCCGTCAGCCTAACGTACCTCCATGAGCATCATGTCGGAGAATCGTATACGGTGGGTATGTTTCAAGAATCGTACCTCCACGAACGTCATGTCGGACTGTGCTTGTCCTTGCTTGTCTGTACAAGTTTTTGTGTATGTGTGAAATCAAAAGACATCCCATCAACATCAACAGGGATGACAGTTTGATTCTCAAAACAGAATGGCTTCCACCTATAGCACATACTCAAAAATCTTTATACGCCCACAACCACTGGAAAATCTTTCTCGGACGCTGCGTTCTGGCAACTTGGATGAGTATCATTTCAACAACGAGGCTGAATAGAAATGAAGTGTATTCAGTCGGATTACATAAGAGATATAAAACAATACTATCCCAGGAAACGCGTAAATGATAGGACCGACTGGCCGAAAATGGGACCTAAATATAAAAAGAAAGTCTGCGGGGAGAATTTTTGTGTCTTTTAAGATTTTTTTCGTGAAGTATGGTGATGCCCGCAAACATATATTTTTATCCTCGCTAAAACTTTTGGAAGTCTATTAAAAAAAACTAGCAGCATATATAATCAAAATTATCAAGCAGTCTCGGCAAATTGATATTAGGAAACATTCATTTATTGCTCTTCCATTACAATTTGTACTAACGCGCCTAAACAAGTTTGGCTTCAAAAACTTTTTTTTAATTCGACAAGACCCGGACCTGGTTTCGACAGCTCGCAGATTGAGGGCAGAGTCCTGCCAGGTGAGATAATCCCTTTCTGCTCAGGTTAAGGTTCCAAGAGGGTCTCACAGCAAGGTAACTCAATAACAGACGCCGCTTTACCGGGACTATGTCAAGCGGGACGATGCGATTATATCATGAATATAAGAGAGCTTACGACGCCGAGATTCCTGCAGCGAGCTTAGGTTCAATTAACGTTGAGCGAGCTTAGCTTCAATTAACATTCTAACAATGCAATTTAATGCAGTGATAACTGACAATGAAACAACGCACGTTGCGGCTTATTTAGAAACACAATCCGTTTATAACTAATGATATTAATTAATACTTTGAAATACGAGTATACCAATTAAAAGAGCAATTAAACACCTTATATTTGTACCTTGGTAAGTCCAAAATATTAGATAAACCGAGATGTAACGTCATTTTTTCTGTCACATCGCTTTATAATCAGTTTGTCAACGGTTTCTATTAAGTTAGCACGTCGCGGTTGGTATCATTTTGAAGCTCTGTGTGTGTGCTTTTCATTTCAACATATTTTAAAATTATAAAACGCTTTTTAATGACCTAATGGTCATTTCAAAAGTGCTGCTTTGCCACTTAAGTAAAAAGGTGGGTCTTGAATCTGCCTCTGAGGATGCCTCCGTTGTCAGTTTTATTTATATATATCGCTTCAGTTATATTTAAAAATGAAAGATATATTTTTTGTGCTAACCACTTAAATTTAATGGTGTGAAATATCAAAGTATATATTGTGCTACAAATTAAATAATTTCTTTTCTGCATTGTTCCTATTTAATGTTAAATATTTATGAATATTTAAATTGTGGCGGACTTTTGCTCAATCAACTGTACAAACATCTATATCTATGTTTATCTATTATTGTTTGCCTTGTATGTCCCATGTATGTCGTTAGAATCGCTGTCACAGATATCACTAAAATCGCTATAATCAGAGGCCGCGTTAACTACTATTGCATATATCCATGTGTGCGTTGAGCAGGTCCTATATAAGGAGACGACCATATGGACCAACCCATTTCTTGTCTTTGCCACAACCGTCTTCGCAACTCTCATCAGCACATGGCCTTCCGCCGGATCATCTGTGTTACGCCACCCGATCTCCGTCTGACCAAACATCAACCACCTACGTATAACTTTTGAATAATTATAAAATCAATTCTAGAAACTTCCAAAAAACGAAATTAAAATCAATCATTAATTAACTAACCCTTTCGCATCGGTTTTCGGCATATGCTGTCAAAAAGTCCCCGACCGTTCACATCAGTTGACGTGATATATCGTTTTGCTACTTTCAGTACTCATTGTGACATCTACGGTAGGAAATTGGAAGTGCAATCATTCCCTTTATCAAACTACATGTATTATTTAAAGGAATATGTAAAGCATGTAAATAAATATCGTAAGGTTTCGTCACAGGAGCGATTTTTCTGTAAACCACATGTATCGATGCGGCCACATGTATGGAGTTACATAATGAACGCTTATTAAATATAATAGTTTTTTATGCATCATCTGATATCTAAAGGATACAAGAACCAATGTGATTTATGAAAATTGGCAAGATAAGTACATTTATGCTCCAAATACTAGTTTTAAGGAAAAAAAATGGTTTGAAAAATTCACGCCGTATTGACAGTATAATTTGTATTCCACCGAGCCGTAACGAAAGGGCTAAAATCAAATGTTCGTGTCTTATCTGATCACATCCTAGCACGCACAAGAATTCCCTTCTCAAAAATCCGAACAAGACTCACACACACCCACATTCCGACAAAATATATGATCTGTGACTGATACTCAATTAATAATAAATCCAGCAAACTATATATATATATTCTTGGAGTAAGCCGTTGTACCTTGACATCTTTCCCGGGAGTGGCGTTAGATTTGAGCAGCTCTCATGTAAGCTTAACACAGAGCGCTCGCTCGGGCCAATTCAAAAAATGGAACGAGCCGATTTAAAAAGAATGGAACGAGCGCCCGAGGATTCCCCGGATCTAAGATATGGCGGCCCCCGGCCGGCGGAATGGATGCCGTGAGAATAATTGCCATTTATTTCTTAGTAGGCGTTTCGCAGGATGGACGGAAAGGACGGATGAAGCGAGCGACGAAATCCAAAGAACGAATCGCAAAGAAAATAGTTAAAAAGAAACAGCGCAAAAACATTTCGGGGTATATTTCAAAACAATGTAATAATCTAAAAGAGTGTGATTTCAGTTGGGAAATGTTCTTTTATGAGAGATAACTGGAGCATATGGACATCACAAGCTACCGCCCTAAAGCTCTGTCAGCCTTGGCTTTAGTGAGATCCTAAGATTCACAGCCGGAAAGAAGAAAGGGTTATTATTTCAATTCCAATTCAATATATTTATTTATTCTTGTAGAAACATAACAGATTTTATTTAATACAATCCGGAAATAATAAAATGTTAATAGAAAAAAATATATATAAATAAAGGTATTTATGATTAAGTACCAAGAAAAAATAGCAATAAAGACAAGCAGCAGAAAGTCCCAATTCTCATCAAACAGACGAATCCAACAAATTATTCTTCCAAGCAAATTCGTGGAGTTCGTGCCTGAACTGGGCCTCCCTTACATGAAATATATTAACATCCAAGGCGATGAGGTTGAACAGTCTGATTCCTATTCCAAGAGGCATAGTCTCTCGCAGGTTAGTGTTATCTTTGGAAGATCGAACAATCTTTCCATCCTTATTCTCAGATATTTTTCGGGGACATGTAAACCGATTTACAACAAAATTTCAGGATTCCCGAACACGCCACGCAACAGCCGGAAGAAATGCATACCTAAGCACACATACCTTCTTGTCTTCAACTCAATTTACACCAATATACCCTGTATGTAAGTTAGATGGATAAAGCCACGAACAGTATCCATACACATTATGCATCTACACATTACTTTGATGAATATTACTCAATAGACTTATTTTTAAAGCTTAATTTTTACTCTACCAATTTGCAAGTTGAATTTGTTGATGTTAATGCCCCATTAAACTCTATAAAGTATCTTTATTCACACACGTCTATAAAAAAAAACACAGCAAGCAAATGCCGTCATTACTGCCTTAGAATAGTTCCGAGGGCGATAACATAAAACCGGCTATCCTGTTAAAATCTTTAGCGCAGTATAAAGCGCCGGTACTTAACGAGATTAAAAATAAAAATGCGAAAGCGCACTTAGTTTATTTTTTCGTTTTTCTTCGAGGCGTTATAAACACAGTAAGCGAGCAACTTTACCGGTTATTAAGAGAGCGATCTCTTGCAATTTCTGCACTCCTGATATCTTGATACTAAAATTTCTTTCACAGAAAGTTGATTTTTAAAAATTTAATTTCTATACGACACTTGTCGGTCAAATGTGACTACATGTGATTGTACTTGCTATAATCGATGACCCACCAAACTTAGGCTTCAAGTATAAGGGTTATCCGTAAAATAAGTTTCCCAGTAATTTTCCTCCATGAATGCGTAAATTTTTTAAAGTTCAGACTTTTACCTATTTTTACATATAATCGCCACTGAGGTCAATGCATTTTCGCATGCCGTATACCAGCTTTTGAATGCCCGAGTCCAAGAAATCTGCCGCCAAGCCACGCAGATACCTAAGAACCACTTCTTCCAGCTCTTCTCTATCGCCGAAATACGTTTCACCCAGGTGTTTATTCATGTCAGGGAAGAGATGGTAGTCACTTGGGGATAAGTCCAGGCTGTAGGGTGGATGTTTGACAATACCCCATCCAAATTTTGCGATGAGCTCGTTTGTGTTCTTCGGTCAACATTGTTGGCACAGACCTTGCGCAAACTTTAGCAGACAGGAAACGGATCACCAAACGCAGTTCACACCTGGCGGGCAAAGCGAGGGGGAGATCCATCACGTACGGCTGCCAAGCCAGGCTGAGCTCCGCAGGCAGCTCGCTAGGGAAGGGATTTGGAGTGGGAGAACCAAGGTACAGAATTGGAGGATCCACCATAACAGCGCTTTTCAGGACTGTAGCGCCATGGGAACCTTATTTTACGGATAACCCTCGTATGTTTCTAGGAGCAGTTTTAAAAATATGTCACACCTTTGCGCTCATGAGTGATAAGACTTATTGTAAGTTTGATAGATATATGACTAAATATCCACTGATGAATGGATCAAACTCTCAGTGTGTTATGCAGATACATTTTTACCGTATTTAAATTTTGCAAAATAATAGAGGTAATTTTACGATAAACCTAGGCTTATCATACGAGCGTTCTATCAATATTTTGAATGAAAATTTGGTTCGATGTTAAGCTAGCTTTATTCGAAGTTGAAATGGAAAATCGCATCAGAAGATTTCATTAGCCCAAAGGAAAGCATCCCAACTGGTAAGAACCTTGACTGGCGGATCTGGAAATCCCTGAACAGACTAAGAACGGGAGTCGATAGAACAAAGGTCAACCTCGAGCGGTGGGCAATGGTTCGGCAAGGAGAGTTACTGCTGTGTGACTGTGCAGACCGTCTTACACCTAAGATCCTGCCCCATGTGCCCGACTATCTGCACATCCCAAGACTTAATGCTGGTCCGAACGCGGCCCATCGATGTTGCCAGATATTGAGTCGAAAGAAATTGGCATAGCTGACGCGACGAAGCTCTTCAAAATAAAATCTGTTATGGATTTGAATAATTCCGCGTGTGTATAATCGTTTGATTGATTTTGGATTCGTAAGTGCACAATACATTTGTGCACTTACGTATTTTTAATTATACAATTTTTAATTACATACTTAGTAATTTTGCGATCATAGAATCATGTCCTATAAAATAAAATAATTTTACTTACCTTGAAAGATCATGACTAAGTAAAGCGTTACGAATTTCTGTTGATTTTTTTATATACGTTGAAATTACCTGTAAAAAAGGAAAAAATAGGTTAGTGAAAGTAACACTTGATTTATGTAAGTTAAAAAAGACAAATCTTAAATACAAAAAATGGATTCTGACAATACCATTTATTTATTTAACAGAACCGCAGTTCCAAGGTACAAAAAATAAGAAACATAGAGTATACATAAACATACAATACATACTAAAGAGAAAAAAAGATTATATTTGCTATCTCATATTTATCTTAAATTGAGCCATGTATTTCGTTTATAAATAAATAAATAACAAATCTACATTCACAAATATTATCGTTATATAGTTCGGACATATAGAAGAAGTTGAAATATTGCAGAACTAAGTCTGGGAAGATTCCAAAGAATAACAACGTTAATCAGTGAGCTCAACGACGAAAAAGAAGAAAAAACCGAGTGATTTTTCACGGGTTTTAAGAAGAAGTTTTCAGCGCTTCGTTTCGCACATCCTGCTACCCTGATACCTTTTCCTCACCTCGTGGTGCATCCATTAATAAAACAGCCTGCGCTTTTACGGCGCTGAATAAAATTCTCAACACTGGAAACCGTGTCTTCAGGCTATGCGCCGGGATGATAAAAGTTACCTCCTCCGGTAAACCAACTCACAGCCGACTTAACTTTATGACATCCTGGTAGAAGAAAAATCATTTTTCTTAACATTTGCGCTCGGTTAGTTGCGTTAATTACGCCACCATGACAGCGACCATAAACATATCTATTTGATGTATTTTTACAGATGTTGTATTATAAATAAAGTTACATAATATAATATCATCCACACGAAAAGAGATGCGTAACTTTCGAAAAGAATGCGTATAAGTCATATTAACCCTTTCGTTACGGCTCGGTGGAATACAAATTATACTATCAATACGGTGTGAATTTTTCAAACCATATTTTAAGCTTAAAACTAGTATTTAAGACATAAATGTATTTATCTGACTTATTTTCATATATCACATTGGTTCTTCTATCTTTTAGCTATCAGACGATGCATAAGAAACTCTTATATTTAACAAACGTTCATATGTAACTCCATACAAATGGTGGCATTGACACATGTGGTTTACAGAAAAATCGCTCCTATGACGAAACCTAACAATATTTATTTACATGGTTTACAGATTCTTGTAAAGAATACATGTAGGTTGATAAAGGGAATGACTGCACTTCCAATTTCCTACCGTAGATATCACAATGAGTACTAAAAGTATTAAATCGATATATCACGGCTACCGATGTCAACGGTAGAGGAATCTTAGATGGCATATAACGGCTACCGATGCGAAAGGGTTAAGAGTTCTTCCGTTCATTTTAATTTATGTCGTCTTAGTGAATTTTCAACTACTATAAATTAACATCCTCCTCTATAAAAAAGATATTTATTCAGTTGCGTGGTGGCAGGATGAGGAGCAGAAGAACAACACACAGACTTTTCCAGAAGCGCATATATTTTTACGATAAACTTTACAAACTACCGGCCCGGCTATCAGGCGCCGAGCCAACCACAATCGGACACTCGTCACGGTCGGGGGAAAACTACTGGCCACTAAGCGCGCTCGCAGTGCGCTGTCGCCAAGGGTCGCAAGTGGCGATCTACAGAATCAATGGCGCACCAATCACAGCAGACATGTACATAACTAACGTCACATTCGTGACCGGACTTGTGACAATGCCAATATGGGGACACGTATGTTCGTCGAGCGAACCAAAATAGAGACGAAAGATTGTACATCCAAGGTTTACGGTACCAGCCTGCAATGGCTATATCGAGCTGATATCAAAATGTAATGTGTTCTGTGAAACTACACAAAAGAAAGCTGATTTAAGCTAAAGTTTATTTACTGAAGAATAAGGTAAAGCTTTGCTTACCGTGTCAGACATCTAGGGTTCGTCCCCGATGACACTTAAAATAAATATGATTTTTAATCAATATAATAAGTGAGGTTTGTGTAAAATTAATTCATCGTCTGTAAAACGACTGTCATAGCATATTAATCAAAATTGGTGGCAGACAACAGTCGTTTCACGAACGCCACCCATTCACATTTTACATAAAAAATGTACGATCTAAAAGCGATGGCTGTCCAAAAACTGCACATCCTTTAAAATAAGAAGCGTCATTAAATTCACGAATAGGTTTCTCAATCGCCATCTTTCGGTATTGTCTTGTATGGGTTAACATAACAAAGGTGTAAGAAGTCCCAAATAAACTGGCATATTTAAAAGTATTAGAAAGTATTACACCTCTATGGTGTTTGGCTTTATACTCGTAGTGAGATATAATTTTTTCTATGTGCTATAACGGTGATAAATTTGAAAATAGGGAATAACCTGAAAAATGACATCACAACGTATAAAGAGCGCATAAAGCAAAGAAGGTATAAAAGATAATCAGTAACTAGTAACACTCTTATAGCAGGAATATATCTGAGCGTTTTCTACTTTCCTGATACCTTGAAACGTCGTCCACACATCATTTTGCATCCATTAATAAAACCTGCGCTTTTACGTTCGCTGAATGAAATTCGCGTCTACAGACTTTACGACGGCAAACTTCCAAGTCTTGGACGAGCCACACCTTTGACAGTAAAACGACTCGCACCAGCTTGAATTTATGACGCCCTGGTAGTCTGGTACTTTTTAGATTTACTCCTAGAGAAGGTGGCGTGAATAAGAAAGAGACGAATCTGACAAACTAGTGCAGAAATGTCAAGCAAACCTTACGAATGCACTTTTCAACAAGAAGTGCGAGGGTTATCCGTATCATAAGATTCCCAGGGATTTTTCACAGTGTAAAACGTTTAATTGTTACATTTTTTGTACGCTTGTCTCCATAGATTTCGCATAGCTGGAAATGGATTTCTACCGGCGCAATGTTTTTTGCAGACAGAAAACGCCTGCCGGGCGAAACGAGGGGGAGATCCATCACGTACGGCTGCCAAGCCAAGACTGCGCTCCGCAGGTAGCTCGCTAGGGAAGGGATTTGGAGTGGAGGAACCAAGGTACACTACAGAATCGTGGTATCCACCATAAAAGCGCTTTTCAGGACTGTAGAGCCATGGGAACTTTATATTACGGATAACCCTCGTACTTACATAATAAGTAAAGTAACTTAAACATAAGTATAATATTTAATTAATTTAAGTGACAATTATTATATGAATATTTTATGAACGTAAGTACGTTGTACTGCAGTGAAAAAAATAAGCAGCGAGTAAGAAGAAAATGCTTTTTACGACTTTAGAGACTCGCATAGGAAGAGTTAAATAATTTGGTTTTTATGTTTATGTTGTCCTGGTCCTTTATTAAAATATGCAAATGAATATACGAATAATTATTTGTGATATTGTGAACTTTGTTACATTAAGAAAATAAACAAATACGAAATTAGTAAAATGAGAAATAAATACTCCCTTTTCTAATTTTTTTGTTATGTGAATACATACAGGAGAATACCGACAGATTTTGATTCTGAAGTCTCGTTTGTGGATTATATGACGCTTACCATTCTACATATGACTAAGCGCTGTATGTGGAGTGTTGATACGTCAACGTCGTAGACTACATCCTGACATTCACGCATCATCCTTATTATTACAAGAATTCACTATGAATGGGTGATCTTCACGAGATGACTTTCATCTACCACCAATTTTGATTAATTGGCTATGACTGGCATTTTAAGGGTAGGGGGTCAAATTTACACCAACCGGGGGTATTTCAGAGCTCAGAAATCGATTGAAAGTTTTTTAATCTCCGCTGGGGATCGAACCCAAGTCCTTTGGCTTGCCAACCAAACGCTTCTTTCTTCGTAGTATCAATCCGGTGGATTGATTTGCAGCAACAGAATCTTGCATCTCGATCTCCATTCCTCTCGGTCCTCCGCAACCCTTTTTAGCTCAGCATAAGCGCTACAATTCATGTCCTCGAATACTTGCTGCAAATACTCCCGTCTAGGGCGCCCTCTACAGTTTCTACCCTCAACCATACCCTCCACAATATCGTGAAGAAGACCATCGTGGTGCATGATCTGGCCGATCCATCGGGCTCGCCTCTCTGAGATGGTTCTTATTAGTTGCCTATCTTCCTTGATTATTCTGAGAACCTCATTGTTCGTGACGTGGTCTCTCCAGGAAATTCCGAGAATTTTTCTGTACGACCACATCTCAAAGGCCTCTAGTCTTTTTTTATCACTTTCAGATAAGCACCATGTCTCACAGGCGTACATTAAGATGCTCTAAACAAGTGTTTTGGCAAGTTGCTTGCGGAGCCCTAAAGAAAAATTTCTTGACTCAAGAATTTTGGCTTTTTTATTGAAAGCTAGCCTCGCTTGATGTATTCGACTGTTGACTTCTCTTTTTGTTCTGCCATCCCAGGTGATCGTACTTCCAAGGTATACAAATTCTTTTGCATCTTTTAAGGGTACTCCTAGCATTGATATGTTAATTTTCTGCTGCTCATTGCGGCTTACTCTCATGACTTTGGTTTTTGTGCTGTCCAAAAGGAAGCAAAAATACGCCAAGGGGTGAGACAAGGATGCTCTCTGTCGCCTGTACTCTTCAACGTATACATACAAAATGCAATTAATAACATCAGGGAAAAAATGGGCCATAGAGAGGGGGTTAAAATACATGGCCAAAAGATTGATATGATAAGGTTTGCTGACGACATTGCTCTGATTGCTGAAACTGAAGATGAACTCACTGAAGCGCTGACATCCATGGAAAACATATTTAATTCCAACTACAATATGAAGATAAACAGCACAAAAACCAAAGTCATCTAACAACGCTTCTTACACGCGGTTTATAATGTATGAAAATTTAATAGTTTTATACTTTCTGCACCATTCCAACAACAATAAAACTTCATAGTTGATTGAAAATTTTCGAAACTCGGTCACGAAAGTGCGAGTCTAGAAAATCCCTCTGCGAAGCAAAACAACATTAGTGTTTACATTTCATACAATTTGTATGAGGGGGTGTTTGTTCGGCTGGATGTAAATTTGCAAAGGGAAGAGTATCTTCCCCCTCGCGGGACACTCACATAAAATACTTTTAAGTAAGCGAAAATTTGACAGGGCGCAGAAATACTAAAGGGTGGCTGAATGCCGCATAACACATTGACAAAGTAATGAAATTTTAATGAACAAATAATCAACAATTGATACAAAAAAAAAAAACAATATTTTCTATATCCGTTCCATATCTTCAAATAGCAACTACAAATTGATGACATACAGTTTTCAATTATCATAGTACATAGTCTTCTCCAAAGAAAGGCCTCCAAACTGACAAGAACCCTGACTGGTGGACCTAGAAATCCCTGAGCAGATTAAGAACCGGAGTTGGTAGAACAAAGGACAACCTCGAGCGGTGGGGAATTCTTCGGCAGGAAGAGCCACTATTGTGCGACTGCGGAGACCAGCAGACCGCCTCACACCTAAGATCCTGCTCCATGTGCCCAATAAGCTGCACACCTCAAGACCTAATGCTAGGCAACACACGAGCTATCGATGTTACCAGATACTGGGCAGAATGTTTTTAACGTCGCTGACACGAAGAAGAAGTCTATGATATTTTCCTAGATATCGCAACACCCGAAGGTTCAAAAAAATTAAGGATATCGAATGATAAGCCCGACGCTTCCGATACCTGGATCAAAAGTGTTATTTATTTCATTTAAAAAATATTACCTTTTTGTTTCACTCAGGGTAATTTTTTTTATAATATGTGACATCAGCATGTTATAGCCCTTGCTGACTGGTACCGAAAACCTCGATATACAATCTTTCGTCTCTTATTTTCATTCGCTCATCGGACACGCATGTGTTGTCATTTTGCAATACCGACCACGGCACCCGGTGCGCAATCAGTTGCGTGCCGACGGCGACGAGGTCGTATTATATATGGCCAGCTTGTTATTTCGCTAGGGCTGAAAGTTTGTGAAGTTATCGAAATATATATGTCAATGTGCGGAGATTAAAAAACTTCACTGAATGTGACTGCGGCGTGGAGCAGACCCTGTCACACCTTCTGGAGTGTGCGCTGTGCCCGAATAGCTGCACCCAGGAAGACCTGATGATGGCCAGAAGTAACGCCATCGACGTCGCCCACTTCCGACATGTTTCCGACCGATTTTATATATAATGTACCCTTAAAATTCTTTTTTCAACGCGTCAATCCAAGCACAAAAATAACGGCAGATGCGAACCGCGGACAGGGCAATGGCGCAGTTCGCCGAGCGGTATGAATACCTGGGCATAGTTGGTTTCCAAGGTCCGCGGTTCGCATCCCGCTTCTGCCGTTATTTTTGTGCTTGGATTGACGCGTTGAAAAAGAATTTATGTATAGTATATGTATATTTTAAGTAATAATAATATTGTAATATAGTCAATGATCTATAAAAGTAGATTAGAATATTGAAATAATAAAATAATATTCTAATAAAAATTAAAAAATTCATATATATAATGTGCTTCAGAAAAAAGGTTTGTGTTGTTAATCTGCTCCTCATCCTGCCACCACGCAATTAAAAACGAACTTAGAGAGGAGGATTTCATATATTTTAATAGAGTATATCGTGTTAAAAAAAACTTATCGTCTGTTCTATAAGATGGAAGAAGAAAAATCTTTTGTACGAATCCCAGATAAAAATATATGATAATATGTAAATTAAAAAATACATTATATTTACACATTGTAATTTTATGATTCATCCAAGAATTAGCAAATAATATTTAAAATTAACATAATATATATTACGCACAGCAATTTATTTACATATTTTCTTGTAAATATTCACTAAAACATTATTATTACGTTATAACGAGTACATTCTACAATTAAACTGTCATTCTACAGTGAATTGTCGATACGTTTTCAACTATAACTCTTTTCATCGTTTTTTTTTCTTCAAAAGTGCTGAATTTCAGACGTCAAAAGGGCAGCGAAATGACGGCGCGTCATTCCTTTCAAAATGTGAGAGAGAGAAAAATTAAAAGCCTCCGGAAACGGAAATAAAAACGATCTCGTTAACGTGCCTCCGCCCTCCGGAAGTGAAGAGTTGAATAGGTGGAGGGGGAAGTCCCGCGGAGGAGATCATTTAATTGCGAGTCTCCACTGTGATGTTTTTCAAACTCGGTGAATGTCCCGAGGGCATTGGACGATTCCACAAAACTTTGATACTTTGTTTATATTTTTTCAGACAATTGTTGGTTCTTGTAAGTAATATTATGATCAGACAGAGGTGGATACGAGTTTTAATCATATAACTACTACTAGCATGCATTTCAAATTTATTAGTGGTCTCAATGAACAATTATGTGAAAATAATTATTATATATATTATATAGTGGCCTGGTATGTCCTACGCTGACGCGCTAGAATCGCTGCATCAATTACTGTCGCATTCCAATGTGTACCGGTTTGTGTGGAAGAACTTTTGGGGGAGTTTCAAATATTGTCAAGTGTATATTTATCGTGTATGGAAGAGATCCATATTGTAGGACGGAGGAAACTGTGACGGTGCAGGAGCATTCCAGTTCTTTAAGTTCCAAGACAAAGTAATGAAATTTTAATGAACAAATAATCAACAATTGATACAAAAAAAAAAACAATATTTTCTATTTCCGTTCCATATCTTCAAATAGCAACTACAAATTGATGACATACAGTTTTCAATTATCATAGTACATAGTCCTCTCCAAAGAAAGGCCTCCAAACTGACAAGAACCTTGACTGGTGGACCTGGAAATCCCTGAGCAGATTAAGAACCGGAGTTGGTAGAACAAAGGACAACCTCGAGCGGTGGGGAATTCTTCGGCAGGAAGAGCCACTATTGTGCGACTGCGGAGACCAGCAGACCGCCTCACACCTAAGATCCTGCTCCATGTGCCCAATAAGCTGCACACCTCAAGACCTAATGCTAGGCAACACACGAGCTATCGATGTTACCAGATACTGGGCAGAATGTTTTTAACGTCGCTGACACGAATAAGAAGTCTATGATATTTTTCTAGATGTCGCAACACCCGAAGGTTCAAAAAATTTAAGGATATCGAATGATAAGCCCGACGCTTCCGAAACCTGAATCAAAAGTGTTTTTTTTCATGTAAAAATATTACCTTTTTTGAGCACAACCGGTCAATTTTTTTGCACTCTATGACGCTCAGCATGGGATAGTACCTTGCTGACTGGTACCGTGTGTTGTGATATACAATGTTTCGTCTCTTATTTTCATTCGCTCATCGGACACTTGAAGAGTTGTCATATTGTAGGAAGGAGGAAACACAGACGCTGGAAGCGCATTCAGTTGCTTACCGACGGCGACGAGGTCGGAACTATGGCCAGTTCTTATTCAACATATATTAACCGTTTATGGATGTTATCGAAAGACGATTTGTCAATGTGCGGAGATTAAAAATTCACTGAATGTGACTTCCGCGTGGAGCAGACCCTGGTTTATTTTCTTCATTTAAAAAATGTTACCTTTTAGCTGCACCCAGGGTCACCTTTTGATAATATGTGACATCGGCATGCTACTATAGCCCTTGACTGTTGGTACCGAAAACCTCGATACTACCCTCTTCGTCTCTTATTTTCATTCGCTCATCGGACACGCATGTGTTGTCATTTTGTATCACCGACCACGGCACCCGGTGCGCAGTCAGTTGGTGCCGACGGCGACGATGCGTATTATGGCAGGGCCAGTTAGCCGAAAGTTTGTGAAGTTATCGAAATATATATGTCAACGTGCGGAGATTAAAAACTTCGCACTGAATGTGACTGCGGCGTGGAGCAGACCCTGTCACACCTTCTGGAGTGTGCGCTGTGCCCGAATAGCTGCACCCAGGAATACCTGATGATGGCCAGAAGTAACGCCATCGACGTCGCCCACTTCTCGGGAGACAGGATCTGACCCTGTTGTTTCCGACAAGATTATATATATACATAATGTGCTTCAGAAAAAAAGGTTTGTGTTGTTAATCTGCTCCTTATCCTGCCACCGCGCAATTAAAAACGAACTTAGAGAGGAGGATTTCATATATTTTAATAGAGTATATCGTGTTAAAAAAAACTTATCGTCTGTTCTATAAGATGGAAGAAGAAAAATCTTTTGTACGAATCCCAGATAAAAATATATGATAATATGTAAATTAAAAAATACATTATATGTACACATTGTAATTTTATGATTCATCCAAGAATTAGCAAATAATATTTAAAATTAACATAATATATATTACGCACAGCAATTTATTTACATATTTTTTTGTAAATATTCACTAAAATATTATTATTACGTTATAACGAGTACATTCTACAATTAAACTGTCATTCTACAGTGAATTGTCGATACGTTTTCAACTAAAACTCTTTTCATCGTTTTTTTTTTTTTCAAAAGTGCTGAATTTCAGACGTCAAAATGGCTGCAAAATGACGGCGCGTCATTCCTTTCAAAATGTGAGAGAGAGAAAAAAAGCCTCCGGAAACGGAAATAAAAACGATCTCGTTAACGTGCCTCCGCCCTCCGGAAGTGAAGAGTTGAATAGGTGGAGGGGGAAGTCCCGCGGAGGAGATCATTTAATTGCGAGTCTCCACTGTGATGTTTTTCAAACTCGGTGAATGTCCCGAGGGCATTGGACGATTCCACAAAACTTTGATACTTTGTTTATATTCTTTCAGACAATTGTTGGTTCTTGTAAATAATATTATGATCAGACAGAGGTGGATACGAGTTTCAATCATATAACTATATTCGATACTAGCATGCATTTCAAATTTATTAGTGGTCTCAATGAACAATTATGGACTTGAAAAGAATTATTATATTTATTATAGTGGTGGAATAATCAAGTGTACAAATTATGTAATTATGTATTGCCTATTAATGTTTGCCTTGTATGTCCTATAGATGTTAGAATCGCTGTCACAGTGTCGCTAGAATCGCCGCATCAATTACTGTCGCATCTCTCAATGTGTGCGTGAGTAGGCCCTATATAAGGAGACGACTATTACATACGAGTATATTATCGGAATTATTAAAATTAGTCTACTACTTTAAGACGGTTGAATACTCAATGCACCCCCAAATTCTTTCATCCAATAACACTACTCGTATGTATACTGTAATTGTAAGTTTAAATTTTACTTATACATCGGCACCCAAGTAAAGCTAAGCAGCAGATACAATTTTCACATTGAAACGCAAATGGTGGGTGTTGCACGAAATGATATTTCAAATCATCGTTCAAAAAGCCACTAACTGATTATTTATCATCTTAAATATAACTTTAAAAACAATAAAGGACACGTTTTCTATTTCATACATTAATGTTTTGGATACAGTGAAGTACCTTAACTTTATAAGTGTTAAACTGTCACAGAATATTGTAGCTCTTACATACATTTTGCAACAGTATAAAAGCCCAGACCGCTCCTCGCTCACCGTAGACCTTCTACGAGTCTACGAGCTTCGCGTAGCTGCCATCAGACATCGCAACTGTGTACTACACGGTGACCACTTTAACTACATTTAAGTTAATATTTTCTAAAAATAGATTAACATGAAAAAAGTGTCCTATTAATTTTCTCTACTATAGTCCATCCAATATACGAAGAACCCTATGACACATTTATTGCCCCTTGTAAAAGGGATGGGGCAAAAATATTTATTTTTATTTTTATTGATTAGGTCGATTTTTTTCTCTTCTTCTTCGAAAAAATCGAATTTGAATTCGAAGTGAATCGTATATAAACATCTCTATTTCCGCATGGCGGCTTCATGGCGGATCAGTACAAATGTTTGACTTTAAGTAGCGTGTTGTTCTTCGATCGATTCGTGTTTTTTGTTGTTGTAATTATTATATTTATTGTTAGTATTGTTAAAGTTGTTTCATTGAATCATATTTTGTGTTTTTACAATGCCGAAGAGACAGAAAGAACTATTCTCAGCAGTGAATCACGTGAATTTGTCGTACGCTTGCGTGATTATTTTCATCCAGAAAAACAAAATGGTGGACCATTGCTGTCTGTTGAAAACATTCGAGATCGGGTCGCGGATTCCCCAGGAATCAGTAAATCTACAGTGTCTCGGATCACAGAGGAGAAATACGGTGAATCTTCATTAGAAGAGAAAAATTATGAACACCAAATAAGAAACGACAGAAGAAATGCTCAATAACAAAACCCGATAGCTTTGATTTGGCAGCAATTCGGAATCACGTGTATGCATACTATGACCGCAACGAAATACCAACACTTCTTAAACTGGTAGGTTCTCTAAAGTCAGTCGGATTATTTCAAGGCAGTGCGACGTCTCTTAGTAAGGTATTGAAAAACATTGGCTTCAAATATAAAAAATGTGAAAATAGAAAGTTTATAATGGAGCGCACGGATATTTCCCTGAAAAGATGCGATTTTGAGGCAAATGAAGAGCATTAGGAATTGGGAGAAAGTCGTTTTCTCGACGAAACTTGGCTCAATGCTAATCATACTGTTCGTAAAATATGGACAGACGACACGGCTAAATCCAGGACGAAAACTTCTGAAGGAAAAGGCCAGCGCCTCATTATCTGTCATGCCGGAATGTCAAAAGGTTTTGTGCCCAATTGTCTTCTGGCGTTTAAGTCAGTTAAAACGACAGCATATCACGAAGAGACGAATTTTGATCATTTCAGACAATGGTTTATGACCTTATTGTCAAATTTACATGAGCTTCACGCCATAGTAATGGACAACGCTTCGTACCATTCTGTCCAAATCAAGAAAGTTCCTACTACGGCAAACAATAAAAATGGGATCGCGATGTACGCTTTGACAATTTAAGTGAACATAACCTGATTATAAATGTGTGTGAAAGTTGTAGTTCTGATTCCGATAGTGACGAAGACAATTTAGAATGTACTGCTTTATCGGATTCCGACTAAAATATGTGTTTTAAGGTTATGTGCTAATATTTATCTCTACACTTGCTTTTCTTCATAATTTTCATATTACTAATATTATTATTTATAGTTTGTTTTACATGTCTCTTAAAACCTGTTAATATTCACTTATAATTGATAATAATTCTAATATTTAATTTTAGTAGGTATTTACAAAAACAATCGAAAATCCGATTATTTATACCCCAACACTGGTTTTCGCAGTAATGTGACATGGCCTTCTACGTGCGTCAGATATTATAGTATTATAGTTGCAAATTGCCGTATTTTTTCTAATTTGTAACAATATGCAAACATTTTTTATTATTTTGTTTTTATTGTGATATATTTACCTAAATAACTTATTATATATAAGAAGAGAGGCTTTTGTTTATGTTGATAAAATTAGTATAGGTAGCGAACGTTTTTACAACGTTATATCGGACGATATTTAGCACAGGGCAATAAATGTGTCATAGGGTTCTTCCTATATTGGATGGACTATACCAACAATATTTTGTTCCGGAATCGAGTCTTTCGATCCCGAAAGTGACGGCGTCATATGTGTGTCGTCGGAGTGTAACAATAGAAAATCAATTGATATCAGCTTGATATAGCTCTTTTAGGCTGATGCCGAAAAGCCTCGAAAACTGATCTTTAGTCTCTTATTTTTGTTCTCTCGCCTGACAAGCACAACTAATAATTTTACTATTAATTTTATATAAAAATACACGGCGTTTGCGTACGCCAAATAATGTGTTTTGACAGTTGCTTCATTTCATTTTGGTTCAACTGTCATCTTTAGTTTCTGACTTAACCCCGATTATCTTTGGGGCACTACATGTTACAGTGCCAGTCTGTCAGCCCGTGTCGCCAGTTCTCGCCCGACTACGGCCGACGATACAACATGTTATGGTCGGGCGAGGAAACCGAAATCTTATCGCAGATAAGCAGATGAATGAGATGCTTATTTAATCAGACAAAGGTCTCCCTGCAGATGAACAAAACAAATTGAAACTGCTACAAGAATATCATTACATGATGAAATTCGTTTTATCGAATGCCACGAACGTTGGAAACGAATAATATAAAGAGCTATTCAGGAGCAGTCATCAAGGAGTTACGATGTTTCAACGATAAAAAAAAGGACCAAAAGACGTATGTAATACCGAAGAACGACCGAAGGCTTAACACTACGGGACGTATACAAAACGTGGAATATTTTCAGCAAATAAATAGTTATCAGTAATTAAATATACACATGCTATGCATCAAATTCTTTATACGCATCAATTCATTCAGAAAACATATCGGCAGAAGCGGGATGCGAGCCGCGAGCCTTGGAACCAACCGTTGCTTTTGTTCATTACTCTACACCACACGAACATCTTTTGCCCCATATCCTCTGAATGAATTGATGCGTATAAAGAATTTGATGTAAAGTATGTGTATATTTAATTACTAATAATATTGTAATATAGTCAATGATGTATAAA
The DNA here is from genome assembly GCA_022606575.1 of Glossosoma conforme. NCBI lineage: Eukaryota > Metazoa > Arthropoda > Insecta > Trichoptera > Glossosomatidae > Glossosoma > Glossosoma conforme. Next base: position 116,976 of record JAGTXR010000287.1, on the reverse strand, counting down.
AGTAGATTAGAATAATGAAAAAATAAAATAAAATTCTAATAAATATTTAAAAATCCATAAAACTAGTTATCACGTGCACTGCGCTCTCGTTACGAATCCAATGTAAATCGACGTAAATGGTAGCGCATGAGTTACTGTACAATTAGATTCAGATATCAGTTTGTACGGAAAGCCTCGCATCCTGAAATTGTGGTCTTCGTGGTGCAGTACTTTAGTGTCTTGGCTGAGCGTCAGACCGCGCTGTGAATGCGACGAAGTGCAATGCAATTTATGCAGAGGATAGAACCAGGGACTGGAGGGGTGTGATGAGAACGGTGGAGAGTGCCAACTCACAAGTGCCGGGAACGAGATGCGTGGAGGTAATAAACGGGGATCCTACTTTTGATGCAAAATACACCCTTTTTTAAACTCTTTAATGAAGTTATAAATATTATAGATCATGTTCTATTAATTAATTAAAAATTTGTTGTTATCATTCATAATTGTCTTAGGTTCTTTCACTATCGGAGGCGCAACTGAGGGGAATGCTTGGATAGCCCCGAAAGATGACCTAGCCCCTGGACACTACCAGGGGTGGAATATATGGAGGTCCTTTAACAGACTTCGGAGCGGAGTATGCAAGACGAGGACACAAATGAAAGCCTGGCATTTTTACAGCGAACCGACTGAATGTGACTGCGGCGTAGACCAGACCCTGTCACCTTCTGGAGTGAGCGTTGTGTCCAAATAGCTTCACCCAGGAAGACCTGATGAGAATAACGCCATCGACGTCGCCCACTTCTAGGCAGACATGATCTGACCCTGTTGTTTCCGACACGATTTCATATTATATATACTATCGGAGGTTAGCATTTCTAGCGGAATAATACCATACTATGTCTTGCGTATAGATTATTATATATAATTGCTCAAATAACCTTATTTGTGGCAGCGTGCAGCGATATACGAGTATTTCCTCGTTGCGACTGCAGAATCTATTAATTGAACTACGGAATGAACATGGTTGCAAAAGTTCGTAGCTCGAATCCCACGTCTGTTCTTTTTCATCAATTTATTGATGAGAAAAATGTCATATAATATGATGATTGCTGCGAATTTGTAAGTGTATCAGTTTATGTATTACAGTTTACTTTGTTCAGAATGACGAGACGTGGAGTGGACTAAAGTAAATTTGCATCCTACAGTCGGAAAAGAGATAAAAATGAGCCTGGTTGGAATATATTCTTTGGATGAAACAAAAGAGCATAAACTACAACTACTTTTACATAAGTCTCAACGCATTCACCGCCCAGTAAGACCGTCAAAAACTCTCCATAAAATATACTCGATGAAGCTGTGAAAGACAGATCTGACATGGCATAGCGCAATGACCATTTCGATTGACAGAAGTTTTTAACGGCAGTTTGTGACGACCATATACTGCAGCTAGGGAGTGGATATTGATTTATTCCACACAAGGGAAGCCCAGTTCAGACACGAGCTTCACGAATTTGTTTAAATAAATAATTGATTGGAGTCGTCTGTTTAATAAGCATTGGGGCTTTATGTTGCTTGCATTGCTTCCTTTTATTTTAAATTTAAAAATGTTAAATAAAAGAGTACTTAAATTAGTTCATATTTTAAATATATTGTTTCCTGATGATTTTCTTTTATATCCAGAACGTAATAAATTAAGCTTTGTTGTGTTTCTGAAGCAACAAAAAAAAATGATATGAAACCTCAAGTTTCCGATACAACATTTTTCGAATATTGTTTTTAAATGACATCATTATTGTCTGATAATAAGGCGAAATTTTAACAAATTTACTATCCATTTGAATCAAGTAGAGAAAGCGATTATATCTGTAGGAGTCTTTACCTAAACCTTGGATAACTTTTCATTCATATTACTAACTTTTTTAAAGAAAGATAGTTTTCTCAAGTATCTGAACTATCTGCCTTTCTTCAAATGTTTATGTCCTAGTGAGCGGAATGGAATCGAATGGTTTAATGGTTCAGTGAGCTGGATTTTAGTGTTCGTTCCTTTGATGTGCTGACAATGGAGTGTGAGATTTAAGCAATGTGCTAAAGGGTTAACTGACGTGTTTACAGCTCTGCGAGTTATTATTAAAACCATTTGATATCATTCTAAGGCCTTTTACACGTATTACATATATTTCAGAAACATGAAATACACATGGATATATATTAGCTATATGACCAACGAAGTAAAATTTATAATCGAACTGATTTAACATTCATTTTAATGCAATGATCTTTTAAAATTTAATGCAAGCATTGAAGATATATTTTAGATACACTATATATTAATCCTAAATAATTTTATTAAGAGCCAAGGTATACAAAAAATAAGCATAAGATAATAAAGAATATAATTATAATATACTTTTAGATTACAGAAATCTAGGAAAACAATACCATCGACAAAAGAGGAAAAGCATCGAGGCCATTTAGAATTGCGTTGTACTTCACGTCGCCAACTGGGGTGGATACTTATCCGGAACGTAGAAGTTAAAACATTCAAGAATCCCAGAGTTGTGAATTGAACCGCGAAGATATAATAGCATCTTTTAATACTAACACACCCCTCTCTTAAAGAAGAACGACTTCACGTCGCCGGGATAATTATCGGATCGCGTGGAGACGGATTGCGGAGCAGATGAACAACAACACAGACTTTTTCAGTAGCACATATATTTAATTAAACTAGACAAACTTCCGGCCAAAATAAATATAAACCTACATATTTTATTTTTAATTCGAGGTTTTCTATTATTTTAAATTGCGTCAATCGTGCCCACATTTTTTATATTGATTTTGTTAATTCTAGACAAGCTATTCTACATTTGTTAAACGTACACAAAACATTCGATATAAAACCTGGAATAATATTTGTGGGAGTAAGAAACACCATTAGCGTTCAACCTGCAGCCGAAATGATGATGTTGCGGTGAGACCAAAGGGCCGGAAGTCAATTTACTGAGAACGAGGATGCAATTTCCGGTCATGGGGACGGCACGTGGCTCTACAACCATTCCCTTATTCAGGAATGACAGGAGTGGATTTATCAAGGACAATACGTAGACAGGATACCAAGAACAATATAAATTTTGAATTCCAGCTGTAGGCATTAAAAAGCTCTTCCATCATATACCTTTATTATTTTCGTATAATTCAAAGCTCATACAGAAACACATCAAAATATAATAGTAAAACAGAATTAATTATTTTTATAGATATGAATTTTATATAGAATAAAGTATTATTTAGGCTTAAAAATATATTTATAGTATTGACGGTCTGAATAAAACATATATAAACAGGTGAGAATAAAATAAACGATGGATTTTATAAAAACAAAAATAGGCAAAAGAAAAATTACTTTATCCTAGTTTTGGGTAAGGTGAGGTTAGGTTAGAATAAATTACGGTAAGTGTGTCAATACAAGTTTAAACAAATTTAATAAAATGTCACAAATTTAGTTTCAAATACTAACCATAACATTTTTACAAAGCCGTCTTGAATTATTTTAAAAAAATGTATTTGTTTTTTCATTGTCGCGTCATAAAGAGTTTGAGCGTTTGATTAATGTTTTTTTAGCAATTAAACGCGTAATTATTTATTTATAAATTAAAAAAAAACGATTTTATTTTGAACTTTGCATAACGAACCCGAAACATAATGCATGACAGCAAAGCCTTACCGGTGGCATTAAGGAATGAACTGCCAGTTTTTGGTCAACACACATTAACCGTGTATGGATATATGGCAAGTGTAAGACGAGTTTGTCGGATGTGGGTAAGTGCAAGAGGAATTAGTTATTTAAGTTCCAAAGAGCAGCGACCGTAGTAAGAACGGTAGAAAAGACGAATGAAAAAGACCAATCTTACGCCTGTGTTCCATTGATTGCGGGTTAGACGTAAGAGTGCCATTGTTTATCAAATGAATTGCTCTTCTTTGAACTGAATCAATTAAGTTTAAAAGGTTGTATATGGCTCCAATCCAAAGGTGACTGCCATATTCAAGGATAGGTCAGATTTGTCCTTTATATAGAAGAAGAAGTTGTTTATAGTTGAAATACCGACGTAATCTATATTATATACCTAGTTTTTTGTAAGCGAGACCGGTTTTATACTTAATTAAACTCTTAAAATTTAATTTATTCTAGATTGATATCCCAAGGATGTTGATGGAGCTTGCTTTTGGAAGAGGACTACCTTTAATCAACAGATTTTACAATATATACTCAACGCAGTTTTTTCTTTATCTGTAACTTTGTGACTGTTTTTTTTTTCATTGTCGACATCACTTACATTCTTATATACGAAGTAGCAGAAAATATGTCGACATTTTTAACCTTGAAGGTCTTAATCCAGCCCTCCATCTTGCCCTCGCCCCGCTATCGATCCATCCGCACGAGGGCTGAAGGTTCCGTCCATCCCCATGAATATTTATCGCCAAGATCCTCTCCCTCCTCCTCACAAGGGCGGCAGCATCTCTTCTGATGTCTGCCAGACCGGCACGCGATCATTTGACTTGTGAATTGAGAATAATGATATCTCGATGGCCGCCTTTATGAATAGAGACGCGGATATTTCAGATATTTTCAGCCGAAGCGATGAATTTTTTCATCGCCCCATATCCGCTTCCTAGCTAACTAAAGGATATAAACGTCTCAAGCTTTCATTATGAAACTAATAATAATATATAAAAGAAGAACTCTAAAATGGCATGAAGTAACTTCAAGGACTGATTGTAGATTTATTTCTACTTGTCTTTTGTATGTAAAAAAAACACCTTATCAAAAATATTGGCATTGTGATTACAAATCATTGCGTATCCGTTCCCTAGTTGGAGCATATGATAATTACTAATTGTAATAGTGATAAAAAGACAAGAGGCTTTTGAGATGTGGTCATACAGAAGATTCCCCGGAATTTTCTGGAGAGACCACGTCACGAACAATGAGGTTCTCAGCATAATCAAGAAAGATAGGCATCTAGTAAGAACCATCTCAGAGAGGCGAGGTCACATCATGCGCCACGGTGGTCTTCTTCACGACATTGTACAAGGGATGGTTGAGGGTAGAAACTGAGAGGGCGCCTTAAACGGGAGTATTTGCAGCAAGTGTTTGAGGACATGAACTGTAGCTCTTGTGCTGAGCTAAAGAGGGCTGCAGACGATCGAGAAGAGTGGAGATCGAGATGCAATATTTTGTTGCTTGAAGAAGAATATAATGAAAAACATATTTCATTCAGAAAAAAATGTTTTGAAGCTGATATAAGAAAACATTCTGATGACGACAATATTAAAATGTTTAGATTAAGGTTTTCAAACGAATAAAATATTTAAAAGATACTCTAAATGCTTTCATTGAAAATATATTAATTAATTAATAGGTATAAAAAGTTCAACGTGATTGGAAATCTAAGTAAAAAACAAACAACTTATAAAAGGTAAAATTTCCAACAAAGTTACTTAAAACCACTCAAGTCTGATCTTTACAACTAATAAATGTATAAAATATTTTCTCAGGTTTCTAATAGAAAACTAGTAACATAAATAGGAAATTGATGTAACACAATTTACAAAAAACATTTCGAAACATTGAAAAATACTGTGCCAGTTTTAAGCGCAAAGGCCAATGCAGCTGTATAATGGGATTCGAGAGCAGACGCCTGCGTATAATACTGGGGGTACGATGATTTGACTTTATGAGAAAGGACAATGTGAGAGAGCAAACAAGGAAAGCCTTTCATACTACAGTATATTAAGAGGCGAAGATGAACTGGTTGGGACACGTACTGAGAATGGTTCAAGAGAGCATAAACTATAGCTGCCTTTTATTCAAGCCTCCGAGCTTGCACCGTTTTGAAAGGCCATCGGGAACAATATATAGTATGTATTCGGCGGAGCTGCGGAAGACGGAGCTGACTTGGGATGAGACGAAGATTATGGCGGCTGAGGTTTGTGAATACCATATGTTCCAGTTATGGAAGCTGACTTGGTATGATGATGATAATGATGTTTCTTTGTTGTCTTTTTGATGTCGATTTGTTAACCTCTTCGCATCGGTTGTCGATATATGCCGTCTAAGATTCCCCTACCGTTGACATCGGTAGCCTTGATATATCGTTTCGCTACATTCAGTACTCATTGTGACATCTACGGTAGGAACTTAGAAACAGCAGTCATTTCCTTTATCAACCTACATGTATTATTTACAGAAATCTGTAAAGCATATAAATAAATATCGTTAGGTTTCGTCACAGGAGCGATTTTTTTGTAAACCACATATGTCAATGCCATCACATGTATGGAGTTACATAATGAACGTTTGTTAAATACAATAGTTTTTCATGCATCATCGGATAGCTAAAAGATAGAAGAACCAATGCGATATATGAAAATAGGTCAGATAAGTACTTTTATGCTTCAAATACTACTTTTAAACAAACAAAAAATGGTTTGAAAAATTCACGTCGTAATGACAGTTTAATTTGTATTCCACCGAGCCGTGACGAAAGGGTTAAATAAAACGTAAAGAGTACGTTTATTTATCGCGTGAAATCCAATTATTAACAATTAATTATAGTTCATGTGAAGTGTGTCTATCGGAGATATAAAGAAGGGATGCGAAGAAAAAATCAAAACTATTAAAAATCAAAGTAAATATTAACATCCCCTCTACTTAAGAAAGAATGACTTCACGTTGCCGGGATAGTTAACGGATAGCGTGATGGCGGTATGAGGTGCAGATGAACACATTTATGCTTCAAATACTAGTTTTAAGAAAAAAATGGTTTTAAAAAATTCACGCCGTATTGACAGTATAATTTGTATTCCACCGAGCCGTAATGAAAGGGTTTATAATTAATTTGGAATAAAAAATATATCATATGGAATTATGAAAAAAGGCAAGAATAGAAGAGAGTGAAAGAAATTTTTATTATTTCTACCCATCGATCAAATAGCAACAGCGATTCAAACAAGTCGAAAAGAGAAATTTCGATATGTACGTGTGTACGGAAACATCTGTATGTACATAAATATTTTCTTAGGAAAGCAATCTCGGAGAATACGAATATCCGAGTTGACAAACAGAGAGAAGGAGACCTCTCGAGTTGTTTAGCGAGCTATTGAAATGCGAAACCGTCCGACTTGTATTGGGATCATTTCCGAAAGGACGTCTTCACTTAATTAAACTCGATTGAGTCGTACGAGACTCCACTCGAGATTGATATCTTTGTATCTTTGTCACAATAAGTAAAGCGTACATGTTTGTATTTACTGAAGAGTACAAATACAGTATGCCCTCGACTTTCTGTTTCACACATTTAAAATACTGGTATAATTGTTTTAATGTTTTCAGCATTCACTTTGAGATGCATTATAAATAATAAATATATATTTATTTACCTTGTTTTTACATGGATCACGTAAGATATGTTGTCTGTTTAGGAGACTGCAGTTTCTCGTAACCTTTCTCAATCCATCACTTGTTAAGAGACAACTGAGCTGCGATAGTACTTTATAAGTGGTCGAACCATTTTATGTAGGAGAGAGGGCAAGGGTGTGTCAATCAGGAAATTATAAGAGAGGGAGACTAGAGAGGAGGTTTAATATATAGATATTCTAAAAAACTACCAAAAACAATTTAATTATGTAAAAAAAAATATAAAAGCAGTACTCCATTCATTTTACAGAGAAACAAATACGATATAAAAAACATGTAATTTGAAATGAAAAAATATTTTGCGGTAAAAAAAAATTAGATCCCGGAAAATGTGTACGGTTCGTTAAATTGTCCAGATGTTCTGAAAAAATCGCCCGTTTAGAGCAAACAAAGAAAAGTTGTGTTCCCCGAAAGCAAACACACATATGAACAGAGAACGAATAAATACACAAGGAAACTTATCCCCACTGGGACACATGATAATGGAGAACGAAAACAATGAAACCACGGCCATTAGGGACTTGTGGAAATTATAATATTTCCGTGTTTCACTATCGTATATTAAGTTTTATTTTATACAGCATCACTCTCGCCACAAAAATGTATCTTATAAAGTCGCATGGAGTCTCAGTATTTTTATAGACCACAGACAATAGAAATGGATCTAGCATTTCTTTCGGCTAGTGCACGGCGTGTTCAGAATCCTGTTATTTTGTTGGAAATCGGTTTGTTTGTCACTGACAAATTATTTAAGGATAAGAAGGCACAGATTGTTTGTTCTTTCTAGAAGTAATACTAACCTGACAGAGACTATACCTCTTGGGAGAGTGATCAGACTGTTCAACCATATCGCCTCGAATATTGATATATACCACATGAGAGAAGCCCAGTTTCGACATGAGCTCCACGAATTTATTTATCAAAGTAATTTCGTGGAGTCTTATATTTAGCGAGCTTCGGGACTTTTTAATAATTGTTGTTGACTTTCTTCTTTTCTATTACTTTAGTACTTAATCATAACTAATTAGCTATATTTTATAGATTGTTTCTTCTACTTTCTTGTACCTTAGAACTTATTTTTTGTGTTTGTTGTTTGTATTGATTTATACTGATTATTTCATTATTTATGAACGCAGAAAGTTAATGTTTTTTTTTTAGATTAAGGTATTCATTAAATTTTACTTCTGCCTAGTCCAATATGCGTAGCATAAATTTGTGTAACTCAATATTTTAGATATTTTTAATTGCAATTAGTCTAATAGTGTTTTAATTTGATTATCCCATATTAATTCACAATGAAACTGATCAACTCGTGTGAAGTCGATTGATTTTTTAAATTCTGTAGTAGAAATGTAATTATTAATCGTGATTTTATGCATCTGAAAAGTGTATCTAAAACACATTTACAATCGGTATAATTTCAGTATACAAAAACGACCTGAGACAATGTGACTGACCGACAATAGCAGGTAACAAAAACATAATGGCGAAAAATTGCAGCGAATACATATTGCAACTACTATATGTAGTTAATATGAAAGAAAAGTAAAGTCTTCTGTACCCTATCCAACATGAGGCTATATTTCAACTCATGGGGTGCCCAAATGATAGACACGCTCTCAAGTATTCTACGGACCAATTAGTTAAACAACACTACCATCACGTTTGTGCTCGAGAAAACCCTGTCACTTTGTAAATAAAAATCAAGCATCTTAAGTACCTTACCTCACACAGCTTCAACATGCGCATGGAACGACAGTCTGCTCTTAAACTCTATACCACGGTCTCTGATGGAGGACACTCATGATATTCCTACGCTATTTATAGAGTACCTATGATATACAGTTTTCAAATTTTGAGTATAGGACAGAACGTTACACTTAGCTATATTAAACATCAGTTTATTACGCTTACCATATTCGAATACATTATCTATATCCGACTGCAGAAGCATACAAGACTTAACTAATTAAGTCTTAACTAATATTAGGAACTTGTTATTCCCTATCTTATTCATTCTAGAAACTTCTCACTGCTATTCCGGACGGCATTGCATCTAAATTGAGACGCGCCTCTAAGGGATTATACGCAGGATCTTCAGATCCACGGATATCCGGTCGGGTAATTTCCACAAGTCTTAATTAATTCAACTATGGAGTTGTAGACGCACTTCAATTTGCTATCTCCGAGATGCGCTGATGATTTCGTCCCGAGGGATATCAGGAGTGCAGGAAATCCAGGAAGAAAACCTCATCTCTTCCCCTCTAGACGTGAGAGCGTCAGAATTCTACAGCTATTCACAGCTATCGCGCTGTCCTTTTCTGATAAAGATACGTTTATATTGAAGCATCTCTTTCGCACGCCATTTTTTGACCATGCATACGTACGAGTATGTACACCAATTTATTAATTTATTGTAGTACATTATGTACAATATGTATCTTTAAAAAACAAAGATTAACGTTTAAAATATGTTTAAATGATTTATATTATAAATCAATTTAAGCATTTATTTATATAGTATAATTAATTAAAATTAATCTGAATTTAGTAATTTAAAACAATATATAATAGATTACAACTGTAACTAATTTTATTTCAAAAATCTTAATGTTACTTTAAACGAGCTGCCCGTTAAAAACAAATGGTCCAAGCTTAAGTACCGACGAAATAATGATGCGAATTTATATTTTTTTAAATTTCTGATTTAAAAACCTAAAATTATTCCTAGGTCACTATAGCTACTGATATCAGCTTGATATAACTCCTTTAGGCTGATGCCGTAAAGTCTCGAAAATCGATCTTTTGTATCTTATTTTGTTCGCTCGCCTGACATGCGCATCTAATGTTAATTGTATTAATTATTATTAATTGTATAATGTTAACCGGTGTTTGCATACACCAAAAATATTTGTAATGACAGTTGGCCCATTTACTGTTGGTATGACTTTCATCTTGGCGGTTGGCAGCGCCGAGGTGTCAGAGCGCGGCTGTCAGTGAGAACACGCGGGCAGTTGTTACTTGAAGCTTAACGCGCGGCCGTCATAGTGCGGGCGCCTTGGGCGTTCGCTATGGCGGGCGACATTTGTGAGAAATAAACGCGTAGTATGTGAAACAGAAACAAGTGTCTGTATTGTGAACCTGATCCTGCATCCTGCATCCAGTCTTCGATATCTAACTTTTAGAGGAGGATATCACTTCTTTCTCCAAAAGTTCCCAGGCTCTCCTCCTGAGAGACGTCAAAAATGACGATCGTCGGGAATCACATACAGGTATAGGTGGAACTTTGAGTGTCTTGGGAAGAAGCCTGGATAATGGCAACTGACAAAACTGACTGGCGGAAGTTTTTGGTAACCTTATACTCCAGATCTGGAACAGATATCGAAAGAAAAAAATCAGTTTTTGCTTTCGTCCTTTGATTGTGCATATGAGACCGTATTACTTAACATTGACATCTGAAAGAGACATCCTTATTAGAATTGGCCATGAGTGCGACAAGGACAGCGCTATGGTGGCGAGTGTCTGTAGATTTCTTAAAGCCACCGAAGGCCCAGCTGATTTCCCCACGGTACGCTATATTAATTTTATTCGGCGCCCGTTCCCGACAACCGATATTGCTATCCCCTCCCCCTACCTCAGCCTCGCCCCGCCCGCACCCCTCGCACACACCTTTCCTTCTTCCTTGATACAGGGACAAAAAAAACAAGATTATCTGAAATATAAATGTATATTTAAATACAGATTTTCAATCCAATAAAAGGGTTTCCTTAAAAAAAGTCATTTGTCTTAAATCAAGACAGTCACATAAACGTTACTGGACTTAACCCGCCTCACACCCGCATCACACCGGAGGACAGTAAAGTCTCCTTGATGATGCGCTCATTCAGATTATGATCAGTTAGCAACTGATAAGTCCAGTGGGAGTCTGAACCCTCTGAGCAATTGTGGCCACTGCACAGAAGTGATATCATACATAAACATAAACGTTACTATCCCGCTAGCAATGTGCGTCAAAGACTAGTCATGCATGCACGGAAAAGATTATTTGAACACGTTTCATAAATAATGTATTCGGCGGAGCTCCGAAAGACAGAGCATGCTTGAAACGTGGCGATAACAGAAAATTATAGAGGAAAATTGTGATGAACTAGGGAGAAGATATAAAATAATGAAAATTAGATTCATTTTATTTTCTAATGGGTTGTTAATTTATAGAGAGAAAAAATATGTGACGATACATTTACACAGGCTAAACGGCTTGAATGTTTTCATGGCACTATCCCTGACTATTTAAAAAAATTATATACTAGAATCTAGACTTATAGTATATATTTTATTTTTATTTAAAATAACTTAAAATACCTAGAAGTTATTATAAGTCATTTGGGGCAAACATGTAAAATACTCAAAATTCTTATAAATTTCAATTCTTTAGGTATATTAAATAATAAAGGATCATTTTTTATACAAACACGTACAGGAGAATATTGATAGATGGGTATAATAATTCTGAAGTCACATCTGTGGAATTCTATGACGCTTACCAAGCTACATATGGCTAAGTGCTGCATGTGGAGTGATGGTCCGCCAACGTCATAGACTACAGCCCTAGATTCACGCATCATACTTATTATTAAAATAATTTACTATGAATGGGTGGTCTTCACGGGACGACTTTCGTCTACCACCAATTTTGATAAATAGGCTATTGCTGGCATTTTACGGATGAGGGATCAAATTCACAACAACCGGGAGTGTCCTAGAGCTCAGAAATCGATTAAAAATATTTTTTAATCTCCGTCAGGAATTGAACCCCCGACCTTTGGCTTGCCAAGCAAACAACTTTGACCATTGAGCTATACCCGCCGGCAAATGCGATATTTGTACTAATATCAATTAAATAAATATAATTGAAATGTTTTTACTAGACGAGTTTGCGCGATCTTTCGAGATGATATTATTTGTGTGCTTTTATCGCGTATTTCACGGTAGGTATATATATAATTAAAAAAATGTATAATTCCTTTAGCATGCATGCCGGCCTCGAATCAATACAGTTAATTGGCCGTTTCAGCGATAACCTCAAAATTCTATTACGCGTGCATTGTGACAGATGATTTACCAAACCACTCTACCGGTGTTGACACTGATATAATATTTATTGTGCGTGGATTTGGCGAAATGAATATGAAATTCAATTTTGAGGCAGCCTGTATATAGATTAGAACAGCAGGATTTTTTTCCTAATATGGTATATTAGAATTCCGGAGTATACATTTGTGATTGTTTGTCTGAACTTTACCTTCATTAACTTTCATATTAAATAGTTCACCGAGAACCTTTTATCGATGAATTTCATATAAATTCCTCGTATCAAATCAATATGTATATATATTTTAGTCACGGTATATGAAGCCATTAAAAATTGAATAAAAGTATATGTGTATAAATATATTTTTATTTAAGTAAGTAATGTAAAAGAATTCCCCGCAAGAACGTTTGTTGGCACGAACTCAGCCAAGTTTAAAATTTCGGATAGAAACGTCTTTACACTCCGGCTGTTTAAATTGGACTGATGTTTGCAGGGCAGACTAGGGTTTTAGCTTTCAGGTAAAATTTATTTCAGCCGATCGGATATATACCTGCCGAATTAGGAGTCTCAATACGAAACGCTCATTTTCAATGCATACTATATATTTTTTGTAAATGTACATCTATTTTTTATCAAAATGTGTGTTCCAGATCCCCTGAAAGATGAACTGACATCAGAAGAATAGCGCGAGTAGCTTGGATGCGGAGGGCGGAGTTTCAAAAAGGATTAAGACTCATGCGGGACGCCTACATTCAACAGAGGACGGACACAGGCTGGTGGGTAATGAATTTTAACACTATCCGAAAAATGTTGTTATGACATTGTAAGGAATGATGAGGTGAGAGAGAGGACAAGGCAGCCTCCCATACTTTTTTTTTTTTTTTTTCTTTGATTATACTGGAAGGCTTTAGCTTCAGGGTCGGCTTCATTGGCCTGGCTGTAACGTTGGTGTTCGCTTAGCCGTTCAGCGTCACATACTAAATAAAGTCAATCAAGAGGCTAAATCGGAGTTTGCTGGGACATGCACTACGGATACCGCATGAGAACCTAAGCTACAGCTGCATTTTCTGCTGATAATGCTGATTGATATAGTCGTGTATAAATCTTCATTTTTAGTAAAGTATTAAAATATTGGAAATTTATTTCTTTCTTCGTAGTATCAATCCGGTGGATTGGTTTGCAGCAACAAAATCTTGCATCTCGATCTCCACTCTTCTCGATCTTATGCAACTCTCTTTAGCTCAGCATAAGAGCTACAACTCATGTCCTTGAACACTTGCTGTAAATACTCCCGTCTAGGGCGCCCTCTGCAGTTTCTACCCTCATGCGGCGCATGATGTGACCGACCCATCGGGCTCGTCTCTCTGAGATGGTTCTTACTAGGTGCCTATCTTCCTTGATTATGCTAAGAAACTCATTGTTCGTGATGTGGTCTCTAGGAAATTCCAAGAATACTTCTGTATGACCACATCTCAAAGACCTCTAGTCACTTTTTTTATCACTTTCAAATAAGCACCATGTCTCACAGCCGTACATCACGATGCTCCAAACAAATGTTTTGGCAAGTTGCTTGCGGAGCTTTAAATTTAATTAAAGCTTGAAATTTATTATTACTCCAAAATAAAAGATTTTTCTCGAAATGATCATTGATTGACATTGAATATATTATTTCAAGATACAAAGGTCAGGTGGACCATTGATAGAAATATCTGACTGAAAGGATAGACTGTACAGCGCAAACTAGTTCCAGCGGTAGACAGAGATACGGTTAAAGGATTCGCATCTCGATAGATTGGAGGGATAGATTCGCCGGCCAAACAAACGCTATAAAAGTAACGCAAAGTACAAAAAACCCTTCTCTAACTGATCGTAAAAGACCCGCAAGGACCGCAGACTAAATAAATAAGTTGATAAAGAAAATGGGCGAACCAAGATTCTTTAAGCCGTCGTCCTTGGCAGAGAAAACAAAGAAATAAAAATCTCATTTTTTCGGAGCCAAGAAAAAAGATTTCTTCGCAGCGTTTTGCCTAAGAATTTGGAGCAAATTTGTGTATAAAACAATTTAAAAAATTCAAGTGAAAATGAAATTTAAAATCGCGATATTTTGAATTTTGTTGTTATGTCTTATTTTTTATGGTTTATCTTAGATTGGGTTGAGTGGTCCCTTACGATCAAATGGTACAGGCCTCGTAAACGTCGTGGTAATTATCGGATATCCTTAAAAAACGATTAATTATTCACAAAAATATGCCTCAGATACTAGTTGTCGTTTAATCAAGTCCTGCCGATCTGAAAGTTGGGAACCATATTTGTTCCCAGGTGGACCTCTGGATGCAGAGATGTGTTCTGATAATGCATGAAGAGTAAATAGAAGCACCATGCAGCTGATGGGAGGTAGTCCTAGCACGGTATTTGGCAATCATGCTTTCAGCTACGCGGCACCAATGGCCTGGAAAAGCATAAGAGAGCTTAAAGCGGAGGCATCCTTCAGAAGCAGACTCAAGACCCACCTTTTTACTCAGAGAGGCAAAGAAGCGCTTTTGAAATAACCATTCAGTCATAGAAATGCGCTATACAAATACTGACATAATAATAATAATGAACAATGTCAGCTAACAGAACTGCAATGCAATTAAGCATACGAGCATGTTTCAGGTATGGAAAAAAGAAGATATTCCTTTTTCTATACGGTATTAAATCTTAGCACAACATCAAAAGCGAATGCAGCCGTATAATCCGCTCTGTAAATAAGTGCCTGTGAAGAATATTGCAGAAGAGGTGGTTTGACTTTGTGAAAGATGACGATGTAAGAAAGCGGACATGGCAAGCTTCGATTCGCATTCCTTCTTCTATTCGGTAGTTAATCATAGCACATCATCAAAAGCCAATGCAGCCGTATAATGTGTTTTGTGAACAGGTGACTGTGAAGAATATTGCAGGGGAGGTGGTTTGACTTTGTGGCAAAAAAGAGGACGCGCCAGGCTTCCATCCGTGCAGTCTGTCGAGAGACGAAAACGGACCTGGTTGGGATGTGTTTATCGGAAGCAACAGAAGAACATAAGCAATTGCTGCCTTTTCATAAACTAAATAAGATTTTTTCAGTGCGTTCTGGAAGGCCGTCGTTAACTATACAAAAAATGTATAAACAAGCATTCAATATCTATTCCGTTTATTCTGCGTATTTATATAATAAAAAAACTTTTTTTTTTAAATATATTTAAGCATCTTTTAATACCTGTGTCTTTTAAAAAGCTCTTACAGATTGAAAAGTTTTCTAGTTTCTTTGGGAAAGAAATGTCACCCTTAAGGGTATTTTAAACTGACAACTTCAAAACTTTTTGCATTTCGAAAGTAAGCCTTTAAAGTTTGAAAGCCTCGTCGATAGTGACACTAAATGCTTATATAGTTATACCAATATTGTACTCAAGAATCTTTGACAATATTTTTTCTTAGTTTATCTTGTTGAAATTTTCTATGGATGGTATTCACAATGAATATTCATGGGGAAAACACATTGGTGCTCTAGAAAAAAAAAAGTTTTTTTATGAATCATCTTAAAAATGCAAAAACGATCCATCCTTACTTTACAATCACTGGAAAAATCCTAAGGTTAGGTAAGGTTAGCGAGACAGCCAATGCACCAGTTGTCCCGTGTGCCAAATGCCCCGTGCACCAGACGTCTAGTGCACCCCACGTCGTTACCGATGAGTCGTTTAACGAATTGTCTGGGGACGATAGGTCGTGATACCTGTTGTAACATTATATCTTGTTTATTATATCACCGAATTTAAGCAACATTGGACATAAAACTTACGTGAATGATGACCGCTGTAATACACCGAGTGTCGCTAATTAAGGATTTAATCTTGCAATTCAATCTTGAAGGATAATTCCTTTATGTCTACATTGTACAGGCATCGAGATTCACTTACAAATATTGATTAACTAACAACCACATTTGCCTCGCATTCTTCCACCTTAGTATCCTTCAGGAACCACGTATGTACGAAGGTGGTGTTCCACGTGTAGAGATAACTTAGGGTAAGGCATGTGTAATTGGCAACTAACAAAACTGTGTGGAGACTATAAGGAAAATAGCGGGAGTGACCTAGATGCGGAAGGCAGGGGATGGAAGAGGATGAATTCTCATACGGGAGGCTTACGTACAACAGTGGACGGATACAGGCTGATGATGACGATGATTATATTGATATATTTCTGTTAAAAAATATTGAGAATAATTTAATCGTATTTAAAACAACACATTGTTGAATGTTTCAGAACATAATTGTATTCCGTTTCTTCTTTTAAGTTCATTTATTTGAAGACTTGTTCTTTGCCTTTTCGCGACGTCAAGTTGGCACCTGTAGGCGTCTCGGGGTGCGAAAAAGGGTCGCCAACGTGAAAAAACGGAACCCAGAAAAACTGTACTTTTTGTACAGGGAAGGACTCGCTAATGGTCGCGTCTTGCGCCTAATAGAATCAAATAAAAAGTAATGTCGTATATCAACTTCAAGAGACGATTTCAAATAATACAACGCAATGAAAATATATCCATTCATATGAGTTAAGTTGCAGCAAGAAATTAATACGAAATTTAATTTTAAATAATGCATTTAATTAGTACGTGAAACGATTTTTTACTTACTAACTATCACACAACATAAGCATTCAGCTATGGTGGATCCCGCGATTCTGTAGTGTACTGCAGCCCGGACTTAGCCCCAAGTGACTACCATCTCTTCCCTGACATGAAGAAACACCTGGGTGGAACGCATTTCGGCGATAGAGAAGAGCTGGACGAAGCGGTTCTCAGGTATATGCGTGGCTTGGCGGCAGATTTTTTTGACTCGGGCATTCAAAAGCTCGTATACCGCATGCAAAAATGCATTGACCTCAGTGGCGATTATGTAGAAAAATAGTTAAAAGTCTGAACTTTCCAAAAATTTACGCAATCATGGAATTAAACATGTTTTACACTGTGAAAAATCACTGGTAACCTTATTTTACGGATAACCCTCGTATTTAAATAAAAATTGTTCAGGCCTCGAAAGCATCGGGCTCTTCTTCCGATCTCCGCTGATGATTGAACAACCAAATATTTCTCTGGTACTAAAGCCGCAGTCTATGCAAGTTTGCGGGCTCTTGCTTTGTAAGCTCTCAGGCACTATCTATATTCTCATGTGAACTTCCGGGTATACAGGTTTTCTGGAACAAGGCATAGACAATATGACCTTACAAAACTGCGATACAGCAATTTGCGATGTCTATATGAATATGGTAAAAAAAAGCGCAGCATTCATTAGATCATCGAATATTAGCAACATAAGACGAGGACTCAAACTTGGACCATTCATGTCGCTGACCGCGTGTCATTGATCGGGTTGAGCCGCTCCTTAGGACTAAACGCTCAGAAGCGTTTGGTTAGTCATCCAACCTCCTTAAATAAAATCATAAAATCACTAAAAATGTGCATCGGATACTACAGCAGTCCAGCATTTATGTAGTCCTTCGACAAAAGAATGTATTATGTAGAATGTTAGCACAAAATGTTGGTTTAACAGCTGGCAAAAGCAACATATAAGAAGCGAAAAATACACAAATAAATAACCATTTCGTTTACATACGTATGTGTATCAAATTATAAAATACACAGTTTATACTATAGGCATAAAATGGTCTCATTTAAAAAAAACTGAACGTTTTTCTCGATCAATATAACTCTTATATTGCTATTATTAATATAAAAAAAAATGTTTGAACGAGTACCTTATTCTGTGTACCACTGATACACAGCTTCTCAAAGCACCTGGCAGTTTGCTTTTATAGACACAAATGCGTCCTTTTTATTATGAAAACAAGCGCCGCGGTATTGATCATTATTTTTTACGTTATTTCTCCGTTTCCAAAATGAGACGACTCTGTTTTTTTTTTCGACCTGGAGGCTAAGGGGTAAAAAGCTCCATTCGACAAAACCGAAACAACTATGAAACATATTGCAATAACTCGTTCGTCATACTATAATATATAAAAGGCATATATATATATAAACACTATTATATATACGAGTCCATCTTGTGATGGACTCGTATATATAATAGTGTTTTATAACAAGTTATTAATTATTAAATTAGTAACAAGATGGACTGACGATATAAGAATAATAGCGGGAGTGACCTGGATGCGGAAGGCGGAGGATCGAAGAGGATGGAGACTCATGCGGGAGGCCTACGTTCAACAGTGGACGGACACAGGCTGATGATGATGAATGATGAATATATACGAGTATGTAAGATGCCAATACTTACTAAATACTAGTCATCATGGGAACACCAATTTTCACAGTTATTTCTGTAATAATAATATATATCTTTAATTTTTAGATGTCAAAATATCAAGCTCTATAATACATAGTAAATTGAATGCATTAGGTATTGTGTTTTTAAAGACAGACACTGGAACAGTATTTACGAGATTATCGGTAACATTTAGGAATGAATTTTGATAACTGCCATTTCTTGGTTGACATACATTAAAATTATATGAATGTTCAGCAAGAATAATTCATGTTCAGCAAGTATATGGATGTTCAGTAAAAAGATTATTTTGTTTGTGGGTGGTCACAAATGGAATTAATCATTGATTTGATAAGAGTAGCGACCGTGATAACAAAGGTAGACAAAACCAATTTTAGGTATGTTTTACAAGGATTGGAGGTAACATTCCCGTCACTAAAAGAAACGAATTCACGTCGCCGGGATGTTTACCATAACGCGTGGTGAGGGATGAGAAGCAGATGAGCAACACAAAGAACTTTTTAAAAAGCACATTGAAATATTATTTACGACAAAATATTGACAAACGTCATCTGCCCGGGGCCACTTACAAGGATGTGGCCCACACCCCGGGCAGACTCGGATTGCCTTCGCGCACGCAGTGCCCAGCACCGACATTAATACAGCGACGATTTACAGAATTATTCCACCAATGACCAGGATCTATCAAATAAACACAAATGGCGACACAGCGCCATATATTTTACTTCTTAATTATAGACTAACACCTTGCATTTATGCGTGTCAGACAAGCTAACAAAAATAAGAGACGAAAGATTGTATATCGAGGCCTTTCGGCACCAACCTGCATGGGCTGTATCGAGCTGAAATCAGAGGTTAGACAAAAATGTGCCGTATTACTACGAGTATTAGACGAAATGCTCTTTCATTCAGTGTGGACGGATCTTATACGGTAAGCGTTTAGTTCGCTGTGGTGGGATATAAAAGACCCGTAAAGTGGTTAAGACATCACCGCTTTTGAAACAATTACCTCCTCCAGGTCACTGAGGCAGTATCCAACAACACCGAGAGCTTTGCTGGGACGCTAAAGAGCTTAGCGAAGAGCTTTCATCGAGCATAATAAAGAACACGGAGCTTTAGTCTGCGCCACGTGCAGCCATCTATGGAAAAGAAATTGAGGTGAAACTAAACTGGAGAAGAAACACAACAAGCTTTAAAAATTTGAGCCCTTGTATCGAAGAACGTTTTATGCGCCACATTTATCAAAAATTATGCAATAATCCCTATGTATGTGCTATGGTTGTTATTATTATCCGAGGATAAGGAGGGATAGATTATTCGTTTTCGTAAGCAGTAACACTAACCTGCCAGAGACTATAACTCCTAACAGAGGGATCAGAGACTGTTTAACTACATCGCCTCGAATGTTGATATATCACATGCAAGGGAAGCCCAGTTCAGACACGAGTTCCACGAATTCGTTTGGAAGAGTAATTTGTTGAAGTCGTCTGTTTAATAGAGTATTGGGACATACCGTTGCTTGTCTTTATTGTATTCTTTTTCTTCATTACTTAATCATAAGAACCTATATTTATTATGAATTGTTCATTTGTGTATTATCTTATTTCAGGATCGTATTTAATAAATTAAATGATATATTTTAAAGAAATATATCTAAATTAATCTCGTATAATTATTCCTTACGGTTGTGTTTTTAAGTTTACGTTTTAAGAAATAATTTTGTATCTAGACTGTAAAGATGGCGAATTTTTCTATCAAGGTTATAAAAACTATTTTTAAAAACAGCTTTGGAAAATATTTTATGTCTTTGTATAAAAAAAAAGTTTTCAAATCCTAAGATAATTAAGTAAATAATGTACGTATCAAATATAATTTAAAATTTAACTTTATATTTTATTTTTGGAATTATGAGATCTCGATACTATGTTATGAAAAAATGTTATATGTGAAATTTGAATGAACAACGGCCTTTTATTATTATATTTTAGTGATGAATTTAAAGAAAGAACCAGAAAAAAAATACTCTTTGGAATGAGTGTACAAAAATCGGATCATTAAATAGTTTCCTTCAATCTCTCTGTATAGTTAATTAACACCCGTAATAAAAAGCAGCATAATTACTCACATCGAAAACCATTCCACATAAATCAACTAAATACAAGTATATAAATAATAAAGAAAAATAATATTTAATATATAATAAACATACCATTATTCATAATTTTTCAGTCTATGATTTACGAAATTTAAGGCCATACTGTTGCGATTAGCGTATCGTTACTTTTCCGTTAATTTATTATTCACTAACTGAGGCAGTAAGGTTTTCAGGTTTTCATGCGTGCTTTATGATATTAAATATTATTAATAATACCTTTGAAAACTGCTCGACAGCAAATTCTAGAATCTAGGCCTATAATTCAATTGATTAAGCACTATCGATACACAAATCTTATACACAATTTGGGTCAGTGTGGTTTGGTTTGATTTGTGAATTAAATATAGAACCTATTCAACGCTCCACAATTCGAACAAAACATAAAACGCAATCCGTATTTTTTTTAAGTATTAACATTATCCATCTTTAAAAAGGCGACAAAAACTCGCGGATCGCAAAGCAAATAACATGTTTAGAAGCACAATTCACGTTTATTTCCAATATAAGACTTCGGTTTCCCCGCTCGACCGTAACATGTTGTATAGTGAGCATCGGTCGGAGGGAGACTGCGGACATGGGCTGACAGACTGGCACAGTAACAGTCAGAGCCCCAAATATCATCGCGGCTAAATAATAAACTAATGTTGACAGTTGACAGTTGTACCAACATGATTTGGAGCAACTGTCAAAACAAATAAAATGGCGTATGCAAACGCCGTTGTATAAAATTAAGACTAACATTATTAAAGGTGCATTTCAGGCGAGCGAACAAAAATAAGAGACAAAATTTCGGCATCAGCCTAAAAAAGTTATATCAAGATAGTATTTAATAGTAGTAATAGAGAGCGGCGTGTTTTGGAAGGCAGACTTGTTCTAGGAAGATACTAAAATTCTAGCAGAAAATATACTAAAAGGCGTGAATTTTTAGCGAACATTTCTTCAACTGAGTATTGGATATACTCGTATAATACAAAATTAAGGGGTTCGTTTATTGGAATAGGCATAAGAAGAAGAAGTTAATCAAAGACGACGTGAAGATGGTAAATTACAGAAATTTAAGCGGCGTTTTATGATGATCATCAGGTTTCACATTCTCATTGCTCCAGAATAATTTACTTGCCTAGAAAAGAGCCTTCCCACTATCAAAAACCTTGACTAATGAATATGAAAATCATTAAACAGATTATTATGAAGTCGAAGCATCCTAAGCCGATATGGAGTGCTGTAAATGGTAGTGTCTCTACGGTTACGACATTAGTAAAGCGACATTTTTTTCGGGACGTACTTGCATGGTTACTGTTTAAGTAAAACGCATGTCGCTGGTTGGATTGAGTCGCCCAATTGGATTGATAATCCAGGCCTCGGGATCATCAATCTTCGATCATATTGGTATATACCGGCAGGTATAGCTTAATGGTCAAAGCGTTTGCTTTGAAAGTCAAAGGTCGTGGGTTCGATCTTCAATGGAGATTAAAAAAAAAGAGGATTTTTAATCGATTTCAAAGCTCTAAAACAGCACGGTTGGTGTGAATTTGATCCCTCACCCTTAAAATGCCAGTCATAGACTATTAATCAAAATTGGTGGTAGACGAAAGTCGTCTGGTGAAGACCACCCATTCATAGTAAATTCCTGTAATAATAAAGGATGATGCGTGAATCTCGGGCTGTAGTCTATGAGGTTGGCGGATTAACACTACACATGCAGCGCTTAGTCATATGCACCACGGTAAGCGTCATGGAATTCCACAGATGAGACTTCAGAATTACTTTTACTATCTGTCGGCGTTCTCCTGTATGTGTTTACATAAAAAAGGCTGATTAAAAAACCGTCTAATTATCCCTTGTACGAGTGTAATACAGCTGCTCTTTTAATCCCTATAAATGCCACTTTACGCGATCTTCAAGCGGTAAAGGGTAAAGGTTCGGTTTTCAGCCGCGCGATACATTCTGGTTATTTATAACCTAAATTGGACCAAGTTAAATGTAGCGGATAATAAAACATGGCGTGATATATCACATTAAGTATTCCGCAGCCTTTCCGCCAACTTCATACTTGTTGTTAAAAAGGTTCCCGGAAAGTGAACGGTCCCGTTATTTATGGTTTACGGTTTGCCGGGCCGGGTGCAGTTTGCGATAACCCTACTCGACCAAACATTGCGTGGACAAATTTAATTACGTCACTTTATGTATAAGCCACGAAACACAGCAAAATGTTTTAGGTGCAAGTCTGAGGATACATTTTTTCAATAGCTGGAGCCAGTACCGCCTTTAGACTTTACGGCGCCCAGAGGTTTTTTTTCATATTGTTTATAATAAATATTTTTAAAAAATCTAATCAAAATTGGTTGCCCACGGCGCCCTTAGCTTATAAGAAGCCCTGGGGCGCCGACCCACTTCGCCACCCCCTAAAACTGGCACTGGCTGGAGCATAAGTGGAGCATCAGTTTTTCTTTAAAGACATTAAGTAATTAACAAATGCTCAAATATGTCATCTGACAGCTGCTTTTTCACTAAGCCCCTGGCTGTCGTCCTGAAGAATTATCGAAAAGTATACATAATATGTGCACGACGGAGATTCATTTGCTAAAAAATATGTTAGAACGAGGCAAGAATCATGGTAGCAGGCAGAGTTGTAAATCTGTGGTGACCATATACTCCAGAGGAGGAAGAAGAAGAAGAAGATCCATAAGATTACTACAATTGCTTTCACATATTTCTGACTTATAAGTCATCATTATTCATGCCATGTCCCATATCATATCTGCACCATAAACACTACCTAATAGTGTACCTACTAGGTGCAAATATGGGTACGACTTACGAGAGATGTGGTATCTATCAGCAGGTTTTTCCTATAAAGATCACCACCCAACGTGCCATATAAACATTCATACTCGTGTGTGTGAGCGTCTCCAAAAGATCCGAAACAAAGATATCCAAAAAATAACTCAAGTAGTGAACGCTACCGAAAATACAGGAATACCCAAGTGGCAATAGGCAGGACATGCTATCGAAGAAACGACAGTAGATGGAAGAAAAAAGTATTGGAGTCCAAAAATTGGAAAACTTAACGTTGGCTGACCCACTGCAAGATGGACTGACGACATCAGAAGACTAGCATGAGAATCGAAAGGGATGAGACTTATGCGGGAGTCCTACGTGCAACAACGGATACAGGATAGGCGGGCATAGTTCAATGCTCAAAGCATTTGCTTTGCAAGCCAAAGGTCGTGGGTTCAATCCCCGACGGAGAATTAAAAAAAAGGATTTTTAATCAATTTCTGAGCTCTAAAATACCCCCGGTTGGTGTAAATTTGATCCCTCACCCGTAAAATGCCAGTCATAGCCTATTAATTAAAATTGGTGGTAGACGAAAGTCTCACACCCATTCTTAGTAAATTTCTGTAATAATAAAAAGATTTTCCGTGAATCTCGGGCTGTAGTCTATGACGTTGGTGGATCAACACTCGATGATCGTATTTGTTGAATATTTTGAGCAAATCACAAATTTCTTATTACTTATATATTTCATTTCAAAAGTATGTGTTGTTATTATTCTACATCTCTGTTAACTGTATATGGTGTAATTATGTAATTGTGTTCACGAGGGCAGGAGGCCCTGTGTTGTTTGAACGCAGGTAAATGCTTTATGCGAGTCATTAAAGGTACAAATCGACGGTTTTATTAAAAGGAAATTAGTCTTGCTGAGCCTCCCCTCCTCCTAACCATTAGCTACCCTCACATCAATACAGAGCTCTGATGAGTTTATGTGTTTGAAAATCACCCAAATTAACATAAATATGATATACGTTGCGGCATTGAAAAGGTTATAATAACAAACGTCCGTCAAAATGCATAGTTATATTAACGTTCTGTAAGACTTGAGCTTTTTACACATTTTACGACCACATATTAATTAAAATATTTTTGTAATTTTGATAATACTTGAATTGAATTACAATGTTATGTTACCATGTTCACGTGGATTAGGTTGGATAATTTTTGCGCAGGCACCTGTTCTAGAAACCTACTTTACAGATGTATTGGTATTTGATAATCATAGTGCGATTGTAATAACTTGAAAGATCAGCAATTTAGGGGGGGCAACCACTTCAAAAAAAAATGCTTCGAAATATTCAAGAATATGCTTACAATAAGTCGAAGTGCTATTTGAAGTACTTCGTATTTTACGCCTGCTTAAAAATCCAAAAAAAAAAAAAACAGATAAGATATTTTAAAAATCGATCAGATTTATGAGGAACAAGAAAGCGACCTCTGTGGAGTAGGAATAGCTAATTACAATGTGAGCACGACATTTGCTTTGCTAGTAATTTGACTTTTTAATATTCGATGCAAAAATAAATATGGATGTGTTTTTCTCGAGATGTCTTTTTTTCCCATTGGCGTGCAGAATTACTCAAAAAATAATGGTTTCATCATTCCAAATAAAAGTACTGACATCAGCATGATGTAGCCCTTGCTGGCTGGTACCGAAGACCTCGATATACAATCTTTCGTCTCTGATTTCTGTTCGCTTGACGTACATGAATGTGTCCGCCGTACTGTCATTTGGGACTAGTGATATACACCGCCGCTCGTGGCGCGGGCGAGAGCCCGATCACGTGCGCGGCAGTTGTGTATGGACGACCGAGAAGGTCGCATTTATGAAATTATTTTATGAAAAAAACTAATTTTGAATTATTATCTTAAAGAGAAAGACATAAAAATATGAGAAATAAAAATAATCTTGAAAGATCCGACATTAAAGAAAACATATCGTGGTCCTGGGCTAAAATAATAATAGTAACGGTTTGAAGTATTCTTTTAAAGAGAGTTCAACGAAAATCAAAAGCACAAAGGTTGCCAGAACCGAGACGCTCAGATAAAGCATCTAGATTCTGGAAGACGACAATAATATCATATCTGAGCCGGTTCTCAATGGCGAGGATGATCGCGATTAAAGCCCGAGGCTTTGTGGCAGATATCGCCATCTGGAACGATCCCAGTCATCCCGAAAATCCATTAACCTACTTCCGAACGTTCACTTTACTATCTGAGAGGGGGTCCAAGACAATAAGTGGGCTACGGAAAATGTTATGCAATGCTGAAAACCAGGAAATTACAACTAATTTTAATACATTTACAAATATACGAGTGTGATTTAACTATTCAAATTACAAAAAATATTAAATATTCTTTAGTTTTAAGAAAACATGAAGAATTGTATTGTTAATCTATTACACACGATTATTTTTTTTTATGTAAACACATACAGGAGAATACCGACAGATAGTGATAGTAATTCTGAAGTCTCATCTGTAGAATTCTATGACGCTTACCATGGTGCATATGGTTAAGCGCTGCATGTGGAGTGTTGATCCGCCAACGTCTTAGACTACAGCCCAAGATTCACGCATCATCCTTATTATTACAGAAATTTACTATGAATGGGTGGTCTTCACGGGACGACTTTCGCCTACCACCAATTTTATTAATAGGCTATGACTGGCATTTAACGGGTGAGGGATCAAAATCACACCAACCGGGGGTATTTTAGAGCTCGGAAATCGATTAAAAACCTTTTTTTTTAATCTCCGTCGCTTCGTATAGCTCAACGGTCAAAGCGTTTGCTTGGCAAGCCAAAGGTCGTGGGTTCGATCCCCGACGGAGATTGAAAAATATATATTTTTAATCGATTTCTGAGCTATAAAATACTCTTGGTTGGTGGGAATTTGATCACTCACCCGTTAAATGCCAGTCATAGCCAATCAATCAAAATCGGTGGTAGATGAAAGTCGTCCCGTGAAGACCACCCATTCATAGTAAATACTTGGTGAAAACCCTCCCTGTCCCGTCCTGTTTTTGGAGACCCAGATGGGGATCCGTTACTGAGACGCACTCAAAAAGCTACTTGTTAGAGAGTGGCTGAAAGGCCTTCCCGTGATTCTAGGTGCATCAGTTAGATGTCAAATAGACCTCAGTCTAAGGCTGCGAAGTTAGTATACTACAGCGAGTCTCGAATTGCCTTCTTTGGTAACACGTTGCTAACCACGAAATGCGTGGGAATGGATAAGGAAATGGACATGATGGATTGTATATCGTTGTAGATATTGCACTACTTCTCTTTAAAAGTATAGACTTAATGTACCAATATCAAATAAGGTATTGAAAAAGTACGCAGTATAAATACATAGTAATATTATAATAATATTGCCAAATTGGGTACCGTGCTTACATTTTATTACGAATAAGCGTAATGCTCTCGGCGCAAACAAGCATTAGGGTGCCGCAATTAGGGGGTTGGCTGTTACGCATATTTTATAGGTTATGTAACCTTATTTTCGGCACTAATAAAAGTATAATTGGGGTTAGCAATTCAGCAGTATACGAGTATTTATAAGCCCCGAAACGAAGCATATGACAGTCAGAAATTACCGACAGAGACCTCTGCCAGATCCTCGACTTTTCCCAAACCAACTCTATACCACAAAACAGTTTATAAATCTTTGTGTTTTTAGTAAAATAATATATCGCCCTTTTACATTTAATTTAAACAGAAGATATAATGTTATTATATGTCCCTTCTTTACTGTTGTAGATCAAAACTAGGTGTACTCCATGTAGCACTTCGGAATTACGCCGATAAACAACTTCTATACAAAGTATAACTTCGCTCTGTCCTCGAATGCGGCAGTTACCTTTAAATTGAAGCCCCAAAACACCTTCTAAATTCTAAACTTAATCAACTCGGTGCAAAAAATTTCAGTTCGTCTAATAAACAATCGCACACTCACGTCTAATTTCCAATCACAGATGCTAGGGTTGTTTAAGTCTTTTTACAGTCAATACCCGCTGTCTCTCTTAACTCAAAGAACAAATTCATAGACTTATCTGACATCAGCTGAATATCCATGTACGTTTTATGCATGCCGATCTATAATGGTGTCAATACATATCGTTCCCAGATAATTCTTTCAATGACTCATTGGTAACAACGTGGGGCGCACTGGACGTCTGTTCCACTGACTGTATCACTAACCTAAAATAACCTAGCCTTACCGAAACAAACCTAAGGATTTGTCCAGTGATCGTAGAGTCCAGAGATCCATAGGTCTCGTTAAAAATAAATAACTTAGGTTAGGTTAGCGAAATATCCAGTGCACCAGTTATCCCATACGCCAAATGTCCCGTGCACCAGACGTCCAGTGCGCCTGATGAGTTGTTGAACGAAATTTCTGGGAACGAAATGCGGAGGAACCATCTATCATAGACAATTTTTTTAAATTCCTTCCTAAATGGCACCGGTAAGCTGTGGAACGTTCTTCAAATATTTACGTTTCTTCGTGCAATCGGGATCTCGTAACAAAGTATAACAATATATTCATTAATCACATCAATACTGCAGTAAACGTAATACATATTTGTCAATTGCAGCATCCAGCTACTCTGGCTGAGTGTTAAAGAGACGGCTATATTCAGTACTCATTGTGACATATACGGTAGGAAATTGGAAGTTCAGTCATTCCCTTTATAAACCTACATGTATTCTTTACAGGAATCTGTAAAGCATGTAAATAAATATCGTTAGATTTCGTCACAGGAGCAATTTTTCTGTAAACCACATGTGTCAATGCCACCAAATGTATGGAGTTACATAATGAACGTTTGTTAAATAGTTTTTTATGCTTCATCTGATAGCTAAAGGATACAAGAACCAATGTGATATATGAAAATAGGTCAGATAAGTACATTTATGCATCAAATACTGGTTTTAAGCAAAAAAAATGGTTCGAAAAGTTCACGCCGTATTGACAGAATAATTTGTATTTCACCGAGCCGTAACGAAAGGGTTAAAGAGACGACTATATTCATTAGATAGTCTTTTGCAAGCGCTTACTTAAGAACAATACCATATTCACTGTGTTATTGATAGCTAATTTCTACATTTATCGCTGTTGCCTTTCTCTTCACCCAATTCGTTCATTATCCGGTAGAAAAATCTTTTGAAATATCGCCGTCGTCTGTCGTCTTTGTTAGCGCATCGACAAAATTGAGATTCGGAGGAAAATAACGCCCGCAAATTTTATTCCGATAAACGAAATTGATAAACTTTCCTTCGGCGACTTTATTTCTGTTTCTCTTTGAACATCGCACCAAAGTATTCGCTTCTGAAGAGAAAAAACTTAAATAACGTTACGTGAGCGCACTGTGAAAATAGTCGTCTCGTTTTACCATAACCGCTCCCTTTTTAGTGCATACGGCCACCACGAATAAAAATGGCAGGCATACACACAATTGGAATGAGCAGCATTTGGAAAACTAAAGTACATTTTTAAAGCGAAAATTCAGCGATACTTAACCCTTTCATTACGGCTCGGTTTGAATAGAAATTATTCTGTCAATTATAAAACTAATATTTGAAGCATAAATGTACTTATCTGGTCTATTTTCATATACCACATTGATTCTTGTATGCTTTAGCTATCAGATGATGCATAAAAAACTATTCTAAGAAAGTAGCAAAGTGATATATCACGTCAACCGATGTCAACGGTCGGAAAATCTTATGACGGCATATGCCATTAACCCGATGTGAAAGGATTAAAAACTAAAACGAAGAACAGGTAAATCCCTATCAGTTATAACTCTTGGCGCAGAGACGTGGAATGTAACAGCAGGCCTTTCCTATAAAATAGGGCTCGCTTAATATATCATGCTCGAAATATATATAAATGATAGAATTTGAAACGAGTATATCCGGAGGAGAACTCAAATATTAGACCGAAAAATAGGCACACTTCAGTGGCGATCTTCTTCGTAGTATCAATCCGGTGGATTGGTTTGCAGCAACAGAATCTTGCAATCTTGCAATCTCAGTGGCGATGGGCAGAACATATCTGCCAAAAATACGACAGTCAACAGGGAAGAAAACTGTTAGATTTGAAGAACGAGCAAACGGAGTGTTAACCGATGCCCTGCAAGATCGACTGACGACATCATAAGAATATAGTATAGGAAGAAGGTTAGATGCGGAAGGCGAAGGACCGAAAGAGATGGAGACTCATAATAGCAGCCTAGACAACTCCTTTATTGCCAAATAAATCGATGTCTCCAGAACATTCTATAAAAATGCAATTACTTACGAAACCACGACAGATTGACTTAACACGTGAAATGATTACATTTCACGGAGTTTATTCATTACATAATATAAAAATTACATAAAATATAATATAACCATGTCCTATAAAACATTATTCTATGTAAAATGGTGTCATGCAAAAAACTAGTACGTATAACATGTATGAAATGTGACATTTCTTTCTTATATTATAACCAAGCTAATGATGTCATCTTTTCAAAGGTTCCATTACTTTGTGGTTCATTTATGTATTTATTATCTTATGTAATATTTATCTTCAATATTGAACAGTATATATTTTATTAAAATCAAAAATGAAATTACACGTCAGCTGTTAATATGGTGTCACGACCTATCGTTCCTAACAATTCGATCAACGACTCATCGGTAACGACGTGGGGCGCACTAGACGTCTGGTGCACGGGACATTTGGTGCACGGGACAACTGGTGCAAGAAATTGTCTGGGGACGAAACGCAGCGGATATATGAATATTATTAAAAAAGTATTTGAGCTTTTTTCTACGATGTACTTGTATTTTTATTTATTTTTATGTAATCGCATGCAGGAGAGCACAGCCGGTCAAGAACCAGTGCACTCTATGACGCTCAGCCAGGGAGGCTGGACGCTGCATGCGGGAAACGTGTGTTGTGTTCGTGTTTGTGTGTGAATTGGGGAGATTGCAAGTGTATATTTATCTGTTTCTTGAAGAGATTCAGATTGTGGGAATGAAGAAACACAGACGCTGGAAGAACATTCCAAAGCTTACCGGTGGCATTAAGGAAGGAACTTTGAAAACTGACAGTTCTTGATCGACACACATTAACCGTGTATGGATGTTCGGCAAGTGTAAGAGTTTGTCGGTTGTGGGTGGGTGCAGGAGGAATTAGTCCTTTAGGTTCCGAAGAGCAGCGACCGTGGTATTAACGGTAGGAAAGACTAAGTGAACGAATCTTACGCCTGTGTTCCATTGATTGCAGGTTAGACGTAATGGTGTCATTGTTTATCAAACGAATTGCTCTCTTTTGAACTGAGTTAATTAAGTTTAGAAGGTATTTTGGGGCTCCAATCCAAAGGTGACTGAGGTATTCAAGGATAGGTCAGATTTGTCCTTTATATAGAAGAAGAAGTTGTTTATCGTTGAAATACCGACGTGATCTATATAGATCTATGTATATCGAACTTAATAAACGATAATTCCAGTGATAAACCAAAATATTAAAAACATCTCTTCACCATATCAGCTACATATGGCTACATCTAGAATTAACATTCACAAAGAAATTTGCAGTGTATGAATTCAGCTAAAGCAGTGGTCGGGGAACCTGGGTAAATTACCCCAAATGGGGTAAAAATGTGTTTTTTGGGGTAATAAGGACATTTTTCTAGTTTGCTATTTCTATTAACTTTTTTAACCACTACCCCAAAATATTTTTGCGTTAGTCGATATTACCCCTTCCCCCATTTTGAAAAGAAGACAATCAATGCATATTTAAAGAAACATTATTTATTGAATTAATTTACACGGAAAATAACAAAAAAGTTAAATGAAAATAGTAAGGTTTATGTAATAGCAAACTAGAAAATTTCCTTATTACCCCAAAAAACATATTTTTACCCCATTTGGGGTAATTTACCCCAGTTCCCCGACCGCTGGCTTAAAGAGACCTATTATGCAGAAGTAAATTTATTATATGAATATCAAATTATTAAAATGTTAAAAAGTATTTAAAATATATATATATATTTATATAAGAATAAATTAGGGAATATATTTTTGAAACCTTTTATTTTGGGCACAAAACAATGCCTTTAACTGACATTGAAATATAATGTAACAATAATATCGTATCGCAAACAACATAAATTACTTCACACATTACTAATGTGTATATGTATATTAAAAATATATACTTTGGAATGACACAATGACAGTTATATTATAATAAAATTGTTTAATCAAGTAATACGTTCATGTAATTAAAATTACGTAAATGTTTTTGTTTAACACTCAAAAAATCTTACTATAATGTTGTAAGATGGCTCGTGTCATTAATGCCAAAGTGACGTCTGACTTGTGTCATAAATTATTACGACAATTAAAACATACAACGTCACGGAAAAGCTTTAAAAAATAACGAATGTTACAACCAATATAAACAGTTTTTAAAACGCAACGATTCAATATTATTCGAGTCTAATTTTTTGCGTCGAGTCGAGCAACAGTCAAGAAGTATCTTGACACGGAGAATTACGTAAAAAAAAACCGATACGTACCTTCTGCGAACGCGATTCTGTTATCCTGCCTGCCTTGTGTTTTCGAGAAAAACGGGGTCAATCGCGTACGTCCACTAAGAAAAATCACTGGTTGTTTCGGCACCGTTTTATATATTTTTAGCGTTTTTTTAATTGGTTTTATTTTAAGTAAACGTCCGCGAGCGGGTTTGCGAGCGCGAGCAAATGCTTTCGGCGAACGATCGTCTTGGAAATAGGGGTTAGTCGTTGTGATGGGATCCGGCGGCGCATGCGCGGAAACTCGCGGCCGCCATTTGTATTGCGGAGCTTCGATTAAAGACCGCGTGTTGCGCAGTGGCGCTGTCCTCGCCTTACGTCTTTCTTCTCCATATCTTTTTGCACGCACGTGACAAATTAAATTATTATTTAATATAAATAGGTACTTAGCATTTGATCACTACACGGATGTGACATCTAATAATAATGTCTAACTGGATCACTACATGAAATTATTAAAAAATTAAATATTTAAACGTCTTGGTAAAAAATTCAAATGACTGTTTGATTCCATTGAAACACGGAATAAAGAATAAAAACAGTTGTACCAATCAATTTTTTTAATAAAAATAATTATGTTTTTCATTTATTAACAACGGAATAAATGTTTAAATAAAAAGATATAAAAGAAAATACAGGAAAAGACAATTAAAAATAAAATATTATAAAATATAAAAATTATCTATTGCATATAAAAAATAATTAAATAATACAACGAAATTAGACAGTAAATAGGTAATAAATACAATATTTAATAAAGATCCAGGAAACCAATGCTATTGATAAAAGAGGGAAATTATGTGAAATAGGGATCGCAGTATATATGAATTGATTACCCGCTACTCTACAGTAACCAACTGAAATAGAGAACAATAGATGGATACGAGCACGGGTATACCAATCCGGAACGTGAAAGTTAAAGCATTCAAGAATATATTTCTTACACTCAAGAAAATTAGCATTCTCTCTGACTATAAGACTGCGGGCTCACATAAAAGTTACGATACTTTAAATCGCTGAATCAAGAAGACTTTTATTTTGTGTAATATAATAACAATATTTTTAATCTCTAATACTATTATAAATAGTGCTGAATTATCTGAATTTTCTTATTTATTATAACAAATACCTGAATTTCATACATACAGTTTTTTGTTCGGTTATTTTTAGCGATAACAATATTTTGTTATTATTTGTTTTGAGGTAATAAAGCGGCCTTAACGGTCCTTTTCCTTGGAGGTATCTCATGTCAGGGGAGCATAAACGAGGTAAAGACCATAAAAATGGCAATTTGGATTAAATTACTTATTTTAGACGTGATTAAATTAAATAAACAAATCTAATTAAGTGCTCGGAAAATGTATAAGTACCCTTAATGTTATGGCTGTTCAGCAGCTGACGGATTTTTTTTATTCACTATAAAGTCCATTAATTTATTTTACGTTGTTTAAGAAACGAACGTAGAACTAGTTGGAACACATTCCTTGTATGCCGTAAGACAGCATTAACTGCAGCTGCCTTTTTTTAGACCCCCCAACTCTTGCTGTCCTGAATGGCTGTCAAGAACTATACATAAAATGTACTCGGAGGATCTCAGGGAGGTGAAACTGGCATGAAACGAGTCGTAGATCATGACGTCGTACAAAACTCTACGTCAGAAATTTGTGACGATCATGTGTTCAAGATAGAGAGCGGTCATGGAATGACGATGATTTAATATGGTTCACATTACATATATTAAAAAAAAAAAAAAACACTTCCTATCTGGAGCAATTGGTCGCCACAAGTTACTGCCATAAACGCACTCCACCCTATTTTTGGGTATCAAAAGATAGCCACACGGCTCAAATCAAGAAGAAGTTTCCTATAGTCGACAACGGAACTGGTGATACCTGAGGCCACCCTGCGGCTGAACTTGTAAAGCGCAACTGAGGTGAATACTTGGATTGCCACGAAAGAGGACCTAGCCCCTGGACACGACCAGGGGTGGAATATATGGAGGTCCCTTAACAGACATCGGACCGGAGTATGCAAGACGAGGACAAATGAAAGCCTGGCAGTTCTACAGCGGACCATCTGACTGCGGCGTGGAGCAGAGCCTGTAACACCTTCTGGAGTGTGCGCTGTGTCCGAGTAGCTGCACCCGGGAAGATTTTATGATAGCCGAGAGTAAGGCCATCGACGTCACCCACTTCTGGGCAGACAGAATCTGACCCTGTTGTTTCCGACACGATTATATATACTGCTATAAAGTTCTGTCATCGCTTCTTAAAAAGTAAAATCCGTAGCATAAATTTTACTAATCTACGCTAGAGCCTAGAAGCTTGAATAAAAGTCTTATAATCCAAGGCATATTTGGACAATTATTAATCATTTTGTAAAGTTATTTCAATGATTAACATCGCTTTCGAGCCTTGAACAATTTGGTTATAAAAGGCGGCTCAACTCAAACTGTACCTACCAAATATATTTTTAAAATATATTGTTTTACAGCATCATTGAATTCGGAGTGAAATGAAAAAGTCGCGAACCCGAAAACCCCAAGAGATTAATAATATCAGACATTAATAATATTATCCTTTGCCGGTGTCCACAATGACGAAGTACGTAAGCGGATGGATCGTCGCCATTTATTAGGGAACATCTTTCACCACCTTCCATCTCTACTTTCTTCGTTCATTCCTGTTTTATTTTACGCGATAACGCAAATAAGAATACCGCCAGAAGGTGAGGATCTCATCCATGGATTGTGTAACGCTTTTTTATGCAGACATCCAAAGAAAGTATCGCAAGAGCGGTTTAAAGCCACAAGTGTAATTAGTATTTTGGATATTTAAAGGATATTCGGCCAAATCGACATTTGGCCGAATGAATATTTAAGTAAGTTACATTTAGCCGAATTATTTTTTAATTGAATGATGAATTTGGAATGGTTTTTAATTTAATAAACGATAATAATTAATGAGTTAATGTGTCAAAAGTTTTTAGTTAATTTCATCAAAGCAGATTTAAAACAATGGTGGATTTATTAGAAGACATTTCAAAATTCTGATATTTATCAAGGAAAGATAGGCACCTAGTAAAAACCATCTCAGAAAAGTAGAAACTGCAAATTGCGCCCTAGACGGGAGTATTTGCATCAAGTGTTCGAGGACATGAGTTGCAGCTCTCATGTTGAGCTAAAGAGGTTCGCAGAAGATCGAGAAGTGTGGAGATCGGGATGCAAGATTTTGTTGCTGCAAACCAATCCACCAGATTGATACTACGAAGAAGTATAAGAAGAAGATAAATCACTGAAGATGCATACAATTATTCAACAATTGATACAAATATTATCTTAATAAATACTCGTATACATACAGCTTACAACAAGCGCCATCTATAAATAATGCGTATCAATAATAACAATACGTGTTGATTTGTCATCTCATTGAGCAGGACAAATGGCCAAAGACTAGCGCTGAGTAATGAAGTAAACATGATCTCAAAGGTTCATTGTTCGAATCCAAGCGCCTGAATTTTATTTTTTCTCCGATTTGTTGATGAGAAAAATGTCATATAAGATGATGTTTGCTTTGAATTTGTGCGTGTGTATCAATTCATAAAAAAAATATTAACATTATGGTAATGAATAACTTCTTAGGTTTTCACGGCCAGATTTGATATTGTGGTTTTTGGGTTTAGCCGTGTGTGGTTGAACTCTTAGTTGAACTAAGTCATCAATCCTGAAGAAGACCCCTGCAATGGCGGTCGAAATATTGGTAAGAAGAAACTCGCCACACACGGCTAAACCCAAAAGCCACAATATCATTATAGCAATGAATATACCATGTTTAAAAAGAGTAATGTTTTATTCTATAGATTCTTTTTCTTTAAAACTGTGCACAAAAATGCTCGTCGGAGCCTCATGTAATGTGAAAACTTAAGTTTTATCTCAAGCTATAGAATAAAATATTTTCGACCGCTCTTGCATAACAGTCGTGCGATTTGAGCCCCTTGGAACACTTCTCGGAAATTTTCTTGCTAAAAGATTGATTCGTCGGACATTAAAGTAAGTGTTTATTTTCTATCGAGGCCTTAGGGTTAAAGCGCTCGCGAATTTATTCAAAGATTTACCAAACGGCAGAACTGCTCAGAGGCAACGCTTTTTGACTGGCATGGCTGCAATACAGGGTTCAGCTCCTTCTTAATCTTATTTTTTGAAGAGACATATACATTAACCTATATTAGTGTTTATAAGTATTAACATCCTCCTCTCTCTCAAAAAGAGGGTTAATACGTCGCGTGAGGGCAGGATGAGGAGCAGGTCAGCAAACAAAGACTTTCTTTTAGAAGCACATTGATTATAAAGGATCCGCCATCTAACTTTTTTTCAACTAGTGCTTATTTCGTGAATGGTAACACTTAGCTCATGTCTGATTTAACAGATACATAATTAGTTTTATCCTTCCGCTGAACGAATATGGTTGTGTGTATGCTTGAACAATGCTGGGAAATATTGCGACATTACTTTGAAAATCAGGCCATTTTTCTTCGAAAATGAGCAAGGAGTGGCCGTTACAGTCAATGGCGATCGTTATCGGGCCATTTTTGTTCACAAAAATTGAAGAGGAGGATATTGGCAACATTTGGTTTCAACAGGATGGCGCTACGTGCCACAGAGCCGAAGCTACACTCGATGTTTTGCACCCCATTTTCAAAAAAAAAAAGTTATTTGGCGGACCCTTTATTTACTTAAAACTTTACAAGCTTCCGGCCATGCGGGACGACATGCCGCTGGCCGTATGCTACCTTCTCGGTCGTCAACACATAACTGACTCGTCCGGCCCGTGATCGGTCACCAGCACCGTCGGTGGCAAAACTATATAACTAGTCCTAATATGGCGGACACATAAATGTATGGCAAGCGACAAAAATAAGGGACAAAAGATTGTATATCGAGGTTTTCGGTACCAGTTAGCAAGGGCTACATCATGCTGATGTCAGTATATCAGTTGTTAGTGGGTGCGAAAGGAATTAATGCATTGAGTTCCTAAGAACAGCGGTCGTGGTAGTAGCGGTATTGAATACTTAGCAAACCAAACTCACAGCTGTGTTTCAAGTATTGTAGCTTAGACTAAGTGTACAATTATTTATTACGCAAAAAACGACTCTTATCTAACAGATCCGATCAAGTCTTGAAAGTAATTTTGCGACTCCTACACAAAGGTGACTGCCGTATTTGAAAACAAGACAAATTGTTATTTATAGAGAAGGAATATAGTTTTAAGTATATGTCCCAAACAAAACCACATTTGTGTCTTGGCCGATTGCAGTAATAAATGCTGCCTTGTCCGCTGCATCACCTTGTCATTAACAAAGTTACACCATTCTAGAAGTATTCTACGCAGGCATCTGCTCTTGAAATACGTATATATATATATACATTTTATACGGCTGTATTGGCTTTTGGTGAGATGCCAAGATTCACATCCGTAGAGAAGAATGGTGACTATATAGGTGCTAAGATCAAGGATTAACAAATATCATCACTCAAGTAACAACCTAACGATACCAAAAACTCTATAACAGAAAGGTGCATACAAAACGTGGCTTGGTACTAGTCAAGTATGTAATAGGTCACTTCTCCACTTGGAGCATTAAGCAATCTTTACATAATTTTATTTTCGTTTGATAAACAATGAAACTCTTACGTCTAACCTGCAATCAATGTAACACAGGCGTAAGATTGGTTCACTTAGTCTTTTCTACAGTTATTACCACGGTCGCTGCTCTTCGTAACTTAAAGAACTAATTACTCCTTAACCCACCCACAACCGACATATTCGTCTTAAGCTTGCCGAACAATCATACACGGTTAATGTATGTCGATCAATAAATGGCAGTTTCCAAAGTTCCTTCCTTAATGCCAACGGTAAGCTTTGGAATGCTCTTCCAGCGTGTTTCCTCCTTCCTGCAATCTGGATCTCTTCAAGAAACAGATAAATGTACACTTGCAATCTCCCCGACTCACACACAAACACGAATACAACACACGTCTCCCGCATGCAGCGTCCAGTCTCCCTGGCTGAGCGTCATAGAGTGCACTTATCTTGACCAGCTGTGCTCTCCTGCATGCGAATACATAAAAAAAAAATACAACAAAAAGTGACTTTGAAAATGCTTACAATATTATAATAATTCCCGGCCTCCTTTTACAGTGATTTTCCTGTTTTATACTTTGAAATGATTGGACTTCTGGAGAAGATTTTAATTTCTTATTTAGCACTCTAATTAATGCGAATTTCAATTGGAATTCTACCCGCTGTAATGGACGTAATTTTTCATCTCTCTTATATAATATAAAGCCACAAAATCAGACGTTTCCTTTTTTTGATCACGTAATTAAATTAATTAAAATGGACTCGGTTTTAAAAAGGAGAATCTCTGAGAAAGAACCTTTCTAAAAAATTAAATTATCTGTGCTGAAACAATGTATGTTATTGTGAAGGCATTCCAAAGCCTAAATGCAGTTTTAAATAGAACCATCGATTAAATATCGACATAATTATGTCAACTTAGTAGAACAATTCACACGAAAGACTAGAGGCCTTTGAGATGTGGTCGTACAGAAGAATTCTCGGAATTTCCTGGAGAGACCACGTCACGAACAATGAGGTTCTCAGAATAATCAAGGAAGATAGACAACTAATAAGAACCATCTCAGAGTGGCGAGCCCGATGGATTGGTCACATCATGTGCCACGATGGTCTCCTTCACGATATTGTGGAGGGGATGGTTGAGGGTAGAAACTGTAGAGGGTGCCCTAGACGGGAGTATTTGCAGCAAGTATTCGAGGACATGAATTGTAGCGCTTATGCTGAGCTGAAAAGGGTTGCGGAGGACCAAGAGGAATGGAGATCGAGATGCAAGATTCTGTTGCTGCAAACCAATCCACCGGATTGATACTACGAAGAAGAAGTAGAACAATATATACTACACAGAAAATTCAATACAAAAATTATTTTGCCCTACTACTTCATTGGATATGAATGTTCACGACCGGTATGGCGAATGCCATCACGGTCAGACGAAAAAGCAAGTCTTAAATAAATATTTTTAAAGACGGGGGATGTCAATATTATACGAGTATTTGGGTTATACTTACTCTTAAGGATGCGGATGTGGAAGGCAGAGGATGGAAGAGGATGGAGACTTATGTGGGAGGCATACGTTGAACAGTGGACCGTCACAGGCTGATAATAATGATGATGACCTCTTAAGACCAAAAAATCCAGGCTTCAGGATAATCAAGTTAACCTTCCGATATCTTTTTAAAAAATCAAATCCGAAAATCACGTGTTTTTTTTTTCTTCCCAAATTCATTCCATTTCTGGATCATATGATCACCACGAATTTCTGCCACTCATTTCTGTCTATTTTCACTGTCCGTACCTCATACCAGACATCAGTACCAGCTTTAGACCCTGCGGCGCCGTAGGGCATTTTTTTCTGGCGCCCTATACTGTTTAAAAAAATTTTAATCTTAACAAGATAGGTTGCCCGAGGCGCCTCTAGCTTATTCGACGCCCTTGGTCACGGATCCACTTCACTACCCCTTAAAACCGGCTCTGCCAGACTTCCCTCCAGACGAAATTCCACCTAAGCAAAAGCCAGAAGACTTGAACATACGGTGCTGAAGTATTCAAGACATATTAATCGGATTTAAAAATGACGGATCTTTAGCCCGTTGCTACTGAAGCCTAGACCATTTCGTCTTAAAGAGCGGCTTAATTCGACACGCAGTTAGCAACAGGCGGTGACCCATCGAAGTTGCGGTCCGCGTCCAATGTTTCTTAACTTCTGTGATCTAACGAGATCTGTGCTAACTATGTGCCATTGTCGTTAAAATGTATAGGCAGACGATATCATTTTTGTTTTGATTTATTGTACAAATCCTTGTGCTTGTATTATTTATTTTAAAAGAATCTAACAGCAAGTCTTGCCCATAAAATAAAGGTCATCCAGCGTGCTCTGGAGTTATCCAAGCTCGACGTGTCGCTAAAAGATAGAATCCGAATCGAGGAAATACGCAGAAGAACCCAAGTAGTGGATGCTACCCAACGAATAGGCACACTCAAGTGGCAATAGGCAGGACATATCTGTCGAAGAGACAACGGTTGACGGGGAAGAAAAGTATTAGAATGGCGCCCAAGAACTAGCAAACGAAGCATTGGTCGACCCCTTGCAAGATGGGCTGACGACATAAGAAGAATAGCGGGAGTGGCCTGGATGCGGAAGGCGGAGGATCGAAAGGATGGAGACTCATGCGCGAGGCTTACGTTCAACAGTGGACGGATACAGGCTGATGATGATGATCCTTGTGCGGCGAACATTGTTTCTTCTTAAAACAACTGCGGCTTTTTGGGCTCATAAACAGTCGGCAGAGATTTTCCACACTTGATGAAGGTCGCTTGTTTTGTAATTTGTCTCTGAGGGCCGCTAGAGGCGCTCCGATGGCGGCCCAAGTTGCTCCATTACCATGACAGTTAATTAATTGTAAGGACCGGTGAGTCCCACGCCAACCGGGGCCGTCCACCTGCGGTGACATTAACCGAACGTTACCTGAATATATTATGACAAAAATATTCCACGTAAAATTAGCCAAAAAAAAACGTATTTTTTTATAAGTAACCATAGGAGATTACTAAAAGTAGGTTTTGGCTTTCCAACGACTCTATGACGTTCACACGAGTCTGCTTAAGACTGCGTATGGAAATCGCATGTTCACCTATCCACGATACTTTTTTTAGACGTTTTCGCTTTTACACGGCTTAAAAAAAGTTGAAAATAACTGGCTTATGATCAACAGAAACAATGTTATCGCCAATTGTATTTATTTTTGCACCTAATTTTATTTCTCAGCGATTTTATGAGTTATTCCCCAGCTTGGATCAATAAGTGCCTATAGTGCGTTTACATCAGCTTTTACTCGCCTTCCATAACGTGGTTCATCTTCAAAATCAAAGAGACTCAGATGAAAAAAAACTATTTCCGAGCTCTAATTTGATCCCTCACCCGTAAAATGACAGTCATAGCCTATTTATCAAAATTGGTGGTAGACGAAAGTCGTCCCGTGAAGTCCACCCATTCATAGTAAATTCATGTACAGTCGATTCCGCTTAATTGGGACACATCGGGACCTGGGCATTTTGTTTGTTTGTTGAATTTCACTTTTTTTTTAAATTCATTTATTTGGTTTTGGCAACTAAGGCCATTAACCAGTAATACTAAGATTAAACAATGCATTTTTTTTTCAATTATTTTATTTTTAACTCTCGGAAACTGTAAATTACATATAGGTAATATAAATTATCATATAAATTACAAATATGTAATATAAACTTTTAAGAAAGAACAAACCTATTTCAAATAATAAATGGGTAGGTGCATACAATTTAATTCAATGCAAAAATGAGTAAAGTTTAGTCTGTCTTTTGTTTTTGTAACATTTCACTTCTACAAAATCAGCACAGATATTCAGTGCGGATGTAGGGCTCCCTTCATTTCCTTACTGCATAAAATAGGAACTTAAATTTTCTGTCCCAATTAAGCGGAATGTTGTCCCAATTAAACATATAAATTTACTATTGGTTTCTTCGTTTGGTTTCTGTTCTTTGAGATATGTCCCAAATAAGCGGCTGTGCCAATTAAGCCCTGTCCCAATTAAGCGGAATCGACTTTAATAATAAGGATGATGCGTGAATCTCGGGCTGTAGTCTATGATGTTGACGGATCAACACTACACATGCAGAGCTTAGCCATATGCACAATGGTAGAATATAATTCCACAGATGAGACTTCATAATTACTATCATCATATGTCAGTATTCTCCTGTATGTGTTTACATAAAAAGAAAATAAATGTAAAAAAAAAAACTTTCGCCAAAAACGAGTACATACACGTATATAGTCGTAATTAGGGTCTCCATAGAAGTGGAAAAAAAAAAAAAAGACTAGAGGCCTTTGAGATGTGGTCGTACAGAAGAATTCTCGGAATTTCCTGGAGAGACCACGTCACGAACAATGAGGTTCTCAGAATAATCAAGGAAGGTAGGCAACTAATAAGAACCATCTCAGAGAGGCGAGCCCGATGGATTGGTCACATCATGCGCCACGATGGTCTTCTTCACGATATTGTGGAGGGGATGGTTGAGGGTAGAAACTGTAGAGGGCACCCTAGACGGGAGTATTTGCAGAAAATATTCGAGGACGTGAATTGTAGCGCTTATGCTGAGCTGAAAAGGGTTGCGGAGGACAGAGAGGAATGGAGATCGAGATGCAAGATTCTGTTGCTGCAAACCAATCCACCGGATTGATACTACGAAGAAGAAAAAGTGGCATATAAATGAAACCCGGGAAATATAATAAAAATATTTATTACAAGATAATAACAGGAGATGGAAAAGTTAGATAGAACTCAGCAAACTTATATAAAAAGGAAGAAAATTATATTTCTGACGCATAGAAAAATACCTCCCTTTCTAATAAGAAAACAAACCGAATTACATCCACTGTAAGAAAATTCACATAGACATGAAAATTCATTTTTGTGACCTAATGGGACCAAAGACAATAACACATTGAATTTTTTTTTATGTAAACACAAACAGGAGAATACCGACAGATGGTGATTCTGATAGTCAACCCCATTTTATCACCACTTACAAAGTACTTTCGCAGCTCAGTTATCTCTTAACAAGTGATGGATTGAGAGAGGCTACGAGTTAGTCGAAACTGCAGTCTCCTAATAGAGAACTTATCTTACGTGATTTATGTAAAAAAAATGTAAAAAAATAAA
Organism: Glossosoma conforme; assembly: GCA_022606575.1. Lineage (NCBI taxonomy): Eukaryota > Metazoa > Arthropoda > Insecta > Trichoptera > Glossosomatidae > Glossosoma > Glossosoma conforme. The sequence goes on along the minus strand of JAGTXR010000287.1, from coordinate 73,683 downwards.
TATTCATAATTTATGTGGTTCAAAGTGAATGCCGAAAACATTGTGAAAAAAATGCCATTGTAATTTACCGAAAAATAGAATTGAAAAAAATAATTAGAGAAAAGTGCGGAAATAGTTTTGGTATCCACAAGGTCCGTGTGCCTAATAGGACCGTGACACTAGCCTTTAACACTTTGAAAAGGGCCCTCTTTCTAACAAGAGGAGCCAGCAGTGTGTGCTGCGAGGCCTGTAGGGGTCCGTCGCCCCTCCCAGCGCCCCCTTCAGTGGGGGCCCCTTGGTATGGGGCGGTAGGCGGGGGCTCCGTATTGATTTTTAGCTCTACAGTCACCCTCCCACCATACCACCATGTACCACAGCAGACTAAAGGAAAGCATCACACGATTACACGTTAAAAAAATAAATAGAAAAACGATTACAGGTGAAGCGTTTGCTTACTAAAATAAATGTCGTGGGCTCGATCACCAAAGATCAAATCAATTTGTCTATTACCAGCTGATTAGCAAAAGCAACTTGATAGGCAAAATTCGTACCGCCTCAGATGGAATTATTACTGTAAGTAACTTCTTAGGTTTTCACGGCCAGATTCGCCACACACGGCTAAGCCGAAAAGCCACAATATCAATTATTACTGTGTTTATTTACGAGAATTTTAGTTGTAATTTTTATTAAGTTCAAACGAATACTATTTTTTTTCTTAATAGAGATGACGTGTGAAAAATAATAATGCATATAACGCCATTTACTGGAACCAGCATTAATCTAAAATGGTGTTCCATATAAAATGTATGAAAAAATAATTCCATCATATTTTTTCCGATGTTTTTAGTAGTTCTTAACCAACAAATCCTTTTTCTAGATCAAGGTAATAAAAAAAATGATTTTCAATCATTTCATAATCCAAGATAATGAAAATCAGATTTTGAGTTATAAATGGTTTAACAAACACGTTTTTTATATATCACCAACATCAGCATGTGTCCTTCCACTGTTGAACGTAGGCCTCCCGCATGAGTCTCCATCCTTTTTCATCTACCACCTTCCGTATCCAGGCAACTCCTGCTATTTTTTTTGGTGTCGTCAGCCCATCTTACAGTCGGCCAACGCCTCGTTTGCCAGTTCTCGGGCGCCACTCTATTGCTCTTCTTCGACTTTCGTCTCTTCGACAGATATGCACATTGCCACTTGAGTGTGCATATGCGTTGGGTAGCCTCTATTACTTGAGTTCTTCTTCGGATATCCTCGTTACCTTTTAGAGACTCTTCGAACATGGATCTCTCTACGTTAGGTGACCTTTATGTTATGGGTAAGACTTGTTGGTGTAAAAATGATTAATTGGGAAAATGGTGATTCGACGGTGTAGGTCGGTCTTTGATTGTGCCTACCCACCAGCAAGGGTGAAGGCATGGACGGCGAGGACGATGGGTTGGGGAGGTAGGCGGATGTCGGGTGGGTGTTGGGAGGGCTCCCGCCGCAGATGCCTCTTTTATTGATACGGGGCGCTCAAGAAGCCATCAGGGGTTTGTGATGTTGATAGACAAGGTCCAAAGACTGAAATATGGCGACGCGATTGCGTTTTTGGCAAGCAAAAGTGCATTCAAATAATTTCAACAAAATAAATATATTATTTTTAAAAAAAGTTTGTCATTATACAATGACAAAATTGATTCACTTATAATTGACATCAGCATGATGTAGCCCTTGCTGACTTGTACCGAAAACCTCGATTTACAATCTTTCGTCTCTTATTTCTGTTCGCTTGTCATACATTTATGTGTGACCATATTGTCATTTTGGACAATCCCGCTCACGGGTGTGTTAGTTATATACATCGCTACTAGAGCGCTGGGCGAGAGCCGCAGCGGCGACGACCCGCGGAGCCAGTGGTGTCCCACTATTCGGCGAGAGCATATTGGATAGTGGCTCGGCCTACTGCTGTGACTAGGTCCAGGCCACAAGCTTGTAAAGTTTATCATAAATACATGTCAATGTGCTTCTGAAAAAGTCTTTGTTTTGCTGACCTGCTCCTCATCATGCCCTCACGCGACTGAATAACAACCTCTTAGAGAGAGAGGAGGATGTTACAATATATACTTGTACAGTTGAGTAACTCGTAGAATCCAGTAACTTTGTGGTTTGTCATATTTAAAGAATAAAACAAGTAAAACTTTGTATAAAACCACTGAGTTCAATTTAAATCACTTAACCGGTTTCAGTACCACCGCACCTTCCTCAGAAGCTACTTACTAAAGCCTATCTTTAATGAGTAGCTTATTATGAATCTTTAAAATAATCAGACAATATTTGAGAGAAAACACAGATGTTAATCCTTTCATTACGGCTCAGTTTGAATACAAATTATACTGTCAATTATAAAACTAGTATTTGAAGCATAAATGTACTTATCTGGTCTATTTTCATATATCACATTGGTCCTTGTATACTTTAGCTATCAGATGAGATGCATAAAAAACTATTCTAAGTAAGTATCAAAACGATATATCACGTCAACCGATGTCAACGGTCGGGGAATCTTATGACGACATATGCCGACAACCTATGCGAAGGGGTTAAAAGAGGACATGTTTGTCCTGAATCGGCATGTCTAGGGATGCTCAGAGAGAGTATTACAGTTACGAAGTTGATTAATAGATACAAAAACGAAAAATTGAGAATGTTTGGAAGATCACTGTCCATGTTAACAGAAATTAAAAAACTTAGTGAATCAACTATATACAGATTTTTAAAAGTTAAATCAATTACTTGTTAGCAAATATTATTAGAAATTGTAATTAAACGTAAAAACTTAAGAATGTTAAGAAAACGAGACAACACACAGATACAGAATATAACTGGACGGTGCTTTGCACAGCAGAACTAACCTGGTACGCGACGAGGATCTTGGCATCTTACAGAAATGTATGGTGGCAACTTGCGGCGACAACATGCTCCCTGTAGGAAATGGATTCTAGAAGAAGATGTACAACAAAAATATATTTAACTATATGGATTTTTTAAAATTTTATTAGAATATTATTTTATTATTTCAATATTCTAATCTACTTTTATAGATCATTTTACTATATTATAATATTATTAATAATTAAATATACATATACTATACATAAAATTCTTTTTTCAACGCGTCAATCCAAACACAAAAATAACGGCAGAAGCGGGATGCGAACCGCGGACCTTGGAAACCAACTATGCCCAGGTACTCATACCGCTCAGCCGACTGGGCTATTACTATGCCTGGACCGACTCACGTTGAAACTAGTATTCATGTCATTGTTATCATCGTATGATAGATGTCGCTATAGTATATATTCAAAGTATGTATATTTTTATTTTTTATTATTCAATCAGTCTTCATTTATTCACAAGCTTATGAGCGGTATGAGTACCTGGGCATAGTTGGTTTCCAAGGTCCGCGGTTCGCATCCCGCTTCTGCCGTTATTTTTGTGTTTGGATTGACGCGTTGAAAAAAGAATTTTATGTATAGTATATGTATATTTAATTATTAATAATATATTTAACTGTTTGTTGCTGTTTTTTTTTCAAAAGTGGTAAATTACATTTTTTTAAAAAAAGGAAAAAAATGTTTGTTTGTTGTGGTGACCATATACACATAATGAGGAACATATATAACAAAGCGTAGATATTTTTCAAAATTGTGGGCGAACATTGACTGGCGAAAATGTTTTTTCATAAAATAATCATCGTAGAAAAAACCATCAAGTTAGTTTATTTTAGTTGAAAATGCGTAAACAATATGTTTTTTATCATAAAATATATATTATAAAATAATGTATAATATAAAGTTATTCCTACTTGAATAAGTGTTGCTATCCCAGTTTCGTAAGAATGGGTTTATGATTTTTTAAATCCTGTAAGATTCTAGTTTCCAATTCAAATGTCTGTTTCCTGGATATTTTATATTGAATCCAAATTAAATATGTGTGTTACAAAAATTATTACACTTAAAGTAATAATTATAAAATCAAAAGTGAATATATCTCAATAATGATATTTTATATTGTGCAGTACGGTTCCATACAACGGGTTTCCGATACAATTCTTTTTTAACAATATGTTTTCAAAACCGATGGAAACCTTCGGATAACACCATTGCCAAAGCTTTACTATGCTCAAGAAAATAACGCATAATCCCTAAGTAATTGAAGTTTAACATAAGTACTATATAAACAACATAAATAATTGACGTTTATAATAATATGTAATGTTCCTCATATTTGCCGCAAATAACTAATACCTTGTACCAATAATAAGTGTTTTAACTTTCATATAAGCCCTGATTCGAGTGAATATAATTAATTTAGTTAATCAATAGTATGGGATAATGCTACATTTTCTTCAGTATAAATTATACTGGAGGGGTTCAAATCTTTCTTTACACTTTTCCATCTTTGACAGTACTTACTTCACAAGGTGGACCTAACCTCAATTAATAAACAGTGAGCAACGCCGGGAATTAGTTACCCTGTCAAATTACTTATCATCCCCCTCTCTCTCCTCATCTCACATTCTCCATCGTGGCGTCCTTCTCTCGCTCGCAAAGTGAAGTTGGCTCGTAAAAAATATGACGCCAAGTCATCTTTCTCGTGTCGGCTTTGATGTTAATGGCGGTCGAAAGGCCAAAGTTTCGAGGGCCGAAGCGTCGAAGGGACGCTTCAGCCACTTTTGTGACTTGCGACGAAATAACTTCGACAAAATATTCAAAAATATATTTATTTGCGAGTGTAATAATAATACCTACAGTATTAGGCAAAGCTTCGACATTTAGAACAGACCTGGGATGAAATTCAAATCAAAGTATTTTTCGTTGACTTTGCACTCACTATATAGCAGATAGAAAGAGATAACAGTGCCTACATAAGTACAAAAAGTGACAATTCGCTTAAAATATAATACTCGTGATAATATCATTAGAAACATAACCTTATAGCAGCCTCTAGTGAAGTTTATAATTTTCGTTAAAGTTAACATTATCTAGCGTTTAAGACGTTTATCTGACGAAAAAACATAAAACACATAAAACATAGTAAATATATTAATGTTTATTTGTATAATTGGACAACAAACCTACACTTTGCTTAAAAAATCAATTTTTTCAGAAGTAACACATTTGCACTCTAAAAAAAATATAAAAAAATCATTTTTCAACGGCTTTAATGTCTCAGCCATCAGATAAACGGCCAAAACAACATCGTTACAGAACATTAAACTTTTACTTATATTAAAACATGCTTTCGAGGAAACTATATAAAATATATATATATATGTATTAGTAATTTATAAGTACATATAGTCACATTGTTCTCCGTATGTACCGAACGTAAGTTTATCTACTCGTAGATAAATCGTATACGATGTAAGCCATCGAAACTATGAGCGGGAATATGCAGTGTGGCCAGTGTAAAAAAGTGGATTTAGAATAAAATAGATTTCTTGAGGTATTTTATTTGCTTATTTTTTATGTGTGGTAATTTTTAGCTATAGTGCTTCTTTAATATTTCTTAATTAACAATCCCGTTTACATAATCAATAGATACAGTTTGGGTCTACTATTAATTTTATTATTTTCTACAGAGATTGTATGTGAAGCAAAAGAGAGGCATAATAACTTTTATATGAGAGTCTCCTACCTGTATGTACGATAACATTGTGTTTTCACGAAAACAAACAATATCGCACGCGGAAATACACACACACTTAAGACAATATATTCACAATAAGTTAGTTTGGAATTAGTTTAAATAACTTTATAATAATTAAATACAAATAAATTCATAAATATAAACAATTTATTAATTTGTACAATAAAATCACGGAACACCTTTGTGCAGTGCAAAGGTAAAGGTAATAAACATTAACGAATATACTACGATTTATTGTTCGATAAACAACTGAGACACTATTGATATAACGAATTTATCTTTTAATGGAATAGGTATGTTTTGAATGAGAGTTCTTATCTACCAAATACCTACAAATAAATTATTTAAAATTTAGAAAATTATTATGTAAAACCATGTGTCTAAAAAAATCTTTCTTGAATAATATGCGATATTAAGAATATGTCAATATTCAGTAGCATAATTTATTTTAAATAATTTATTTAAATACAAATAAATAAAAATTGAGAGAATTCAAAATGATAACGTAGACAATATTTATAGGTATGTAAAGAATAATTTTAACGGTTCTAAATTCATATGACTTAACTTATATATAATAGATATAACTGCCAGTTTATGATTTAATCATTATTGAAGATCGTCTCCAGGGAAGCCAAAAAATGTAAAAATTAATATTTTTGATTTGTTATTTTTTTTATAAAAATTAATATTAAATTATAATGATGCAGTTTCACCAAGTATTGTCGGTTATAATCTTTACATTATTTATAAATATTTATCATGTCATTTCTATGTATAATGTTTTAATGTTTGTAATGTACTCCATAAATTTGGATCATCTGTTCTGTTGAAATAAATAAATAAAAATTTATAAACTTATATATTTAAAGTGAAATATATAAATATATATTTAGTAATATATATTTCAATACATATGTTTATATATATTTCAATACATATGTTTATATATATCTTTTCAAAGAATAATTAGTTTTTCAAGAAAAAAAAATTTTGAAAGATCGAAATCATAAAATTTGGTTAAAATAAAATACAGCATAAAATATTTTATATTATTTATTCGTCTCTTGTTAGAAAAATGTAAAACACTTATTTACATACACAAAACCATCACTCTCTACTTGTCTCTTTAAAAATCAATGTGCTCACATACACTATTTGAATTTTAAATATATGGGAAAATAATAATCGCTCAACTCTTCTTACAAAACACACTTACACAATAAATGTAGGGAAAATAACATAAAAACGTACCTACAAATGTTTTTTTTATATATGGCAACACTTCTTATTGCTGGAAACATTTACAAAATGCAATCTAAGAGTTACCATAAATCTTTTATTTTTAATTTTTATGCAAACACATACAGGAGAATACGGACAGAATAGTGATACTGAAAGCCTCGTCTGTGGATTCTATGACGCTTACTATGTTACATATGGTTAAGCACTGCATGTGGAGTGTTGATCCGCCAACGTCATAGACTACAGCACGACATTCATGTATCATCCTTATTATTAATTTACTATGAATGGGTGGTCTTCACGGGACGACTTTTGTCTACCACCAATTGTAATTAATAGTCTATGACTGGCATTTCACGAGTGAGAGATCAAATTCATACCAACCGGGGGTATTTTAGAGTTCACAAATCGATTGAAAATAAATTATTTTTATTTATTTTTAATCTCCGTCGGGGATCGAAACCACGACCTTTGGTTTGCCAAGCAAATGCTTTGACTTTTGAGCTATACCCGCCAGCTAAATAAATACAAAATAAAACAATTTGTAAATACGTTTTTGTGTTTTAAACCCAGACTATTTTAAATATACATATTTATTAAGACTCTGATAAACGATTTTATATAAAATATACCCTTTCAAAAATATATTATATTTATTTAAAACTGAATATTCAAAGATATAACTGAGATTATAATTATGATTATTGAATTAATAAGACATAATAGAAAACTTTTTTTTACTGTTTTTTTTACATTTGAGAACTGAAGTTTATTCCACACCAACTCGATTAAAAAAAGGGTAAAAAAGTAAAGGATAGAGAGTAGTATAATTAAAGTTAAAATAATAAACATTTAATCTTAATTTAAATTAAATTATATTGAATAATCATAATTCTACAAATATTTTGGTGATAACATTTAAGAAATGGGTAAAATATCGTTTCTGACAATAATGGGGATATAAAAATATTTAAGTTGGATGACAACATCATTTTTAAAGTATTCTTTTTTTTTCTCCAATAAAAATCTAAAGCATTTTTTTCCAGCACAATTCTTACTCTACTTTTAGGTACCTTATAAAATTTTATACAGTTTCATTTTTATTACATTTAACAACCCTCAACAATGAAAAAACTAAACCATAAACAATTACCACAGATAATCCCCCCCCAGCAAATGATTTTTAAATCAGTTTTACAAATCTAAAGCTGCTTTAAGACCTTATAGACTGTATCATATTTTTTTAAATAAAATACTATGTCATTTTTAAGCTTAAAAAGAGCCACCTAATATGTTACGATCATCACTAATAAAATGTATAAAATTCAAATATTATTTTCGAGGGTTGTTTTTTTTTAAAACCTTGTTAACATTATTACGATATAATAATATTTTTCCGAATAATGCAATATCACTTGTGCTTTTTTTACAATAAAAGCGGGAACACAGCATTTCAATATAGTGGCTGAAAAACGAACAAGGCGATGAAGCCAAAAAGTCTTAATATTACACATTATTACATCTCCTTCTCTAGTCTTTACATCATTACTGAGGATCATGACACCAAAAGTCTTGTTTGACAATCATTTTTATATTAATCTGTGTACTCCATTAAAAAAAGAGTAATATATCATAAAATACAATATAAAACTAATTACTATAAACATTCATTATTAGGTTTAGTATTTGGAATAATAATAGTTGTAAAAAGAATATTATTTGAATCACTAGGTGTAACACATTGGGAATATTTTGCAGTTCCCGATACACAATACAAAAATCGCAACTTAAATAATACATGATTCATGGCATTTTGATTAAATGTGTAAAGAAGCATTTGTCTATGAGTGTTTATACATTTTTTTTCTGTATACAATAATTTAAATTAAAAAATTTAGGTTTCAAATAGTAAAAAAAAATATATTTTGATATCAGCTTGATATAGCTCTTACAGGCTGGTGCCGAAAGCCTCGATATACAATCTTTTGCCTTATATTTTTGTTCGCTCGTCGGAAATGTATGTGTCGCCATATTGGTTTTTTGACAAGTCCGGTCACGGGTGTGACTTTAATTTTGTACATGGCTGTTTGTAATTGGTGCGCCATTAATTGTGTAGATCGCCACTTGCGGCGCTGGGTGTCACCAATCATGGGCGCCTGGGGCCAGTAAGTCAGTTGTCTCCCGACCGCGACGAGTTTCGGGTTGTGATCGGCCCGGTGCCTGAAAGCATGTAACTCCGCCCAACCGAAAGTTTGTCAAGTTTATCGAGAATGTATGTGCTTCTACAAAAGTCTGCGTGTTGTTCATCTGCTCCTCATACCTCCACCACGATTAACATAAAGATCCCGGCGACGTGAAGTCGTTCTTTCCCTAATAAGGGGATGTTAATATCAATAAGTAGTTGAAAATATTTTAATAGTTTTGTAACATTATTTTTACTTAATAATCCAATAAGAGTTTATAAGCTCAGTTAAATTATTAACGCACTTACAGATCCATAGCATATACCGAAAAAAGGGTTATTTTAAATATTTTTTAAAAAATATATCTGTGGATAATTGTTTAAATTAATTAAGAACATTTAGAAGCAATTGGATAAACAGCACTTGCAAGGAATAGATAACCCAAAAGCCATGATTCATACAGGTATATCTAATTGCGAAAATCAATAAACATATTGTCTTAAAATATATATAATGTAGTTATTGAATGGTAAAATCTAAATAGTAATTAATTATATATAAGTAATATTAAAGATATTGCAATTTCATCATCAAAAACAATATAATTTAGCCTTTTTTCCCAGTGAGACCATTCCTCCCACTCCATTGTAATCTATATTCACATCATATTTATATTAATTTATAAAAATATTAATTTTACATGAAGCCAATGAATTTGTGCATTTATATTTTAATTTACAACTATGCCAAAAGAATAATTTAAAAATATAATATTATGAAATCCTTTTACAAAATTAATAATTACAAAAAAAAAAAAGGTGTTTTATATTTTTTTTATGTTATCGCATGCAGGAGAGCACAGCCGGTCAAGAACAGTGCACTCTATGACGCTCAGACAGGGAGGCTGGACGCTGCATACGGGAAACGTGTGTTGTGTTTGTGTGTGGCTTAGGGAGATTGCAAGTGTACATTTATCTGTTTCTTGAAGAGATCCAGATTGTAGGATGGAGGAAACACAGTCGCTGGAAGAGCATTCAAGTGGCATTAAGGAAGGAACTTTGGAAACTGCCAATCTTGGTCGGCACACATTAACCATGTATGGATGTTCGGCAAGTGTAAGGCGAGTTTGTTGGTTGTGGGTGGGTGCAAGAGGAATTAGTTGTTCAAGTTCCGAAAAGCAGCGACCGTGGTAATAACGTTATAAAAGACTAAGAAAACCAATCTTACGCCTGTGTTCCATTGATTGCAGGTTATTGTAAGAGTGTCATTGTTTATCAAACAAATTGCTCTTCTTTAAACTGAGTCAATCGAGTATATGACAAACACTTATTCTCTTTAGAATTCGGAAAAGATTCAAATTAATTAATTAGTATGACAGTAGATACAAGAATTTGTGACTATTTAGTGAATAGTTCTCTCTTTAGACTTTTAGATGTTCTATTAAAATTTGATTCTTTTCAGTATATTTGAATGCATAAATTAGTTAATGAAGTATGAACCTATAACCAACAAAGAAGTGATCAAAGAAGGAAAAAAGTGTAAAACCTTTCAACCAAAATAATTTAAATATTAATAATAATAAAAAATGTTATAAATTTGTAATGTAAATTTTTTAGAGATCCATAAAGTAATAATTAAAAGACATAAAAAAATCTCCAAGACACTAGTTATATATGTGGTCCCCAAATAAATATGATTTATTAAAATTTCAATAAATTATTATGAATTCAATACTTTATATATTTTCATTACTTTTATGTTATACTGAGATTTCACTGTTTTATGAAAAAATGTTTTTGACTACATTTGCAATAGTATGCAACATATTATAAAAAAACAGTGGTCGAAGCTTACAAAAGGATAAATGTTAAATATAAATTATAAGAAACTTTATTTATTAAAAGATATTTATAAAATTAATTTAATTAAATGTTTATTTTTATATTTCAAAAACCTACTATATACCAGGCTGCATAAGCTCAATGTTAGATGCCACATGTCTCAGATGGCTCCGTAGAATATTAGTAATGTGATGATTTGACTCTGTATGAAATGATATCAGCTTGATATAACTCCTTTAGGCTGATGCCATAAAGCCTCGAAAAACGATCTTTTGTCTCTTATTTTTGTTCGCTCGCCTGACCTGCACATCTAATGTAAATTAATATTAATTGTATAATGTTGCACGGCGTTTGTATGCGCCATCTTGTTTGTTATGACAGTTGGTCCATTTCATGTTGGCCACTGTTATAATTACATCGGATGTTTGCCGCCATGATTTGGCGGCGCTAAATGTCAGAGCGGGCAGGCAGTTGAAACGCGCCCGCAATCCTTATAGGAGCGCCTAAGGGCATCCCTATAACGGGCGACGTTATTGACAAATAAACGAGTAATATGTGAAACAGAAACAAGTGTTTGTATTGTGAACCTGATCCTGCATCCTTCATCCAGTTAATCGATGTCCTAAATGGAAGAGGAGGATATCAGAAACTACAGTTTTTTTTTTTGAACAACAAAACATAGGGTTACATAACATAGGGTTACATAACAAAGGGTACATTCTTACTTGTGCTCTATGTTTGATTTATTTAAATGCACCCTTATATATAATGAAGTATATAAGGCCACCCGCATTCAGAGCTACTAACAACAAACTAGTCCATCGCTGTATACATCATCAGTTACATTAAGATCATCAGTTTCGGCTCGCAAAGTTGTTTGCTCACTTTTAAAAGCCGAAGCTGACGTTTGGTCTGAAATTGTTATTTGCGAGCGCCGACCGCGGGGAGTTTGGTCCGGTCACTCTCAACCACTTGGAGACTTGCATCGGGACGGTCTGCTCGCTTCTGGACTGGTCCCGGCCGATGCTGATGTTCCCGAGCGGAGTCAGGAGAGCTATCGGATTGAAGACTGTCCCGTTCTTGGGCGACGGCAGGAAGCGATCTGCCGTGAAGGAGGCCTGCAGGGTGTGCACCGGGCCGACCTTGGAGGGCGTGCTTGTGCGGAAGTGTGAGATGTGGCCGATGTTGAAGGAGCAGCTGATGGGGGCGTCGACATCGTCCGGAGACTCGGGATCCACTGCCGGCCAACTGAAAAATATAATTAAATAAAATAATTTAAAATTTTGAGCATTTTTTGGTACTTCTTTTTTACGCTAGATTGTAAAAATAAAAATAACATTCATTTCAAATAGTTCATACTTCAGATTAAGCAAATAAAAATTTAATCAATAATAATTTATCAATAAAATATTTATCAATAAAAAATAACAAAATACCTAAACTCAAATTTTGATTTATCATCATATATGATCTCAAAATCATAATTTGAGTTTGGATATTTTATTTTAAGTTGTTTATATTTTTTTTCTGGGAAATACAACTACTATAGATAAAAAAATATTTGCTTAATCTGAAGTATGAACTGTTGTAAAAAAGATAAAAATTGTGTTAAATTTTTAAAGTACTAAGAAATTCTCTAAAATCGCTTCGTTTTTTTCGCAAGTTCGCTAAGAAAATTCTTAGTAACCAAAGGGTAAAGCTCAATTGTGAAAAATTAAAAGATTTGATTATGATAACATTTCTTTTATTACTTTTCTCTTTCTTCCTGTGGTACCAAGCTGATGGTGTGTCTCCAGCGGTAGACGTTGGGATGCACCACTCGGTCAACGTTGCAGTTCTTGATGGCTTCATAGACGGCTCTGTCGATCTTGGATGGCTTCTCACTGAAAAATAATTTTCAAAACGTTTAACATCCTCCTCTATAGTTTAGGATAGTTATTCAGTCGCGTGGTGGCAGGATGAAGAGCAGATTAACAACACAAAGACTTTTTCTGAAGCATATTGACATATATATTTCGATAACTTTACAAACTTCTGGACCACAGCATTCAGGCCGGGCCACAATACAATTTGATCTCGCCGCCGTCGGCTCGCGACTGAGCGCGCACGTGACGGGCTGTCGCCCATTGCCGCAAGTGGCGATCTATATAACTAACTTCACTCTCGTGACCGGACTTGTCCAAAATGCCAATATGGCGACACATACATGTACGACAAACGAACAGAAATTAGAGACGAAAGATTGTATATCAAGGTTTTCGGTACCAGTCAGCAAGGGCTATATCATGCTGATATGACATTATTATAAGACGCTGAATACAAAAACTGTTACATTAATTTAGAATAAGAATATTTCTTAAATATATTATTTAACAGCTATTTATTTAGAAATAAAAAAAACTGTGATGGCCCTAATGGTGTGTTGTTTACACTGATAGTTAAAGAAGCACAAGAAGAATAATAAATTACATAAAAACTTAAAAAAAAATATTTTTTTAAATCATTATACAGTCATTTTATTGATTGTGTTATAATTTCTTACAAGTAGCGTCTAAATTGTTTTCCATTTCATTTTCCTAATCACCAGACATCGTTCTGCCGCACCCGCTTTTCAAACAGTTGACGTCTACACACGTAGCCTCCAGCCGACCCAGTTAAGTGTCATAGAGTCCATTAAGAACCATGGCCCTCTGCAAGAACACTTCAGCATTCATTAAAAAAAATGATGGCCTGTCTGTTACCTATCAATGGCTAGTATGTTTTTTTTTTACTATATTCGCTCCATATTTGAAGCATATGGACATTGCAAATAAAAAATTTTAGAGTTCTGTAAGTTCAGATTGTCTATACCTTATCCCAGAACACTTGTAACCTGGAGGTCCACATGGGAACATAGATAGTGCCCAGGAACCTCCAGAGCAAGGACCCATGAACTTGCATAGACTGCGGATGTAGTACCAGAAAAATATGGGTGTTCAAAGATCAGGTTTTTTTAAAAGAAGATTAGATGATTTTCCCGATGCTCCCGAGATCTGTTCATTTTTTTTTTGTCCTCGAGTGGTGGCTCAATCATATGCATGATGTATAAACGTAAAAATAATAAAAGCATTCTTTTCCATTATTTTGATTTAAAAATTAGTATCTAACCCTTGAATGTAAGCGTCGAATCCTTCCCCATCAGGTTGCAATAAAGTTCCATCATTTGCTTCCTCGTAATCCGATTCCCCGGAACTCTCGAACGTCGGACTGGGCGTCGAGACCGGAGTCAAGAATTTCTCATCACCATCGTCGTCGCTGTTAAAGTCCTCATCCGAGGTAATTTCTCCTTCGTCGGCTGTAGCGTGGTTTCCATTCTGTTTGGCTACTTCTTCCGGTTTGCCTTCAAGGTCTGGGAGCGGGTCGTTGCTTGAAGAAGTGGTTCTTGGTCGGGTGCTGGAGGGGAAGTTGTGATTCCGATCACTTTTGGGACTGGAGCCGAGTGGTTGGGTTCCGCCTTTTCCTTTATTGCTATTTTCGCCATTTTCAAGATCTGAAATAAAAATTTAAAAACAAATTTTAATGAATCTGATTTTTTTTTCTGTGTTATATTTTATTTTAAAAATCAATAAATATTTATAGACATAAATAACTTTATAGGTTTTCATGGCCAGATTTGATAGTGTGGCCTTTGGATTTATCCATGTGTGGCGAATTTCATCTTACCAATATTTCGACCGCCAATAGAGGGGTCTTCTTCAGGATTGATGACTTATTTGTGAGTTGGTGTCAGAAGGTAGTTTAATATACCAATCCTGAAGAAGACCCCTGCAATGGCGGTTGAAATATTGGTAAGAATAAATTCGCCACACACGGCTAAATCCAAAAGCCACGATATTTATAGACATATTCAAAAATTTATACACAAACAAACATATAGCTAATAGGCCCGTATTTCTTTGTTCCGTAACTAATTCAAGGTTTTACACAGTAAGTAAAATCTATTGGCAGTAAAAAAAATTAATCAGCAGTAGACTAAATAAATTGTCAGTATCCACTGTGTCAGTGTGGATGTGGTTAGTTATAAAATTAAAACGGCAGTAATATATACAATATGGGTAAAAATTTATGTAAAATGAATGAATAATTAACCCATTAAATGGAAACATAACATAACCTATTATTAATTAACATTCATTAATTATTTCCTGCCAATTCATTATTTTTCTGCTGCCAAATGATTATTTTTTACTTACCTTTTTAGGAATTCATTACTGAACATTAGCTAAATAATTACTGCCCATTAATTTAATTAAATACTGCCAAAAAAATGTTGCCTTGAAATATTGAAAATTCTTTAATATGAATCACGAAGCGCATCTTTTACCTAGTCGATCATTGTTTAATAATTTTTGGTTTATATATTTTTAATAATAAAAATATATAAGATAAACACAACAATTTAAGTCCTATATTAAAATAACATGGTGTTCAGAGTGCACAAAACCATGGTCCCATTTATATAAATGAAATGTATAAAATATAATAAATCATAAAAATGCAGAAAAGCATACATGTATATATATATATATATTGAAATGTACTTTTATCATAACCAACTATTGTCATTGATATAATAATGCAAAAACACATTAAATATAACAGAGGATTGTGAAATGTTTTAATGTTCTTTGATATAAGAAGTTATATAGCAAGTTATATGGCAAGTTATATGGCAGTCATACAATAGAAAAAACCAAGGCAAGATAAGAAAGCATTGTCAAGCCAACATGCAACCATTTATCACAATCTATTTATTTTTCATGATTATAATAATGCACAATTAAGTAATTGCCTTATATTTTTATTTGTTATAAAAATTAGATTTATTGTCTAGCAATAATAAATTACATAAGGCACATTGTTAATTAAAAATACAAATTTAGATAAATAAATTATTCCCAAAACTACAATTATATTTTTTCACATAAAAACATTATTTGTAACCTTATAAATACAGATATTAGTGTATTTTATAAGGAACACCTTTAGCGAGTTTGTCGTATTACACACATATTATCCAGCAGCATTTAGTGTCAAGTTTTTTTTTCAATAAATTGATTTCAAGTAATACTAGTGTGGTGTTTTTTTTAAAGTCTGACCTCTCTTATTTACATCAAGAGACACAATGTAACATACATCATGTTTTTCACCTACAAACCATCCTATTCTATGCTATAGATTAGTGTCAGAAAGCTCCACATAAAAAACTCAACTCTCACACGATTCCATGAAACGGTTCCAAATAGTCAAAATATCTCTTACCAAATAATAAGGAGTAAATTGTGTGAAAAAAATAATGGTGCCGTCCAAAAAAATCACTTAAAAGAAAAAAATGTGGAAAAAAAGGGCTGGGTATATTTATATATTATCCATCATAGATTTGAAAAAATATTAATGAATCAAAAAGAAAATTTACCGCTTTCAAACTTGAGCCTTCTGGATACCAGCTCCATAGAAGACTTGGGGCTGGAAGAAAGAGCTTCACAGCCGTCTCTGCTCTTGATCTGACTTCTCTTCAGCGAAGCATTCTTCCTGCAGTTCCTGAAGAACACTTCTGTCTGCCACGGACAGTGACATCTATACAGATCTGCCCAAACATCAATACACTCCTCTTCAAGCTTCAAAGCCTTACAGCTTGCCGTGTTCTTGATTTCCGATAACCACCGAAGGATACTCTCGGCCAAACATTTAATCTGTGCGTTAACGCTTTTATTTTTTTTACTCGGAACCTCTTTCATCTCTTTATTCATCCTGTACGTGGCGGCTACCGTTTCGTCTTAGTCCGACGAAAAAGCGTCAACATTTTTATCGTTCAAATGCGACACTTCTCGCAACGAAGACTTCAATGCTTCAAGATCGTCTGCGAACTTGACATCACTGAGCAGTTTCTGCGCAATCAGCTGCGCGACTCTAGAATGCACTAAATGAAAGTCCACCGTGTAAAACCGAGGATCGTCCATGTAACTAGCAACGGTTTGTTGCAAATGTTTCGTTTCAGATTTAAAACATTCTATAATCATTTCGGCTTCCGTGAGCAGCGATCTCGACAATCCGAAGCCGATACGTTTCGCAAAAACTTGACACGACTTTTCGATGCACAAATACGGACTCAATCCAGGATTTATAAACGGATTTACGACGGCGTCGTCTTCAGGTACGGTTTGACAATTTCTCGCGTCGGGTATTTTGATAGGACGTGTGCTATTGGATTTGTATTGGTTTTGGTTGTCGTTCAAAATGCAGGATTTCAGTTGCAGGCAGAGATCGCTCATTGGACTCAATCCGGTGTCTATGATTTCTTTTTTGGTTTCCTTGACGGTGAAGTCTTGGAAGACGTCGTCGACGGGAGTCTTTGGCGAAGCCTGGAAGCTGTCGGGGAAGTTGAGCGAGGTGGTGGATCGCTGCCACTGCGCCGTGTACTTGTTTTTGAGAAAGTCCTCCAGCAGACCGAGGCCCTCCTGAGAGGTCAAGTCGGTGAAGGTGTCCAGGAAGGGCCAGTATTCTTTCCAGCCTATCTTGCACTCCTGGGCAAGATCCCTAAAATCAAGCAATATTATATTATTTAACAAATTTATCCAATTTTACTCTTATATAGAATAAACACAGGATGGCTGAAATGGAGGTCTCTCTCTGGGGTTTTGTGTGACAGCAAGATTCCAGTTAGGATCAAAGGTAAAATCTACAAAACTGCTGTAAGGCCAGCTATGCTCTACGGATCGGAGTGTTGGACCCCGCTGAAACGTGACTTGGATAGGATTCATGTGGCAGAGATGAAGATGCTGAAGTGGGCTGGCGGTGTGACTAGAGTGGACAGAGTTCGAAATGAGTATATTCGGGGTTCATTTTGGATGGGTCCCATACTTGAAACTGAAAAGATAAGGGAAAACCGCCTAAGATGGTATGGGCATGTGACACGTAGAGATGAGGACCACATGGTGAAGAAAGCCCTCAACATACCCACGCTGAGAAGAAGACCTGGAAGACCACAGGCAACCTTGAATGCAACTGTAGACAAAGATCTGATAACTCTGGGCTTGACCGAGAATGCAACGCAGGACAAACAGACATGGCGAATGTGCACAAGTAGAGATACAGACCCCAGATGATGGGAAATGGCTGAGATAAAGAAAAAGATGCAATTTTACTCTTATACTAATTCACACCACTATGGTCTACCGGAACAAATGACAAGCTTGATGAGATTTTTAAAATTAGAAGCTTTTTTCATGAGATCACTAACCTCCCCACAGTCTCTAGTCCCTTTTCCACATCCTTCAGCCTGAACCTCGCAGCCAGCAGCGGTGTTGAGTTGCCATTCAGCGAGATGGGCACAGATCGCGGCGGAGTCTTCCACTTCTTGCGGAAGGTCAAAGCCTCCTCTTTCTCCATAGGACCAGCAAACGCGCGGATTTCAAGACGGGGACTGATAGGATCCGAATTCAATCTCTGTCAAAAAGAAATATAATCATTCATAAATAAATAAATAATTTAAAACTCTATAATTCTGCAAACATTTGATAAAAACGTAAAAACATTATCTTGCAAATTTAATGTTCTGCAGTAAACTAAGCTAGTAGTGAATTTTATTGTTTTAAAAGATATTGTTACCGGTGGACTTCCAGGTGAGAATGGTTCTCCTATGACTGGTTGTCTTGTGCTGTCTTCGCTGTGCAGAACAGGAACGTAGAATCTATCTCGCAGTAATCTGGCGATCTCCGAGTTGAGTCCCGCCTCTGAAGTTTTACACCGCTGGCAAATTACCTGAAAAGAAATGCAACCTATATAGAAGACAGATTGAGGAGATTGTCATGATTTAAAAATCTTTTATTAAACAACATGAAAACATACAAACGAGAAAAACAGATTCTGCGTGTGAATTCATTGCACAGAGAAGAGACTACAGTGGTACCTCAACATACGAGTTGAATTCGTTCTGCAACCTTATTATCGTATTTTAAATTACTCGTATCCAATACATAAGCAAATATCCCACAACTTTTTTTAAATTTATTGTTTATTGAGAAATGTAAAATGTTTTTCTCATTCAGATGGCGGACATGGATTAACACAGTAGCTTAGTAGCGTAATTACTGTAATGTATAATGTTTAGGTTGATAAGTCGTTTACCTTATTTCTATCTACACATTTTATGAATACAATTATACATTTAATTATAATTCGTTGAACATTTATTAAAATATTAACAATTCTATACTCACATCTTTGGGTTGCTCTTTGAACTTGTTGAGCACGGTTCTGCTGCACTGAGGATATGACACCAGCAAGTCCACAATCTCCTTGGCACCAAACTTGGAAGCAAAGTGCAGGGGCGTCTCGTTCATGGCCTTGTCGGGCATGTTGAGGTACAAGTCCAATAACACTGATGCTCTAGCCTAAAAATCATGATACATACTGATTAAATTGGCATTAAATAATTACGATCTAAAAATCTGCAGCAGTCGATCAATTACAAAATTATTCCATTCAATTTGAAAGCAATAACAAGAGTGCTTGTTATTGCTTTCAAATTAAATGGAATAATTATGCAAGTTATCATTACTAAGCAAAAAATAAACAATACCTCAAAACAGAACACAAAGCTGTTTTTAGAATCTAAATAAAGGTGTTGCAATGTTGCAAAAATCCTTTTCATTCATACCAATGTTGCTGAAGCCTAAGCCTACGAGCCACATGTCAAGAAAAAATATATTTCCTTTGACATCAGTGTCTCTTATTTTTGTTCGCTCGTCAAAGATAATTCGTCAAAGGGCCGACAGGTAAGAAGAGAAAACGGTTTTGTAGGCATGAACTCAGCCATGTTTAAAATTTCAGATAAAAACGTCTTTACACTCCGGCAGTTGAAATTGGACTGATGTTTGCAGCCTAGGGTTTTAACTTTCAGATAAAATTTATTTCAGCCCGATCGAATATACACCTGCCAAATTATAAGTCTTAATACAAAACGCTCATTTTGAATGCTTATATTATATTATATTTCCACCTCACTGCGACGTCATTAACAAATGTTTTACTATTTATTATCAGTTACCTACTAGTTAATTGATGCTTCACATACACATACCAATTAACCACACCGCCTTGTTATGCAGACTATGGACAAATATAGACTGGAAATATTTTTAAATTGTCACGAATGTACTGACCTTGGAGTTCTCGATGTTATCATCGCCAAACAGCAGCTGAACAAAGTGCGGTTCACTGATGGTGGCCAGGAGAATGTCGCACATCTGAACGTTCATGGCCTTGACTGCGACGTGCAGGGCGTTGTATCGGGATCCTTCCTGTGAAAAAACGTAACCGATTGAATTTTAAGGCCTAAAATTACCAGCTTTGGTCAGATTATTGACGTCAATAGATTCAGATATCTTAGCGTACAGGTCACTGAAAGCAGTGACCAAAGAATAATGTTCATATCCCACCTTAGGAACACTAAAGCATCTTTTAAGTTATGCACAACATCATTATTATCTGCACTTTTTACGAATTTTTTCAAATATAAAAAATGTATTTGAATTTTTGTGGAAGAATATATACAATCGTGTCGGAAACAACAGGGTCAGATCTTGTCTGCCCAGAAGCGGGTGACGTCGATGGCGTTACTCCCGGCCATCATCAGGCCCTCCTGGGTGCAGCTACTCGGACACAGCGCACACTCCAGAAGGTGTGACAGGGTCTGCTCCGTGCCGCAGTCACATTCAGTCGGTCCGCTGTAAAACTGCCAGGCTTTCATTTGTGTCCTCGTCTTGCATACTCCGGTCCGAAGTCTGTTAAGGGACCACCATATATTCCACCCCTGGTCGTGTCTGGGGATCATTGAAAATCAAGCAAAAAGACAACCTCGAATTTCTTTTACTTTTGAAGTTTTCTAAATGTGTTTGTTCGATTGAAGTCATTACCTGCAGGATGGAGGGTGTGTCTCCGCTGCTGATGAGATACCTGGGATTGTCCCATATGGTCTTCTTGACTGTGTCCAGGTCCCCGCCCTCGATGCACTTGCGGAACTGCACCATCTCCTGCGGTTTGGGACCTTTAAACTGGCTGGGACGCTCGCCGCCCGCCAACTGTATCACAGGCAGTGGCGCTGTGAAGGCAAATAAGATAAGTAAAAATTAACAATTCATTGGTACTATACTGATTTAGTGGTTGAGTCGCACCTTATAACAAAATGGTCCAGGCCTCAGGAGGGTCAGGTTAATTAATATATTTTGAAGCAAATTAATGAACTAATAGAGGCTTAACCCAATTTTACTTGATTTTTTTTTTAATTCATAACAATTTCTACAAATTGTGTATATATCAATAAAGAATACTTCTTGTAAATACTTAAATTGATACACACATGCAAATCTACTGAAATTGTCTCTATACCAATATAAAATATTATATAGATCAATTTTATATAAAGGATGTAGAGTATTGAAAAATATTCTAATAAAAATTCAAACAATTTTAATACTCTTTTTCTTTCATTCGTATTTCCCGTAAATAAGCAAAACGACCCCTAAACTTGCTAGCTTAAACTGATGCAATCTTACCTTTTATTGCGCCATGCATAGTGTAATGGAAGTAAAAATACAAAATGTTCCAATATTGGAACAAAAATGGGTAAACAGACATGTGGATGGAGCAATGAGAGAATAGTGATAGTCAATGTTGAATCGTCAGTGGTTTCACTAATTATCAGTGGATAAGTTGTCTCTTGAGTACATAGCCAGACTCCCAATGGTTGTACTTACATCCCTGTGATCCCTCTAGCCCGGATGGTCCGTCCCCCTGGCTGTGGGCAGAGCTCTTGTCTTGGAACAAATCAACATCATGCAGAGCAAACAGCACGGCATCCTCGCGGTTCTTAAAAGCCTTGAATCTCGCCTTCTTGTACTTCTTCACAACCTTTAAAGCCTCCTCCTTCTCCTTATAAACGTGAAGGCTCTCTGAAACACAAATGATCTATTTCATTAAATATTATTATTATTTTATCAACATGTATATAACGCTTTTCATGACCAAATGGTCATTACAAAAGAGCTTCTTTGCTTTAAGGATGCCTCAATTTTTAGCCCTTTTAATTATATTCTTTAATCTAGAGAAAATATTATTATTCGAATGATGTAACCGAAATATCATCTAAAATTGATTAATTTACAAATTTATTTTTATTGTAAAAAATATTTTAGTATTTTGCTTAATAAGTGTTCTTGAAAAACATTGATAGAAAACTAGAGATGCACGATTAATATCATATATAAACTGTTAAGCTAATAAGAAGTAATGTTTACAGATTGTTATGTACAACACAGATATAAATGATATTTCAATATATTGTGAAATAGTTGAAAATAAAACTGAACGTGAGTACAATACACATCATAGGGAAGACTCAAAAAGAAAACGAAATTTTTCAGTTATTTATTAATTGACTGATGATTTTTTAAATTACTTATCATTTGACAAAGAATATCAGTAAATATTTATAATTGAAAGAAATAAAATGACTACAATCATTAGAATATTATTATGTGAACATTACCTACTATAAAAATATAACATATTTAGCTCTATGTTAGTAAACAACACAATCATAATATTATGTTTTCTAGGAAAAGTACAGTTGTAATATATTAAATATGCTTTTTATTATAGAATGCATTGTACCATGGTAGTACTATCACTTAATAGATGTATATAATTTAATTTACCTGCATCTTCTCCAATCTTGGCTTCACAGGGAATATAAACTCCATAGAAGATTTGCAATGGGTCTTCTTTTTCTTTGTTACTTTGAGGGACCTGGACATCTGTTTTGCTCCCCAGAGGACTGAACCTCAAGAACCTCTTGAGGACCCCCATGTTCTCTTGCACGGGAGGCGAAGGCGGATCCTTCAGGCATTTAGCATCCGCGCTCAGCCTCTCGGCGGGCACGCAGTTTGACATCTTTCAACGAAATAATATAAACAAATGGACATGGACACATAAATAGCAACGCGCACTTGTGAAGGTGCATCACGGTAATGAAGCGAATAATTCCGAGGTATTCAATAGATCGCGGTGCGTCTGGGTGATCGCCGTGCCAACGGAAATACACATCTGATTTTTGAGCACACGGCGAGCCTAGAAATAAAACAGTTTTTTTTTAAAGTGACACGATGACGTTTCGCTCCTGGGCGATCTGAGAACCAACAACACAAATAAAAATAATAACGCACCAGAGTGAAGGCAGCGGCGTTGACGTGGTGCCAACATAAAACTTTTATGGCTTCAAAATTTAATTACAAACATGATTTGGTTTATCAAAAAAATATTTAACATGCTTTCATTTGACAAAATAAATAACTCTGAAAATATGAATATTTCATCGAGTAAAATTATTTTATACTATCACTAAAATCATTATTCTCATAAGTTTTATAAATAAATACCTATTAAGATATTTACCTGCAAAGTTCAATACCTACTTGCATATAAAATTGGCCATTACATTTTTATTTTCCGTTATTTTAAGAAATTAAGCCTATATATAATTAATTAAACAAAAAGATATTAGCAATATCTTCCTGGTATCACCTATTATTTAAAAATTAAATAGTTATAATTTGTATAATAAATTTATCTAACAATTCGTATTTTGTTTTTAAAAAGTATACACAAGTACGTTAGATTAGGAAAATAATTTGGTAGGTATGTGAAGAAAAAAGTGTCATTCAAATTCAATTTCATTTTTTGATTGTCTTTTTTTTTTTAATATTTGTAATGTTTAAGACGGTTTAATTAAATTAATTACATTAATGAATACTTTTAATTACCAGCTTTGAAGACATATTATTTTCATTTTAAAATATCTCTTAACATAAAAAGTATTACTTTAACTCCTTTTTAAAATTATTACTACTAACTAAATATGTGTGTATTGAAAATGTTGTTAAAAATGTAGAGTAGTAGATAATTCTCAACATAAAAATCATTTATGAATTAAATATTGATTTATTAGTATCTTTATTTTATTTGTAAAATCGAAACAGGATTCGAAGATCGAAACCAACAAAATTACCACTTAGGTGATTTGGTAGACTATCGTTTTCATCAAAAGATAATTAAAGAGTGTAATACAGGTGGTTCTCGACTTACGACGGTTCTACTTACGACGATTCGCACTTACGACCAAAAATTTGAAAAAAAAAAATTTTTTTTTAAATTACGACCAAAATAAATGTATTGCGGTTTGCGTGTCAACCTGAGTCATGCGTAAACAAAGATGACGCAATAATGATGCCATAAAAACTTCCTTCCGGTCAGTAGATCACTTCTTCCCTTCGTTGTTTTAAAATTATGAATTTATATAAAAAATATATATATATACATAATTCAGTTGACACAGTGTTTTTGAACACGGACATATATACAATAATTATAATAAGATATAAATATTACATATACCCATTTAATATCTGAAGTCAATATCAATAAATCGTGCCCATAATGACTGGCAAACGGAGTAGAAGTGACAAAAAAAGAGAAGTGCCATAGATTTAGAAATAAAACTTAAAATAATTAAACAATATGAGAGTGGTAAAAGAGTGAGGGACATAGCTCGGGATCTACACTTATCACATTCAACGATCTCTACGATTTTGAAGAATAAACTAAGTATTAGTGAAGCTGTTAAAGGAGCAATATCCATAAAATCTACAATAATAACAAAAAAAAACTTGGACCCATTTACGAAATGGAAAAACTATTAGTGATTTGGATGGAAGATTTGATAGAAAAACGAACCCCCCTTAGCCTTGTGACCATAAAGACAAAGCCGCTGAGTCTTTTTGAAAACCTAAAATTAAAGGAGAAAACTAGCTACGAGCAAACATTTACTGCTAGTAATGGTTGGTTTGCGAGATTCAGAAAACGGGCGAATTATCAAAATGTGAAAATAAGTGGAGAGGCAGCTAGTTACAGCAGCCGATTACAAGGCTGCTGAAGATTTTATCCATATATTTGACGCAATGATTAGGAAAGAAGGATACATCAAGGAACAAATTTTTAATGTTGACGAAACCGCGCTCTATTGGAAGAAAATGCCTCAAAGTACCTACATTAATAATGAAGAAAAAAGTATGCCAGGATTCAAGGCATTAAGGGATCGTTTTACACTTTTATTGGGTGGCAATATTGCTGGATATAAATTGAAACCATTAATGATTTATCACTCTAAAAATCCGAGAGCCCTCAAAGGAATCGATATCGATTTGTTACCACTATATTACCGTTCAAACAAAAAAGCGTGGGTGACACAATTTATTTTTGAAGACTGGTTTTGAATTTATTTATTCCAGAAGTAAAACAATATTGTAATCAGAAAGGAATTCCATTCGATATACTTTTAATACTAGACAATGCTGGACATCCACTTTTAATACTTGACATCCACCACATATCGGAAATTTACATCCTAACGTTTAAATCGTGTATTTACCCCCTGATACCACCAGTATTTTGCAACCCATGGACCAGGGAGCTATTACCACATTTAAAGCCTATTATTTAAAAACTACATTTGCCCAAGCAATAGTAGAGCTTGACGAGGGAAAAACGTTTTAAGAGTTTTGGAAAAATTTTAATATTCACCAAGCAATTCAAAATATTGGTAAGGGATGGCAAGAGGTCACATCATCGTGCATGTATGGAATATGGAAAAGCTTACTAAACGTTTTGAAAACATAACTCAGTCTCACTTTGAAAAAGAAAATGAAATTGAACACATTACAAATCTCATTGTATGGCTTTGCAAGAAACTTGATATTAATATTGATCGTGAAGACTTAGACCAACTTATAGAATATGATTCGGAAGATCTTACAAAGGAAGAATTATTATGCATCGAAAATGAAAGGTTGAAGAAAAGACAAAAAAAAAAATTATCATGGAATCTCCAAAAAAAATTTGTATTGAAAGAAATGGAAGCAGCGTTCCTTCAAATTAACCAAGCAATGCAAAAATGGTTTCGGATAACGAAAGATTTTTGAGTATAAGCCGCCGTATTCAGGAAGATCTTGCTTGCTACAAAGAAATATACGGGGAAAAAAAAACAACAAAAAACTCAATTAAAATTGGATATGTTTTTTAAAAAGATTAATACAGCTTCGTCTTCCACTACTGTTGATGAGCCAATGGATTGTATTTATATAAGTCCAGATGACGAAACACTTTAAATATTAGTGAAGTAATTATTTAAAATATTATTGATGTAAATATTTTAGATATTAATGAAGTAAATATTTTATTTTGTATTAATAAATAAGTATAAATATAACAATAAAAATATATTAATAAATACACATGTTTTATTTTAATATGTAATTATGTACATATGTACATATTTTGTATGAAATTCGACTTAAGACCAATTCGAATTACGACCAAAGTCCAGGAACGTATCTCGGTCGTAAGTCGAGGACAACCTGTAATTATATACTCGAATATGTACTTAATTTTTTGCATCTTATTATTTTTAAACCACATTAAAAGAGTTTATTATATATTGATACCAGATAAGGTATTTAGGGAGGTTTTTTTATTCATTTTTAGCCATCGAGTGGATTTAATGACATTGAATCTGGTAATCTAAGATTCAACAGCAAGAGCAATTTGCTTTTGAGATATACAGATTGTATTAAGAATAAACATATGCTTGGAGAGTGATGTAAAAGTACCTGGAAGAATAGTCCTTTCATAGTCGACATTTCAACCATGTAGAGATTCATGGAAAGGTTTGCACAGGTCTGAAGGTGATGTATGGAAATAATATGAACATATTAAAATAAAAGAAATACTGTTGAAAAATATATATTTTTTTATTTACATCTTACTTATCACATTATTAATTGGGTATTGTGGGACCACTTAATGAAAGCCAAACAATACAAAACCATCGGAGCACTAGCTATGAGTGGTGTATAATAAAGTGGACATAAATAGTATTATAATGAATTTATATAATTAACATATATTTTTTAATTTAACCTAACCTGGAAGGCCATCAGGCATTTGAAAGCTGCAGGATGGCTTTCATCTAGGTGATAACTTATGTAGTCATAATTATACAAGAATTATGGATTTTTCAAAATATTTTTTAATGCAAACTGATATAATTCAGCATTTATCATTTTCAACTTGCTAATTTCGGAACTAGCTTTACTGGCTGGAACTTCACTGTAATTCAAACTGGGCGTGGACGACAATGATAAGAGATCATCTGCATTAGTGTCGTGTTCATAATCTTCCCAGAAATCGCTCTTTTCATTTGTCAAAATTTCAATTTCACAATCCGTGTCCATCGTACGTTGCAAATTGTGTAAAATAATTGATGGAGAGAATGTATTTGTAAACATGTTCTTGGGAACTGTTGTAAAAAACGCGTTTGTTATAGCACCTTTATGTGGAATGCCGTGTGTCTTTTGTCGACTCGGTATATGCCAAACGAGTAACTGCTCATCATTCGAACCTGAGATCATCGTTTCTCCGTCCAAAGAAAGCGATAAACATGTAACTGCTTTTGTATGACCTGTGAATTTTTTAGCTCTATCGGCCTCGGTTAAATAATACTCTCGCATCCTTGGCGGATTGACCAAAGAGAACTGATAAATGTCTCCCTCCATCGATCCGACAAAAACATTCATTTCTATCAAATCCATCGTAACGGCCGATAAACTTTTATCAAACACCAAATTCAAAAGCAGATCTCCCGAAGAGAGATCATAAATTTTACAAGTTCTATCGATTGAAACGGTAACGAGCCGCGATCGTATCCCGCCCTTTCCGATGAATATATCGGAAACGGGTAAAGAATGATCCGAGAAGATATACAAAGGATCTTGCTGTCCGGCTACAGATTGAGAAGTCAAATCGGATCCAGAATTCGATATCAAAGCGGCTAAGTTCCAGACCAAAACCATTCCATCGTCTCCTGCGGTTACGAAGTGAGATCCGTCGTCAGTGAATTTAAGCGACGTGATCCGTTGATAATGTCTTGCAACGATTGATAGAAGATTGCCGGATGATATTTGCCACACGTAGAGAGTTTCTTCGATTCCGGCGACACAATAACATGAATCGGGTGAGAATGCTAAAGCTGTGGCTCTTCCGGGGAGGATGAGTCTAAGATTGTGGACTTTGTGTTCCGAGTTGAGTGGCCAGACGTGGAGGATGGGCTTGGTTCGCTCGGCAGCTGCTATGTAGTCTTGGCCAAGGATGGCCAGGCTTAGCGGTGCGGCAACACCGCCGAGCTTGTACTGCATGAGTGATGTGCCGGAGTGGACATCCCAGACACAAGAGTTCCACAGCTGGCCGGTGGTGTCACTCGTGATTGCCACTTCTAGCGGCTCCATTTTCAATTAACCCTGAAAAAGGAAAATTAAAATAAATACTTATAATATGAATTTTTTAATTTTTATTAGAATATTATTTTATTATTTCAATATTCTAATCTACTTTTATAGATCATTGACTATATTACAATATTATTATTACTTAAATATACATATACTATACATAAAATTCTTTTTTCAACGCGTCAATCCAAGCACAAAAATAACGGCAGGAGCGGGATGCGAACCGCGGACCTTGGAAACCAACTATGCCCAGGTATTCATACCGCTCGGCGAACTGCGCCATTACTATGCCCAGACCGACTCGCGTTGAAACTAGTATTTATATCATTGTTATCATCGTACGATAGATGTCGCTATAGTATATATTCGAAGTATGTATATTTTTATTATTATTCAATCAGTCTTCATTTATTCACAAGCTTAATATTATTACTTTCCGACAGTCTATTTATTTTAGTAAGTACCACTCGTTTTGTGCTTGGATTGACGCGTTGAAAAAAGAATTTTATGTATAGTATATGTATATTTAAGTAATAATAATATTGTAATATAGTCAATGATCTATAAAAGTAGATTAGAATATTGAAATAATAAAATAATATTCTAATAAAAATTAAAAAAATTCATATAATAATGTCTCCTTGAGACAATATCAAGGAGGTAAAATTATTCATCAGTAACACAGGTAAATGATTGGTTATAAAGTCCGAGTCGGAACTATAAGTAGTCGTTTCTCATCCATTCAGTCTATAGTTTGGTTCGAGACCCGAGTGGTACTTACTAAAATAAATAGACTGTCGGAAAGTAATAATATTAAGCTTGTGAATAAATGAAGACTGATTGAATAATAATAAAAATATACATACTTCGAATATATACTATAGCGACATCTATCGTGCGATGATAACAATGATATAAATACTAGTTTCAACGCGAGTCGGTCTGGGCATAGTAATGGCGCAGTTCGCCGAGCGGTATGAATACCTGGGCATAGTTGGTTTCCAAGGTCCGCGGTTCGCATCCTGCTCCTGCCGTTATTTTTGTGCTTGGATTGACGCGTTGAAAAAAGAATTTTATGTATAGTATATGTATATTTAAGTAAATACTTATAAATTGATCACTTATTATTAGACTTTACGAACTATAAATGTGTGTATTTTTGGTGGATTGATTAATCATTAATAAACATAGAGTAATATATTTTCAAGAAATAAATATGCCTGTTTATCTATTGTATTTGACTCGAATCCAATGGATTAAAGTAAAATTAATTGTTTGAATTTAGTAAGGTTAGTTACAAACAATATAGATGGTTTCTCTCAAAATGTGTCATTGCTGTAACTTAATTGCAGTAGGTATAACTATTGTCAAAAGTGTAGAGAAAATGTGAAAAACAACATTTAAGCCCCTAAAATAGTAAATATAACTAAATGAATTGATACCCACAACCATTATACATATTCATTTAGTAGTTTTGATTGCATAAATCATTTATTGACTTCATAAAACGTATTTAAGATTGCTTACTCTACACCGAAGTGTTACCGATTTGTTATTTGTAAACTTTTAATACAAATAATGCATAATTCTTCTGATAATAACCGGCAAAAATTTGTAGACTCTTTATAACCAAAAAAATCTTCAGAAGCATGTGTGTAACATTATAACCACAATTAATAATAATCCATAGTAATTACGCGCCGATTAGCAAAAGGATCTTTGAAAGCATTTAAAGAGAAATGTTTAACTAATGTTAATTAATCGTACATACCTAAAATACCTTTGATTATTATGTTACAAGTGAAATAAACAAGCAAGACGATGTGGAAACGTTCACTTTCAAAATACACTTTGACACGCGGTTGTCAAATAATAAAATACCTACATTAACGAATTGTACAAACGACGCTTGTAAGGCGAACAGTTTTATTAATTTAAAATAATACAATATTACATTATAATAATTATATTACTTCGATTTTTTCAAAAATATATAATTTTACAAAAAATAAAAGCAAAAGTTGATGTAAATGTAAAAATAATAATAAATATAAAGCCGGGCTTGATTTTTATGCATAACGTAGGTTCACGATTTAAATAAAATTTATTATTCACCATGAATTATGATCCTTATATTATACAATACTATGCATGCCCTGAAATAGATTTGAGTTTATTCTACTTATAATGGAGGTATTGAGTGATAATTGGCCACTGGTATATATGTAAATACCTAGTTCTGGTATTTGATGATACTTCGATACAATAGTCAACGAATACATTAAAATACGAGTAATAAAAAATAGGAATTCTAAGTGCAGCGAAACATTAAGAAAAATATTTTATCCCAGTAGAATAATTATTTAAGTTGTATTTTTTTGTACTGAAATAAATTTATACCTTCTACGTCAGCGTTTGGGAAACCGGGGTAAATTACCCCAAATGGGGTAAAAATATGTTTTTTGGGGTAATAAGACAATTTTTCTAGCTTGCTATTTCATTAAATTTACTATTTTCATGTAACTTTTTTGTTATTTTCCGTGTAAATTAATTCAATAAATAATGTTTTTAAGTATACATTGATTGTCTTCTTTTCAAAATGGGGGGAGGGGTAATATCGACCTACGCAAAAATAATTTGGGGTAATATCGACTTACGCAAAAATATTTTTGGGGTTAATATCGACTTACGTAAAAATATTTTGGGGTAATGGTTAAAAAAGTTCCCCGACCGCTGTTCTACGTGAATGTGGCTAATAAGTTCTGCTATAGTATTAACAATATGTTTATTGTTGGTTCTATCAATAATGTTATATAGGCACACGACTAACGCCATGAATGTACTTACAAGATATAAGCAATGATAAAATCCCTCAAAGGTCAAAACACGAAAAAAACAGTCATCTAGGAAGACATACCTTTAAACAAATAATTATTTCTAAAAGGACGACAGTTAGTGAAATTCTTTAGAACATATAATTTGTAAAACATTTATTTCATGGCTTCGACGGAATTAGAAATCAGAAATTATATTTTATTTAACCACTTTATAATGACCAACATAAAAACAACAAACGATTTTGTTGAAATAGTAATTATGTATTTTACTGTATATTTAAATCAATTTGTTATATAAAGATCGAGGAATGGGGTTCCTGAGCGCTATATATAAATGCGTACATTAAATTACTTAGAGTAATTATCACGCTAATTAGATTGATGAGTAGTCATCAATCCTTTATAAATTTGATCATCAATTCAATTCTGAAATCTCAAATTAAAAAGCTCAGTTTTCATTGGCTAGGAAACCCAACATGGCCGCTAGTTCGCAGTCTAGCCAACTTAGTTGTTTTCAACCGGACGAAGGCCCGTCCGTCAGTTTCCAGGATTCCTAGTTTACAGGGCGGGGAAATCCTCGCTGTTTCCAAGCGATATGTTCAAAAAGTGAGTAAATTTAGTTGTTTTTATCTTAAATATTTACGGTTTTGTTATTTATTCCGGAACGCTTTATTGTGAATTGACTTATTGGAGTTGCGCCGATTTTGAGGTTATTATTTTAGTTGAATACCTACCTGTTTTCTCATACCCCGAGTGATGCGACCGTAATGTTTTTCGATTTATACGATTCTTCTTCTTCTGAGTTATATTTATTTGGAATATCATTTTTCTCTTTAGAAAAATACTAAGTGACCAATTTTATGCGATTAAATCTCCAGTATAGCATCTCTTGTTATTGAAAACGTCCAGGCAGACTAAGTAATGTGGAATTCATCCATATATTTAAATTAACTATATTTACCTTTATTATATAATAATTATATCTTGCTTTCATAAAATCAATGTTTTATCATATAAGGCAGCATTACTAATTGTCATATCTGATATCAAAAATGTCTTATTCACAAATCTTATGACAACTTTAAATGTGAATTCCAAGATAATACACCACGTTGGTCAAACTCAAAATGAAAGTGGGCCGAATGCTTAAGATATAAACTCATTCGGGCCGCAATAAAATAAAATCACTCAATTTCATAAGTACCAATGACTTCTTAACATTTAAAATGGCCATAAAAAATAAACTCACTTCGGGAATCAAATATGACATAATTTATTTTAAACTAAATAAACTATGGTTGTACTTTTTGAAGATTATTTTATGTAAGTGTCATCCTTCTTTATTTTTACATTTCTACAACCTGGACCTAAAATTTTCCATTACCACCCGCTAAGTGATTGGTGCAATGTCTTTCATTTTATTGCACACATTTTCTTTTAATTCTTCAATAGACCCTGAGTTGCTAATGTACGACTATTTGTTTTTTTATAGATTGTATTTTGAACCAATATTTTTACACAATATAAAATATCTTGCCCTGTAGTTCTACCAAATATCGACACTTTATCAAATAATTCCTAAAAACGTTGAAATTCATATCGCTAGCATGAAAAAACACACTTAACTAAGATGTTATTTTGATGTCCGTACTTTAACTTGTTGTAACTCTTGTGTACAAACGTACTCAGAGAAATACTTTAGAAAATATGTACCTTTTCAGGACAGAGAATTCTTTGATTTTGGAATTTTTAATTTTCCGTGGATTCGTATAAATCAATGATTAATGATAAATCAATGATTAATGATAAATCAATGATTAATCATTGATAAATCAATGATAATTCATTGATAAATCAATGATTCTTCGATGAAAGCTCTATGAGTAAAAGGTTTTGAATATTTAGCTTTTAACTGCGATGAAAAATAACCCGTATTATAGTAAATAAACTCGACAAGTAAATACTGACTGTTGTTTTTTCAAAAGCTTCAGTTATTTTGATTTTTCATTCCTCATCATTCCCTCGTATTTATCATAGTTTGATTTGTGTTGTACATTATGGCAATTAATAGTATATTATTTTAGATATTTTTTTTTCGCATATCAAAAATATTATGTTGTTGTTTACTTAAGAAAAAAAAGATTGGGTAGCTAGTCGGCTCGCAGAAGTTATTGTTGGGGGCCCACGGGCCTCGGGCCGCACGCTGGTAGCCTTCAGGCCGCATGCGGCCCGCGGGCCGCCAGCTTGACATCCTTGTACTACACTAATTGTGTTTTAGGGTAAGGTTATCTGAAATTAAACCAGCGTAGCGACTGTTTTTTTCTAAATATTCAAGTTGTTTTGTGGGTAAATATTGACAGAATGAACAAAAATATGCCAGAGCTTAGAGGCGTAAAGAAAGACTGCTGCGGTTTATGATTTCGGAACCCAAAAAATATGTCCCAGTCAAGTTCACCTTCGTGTTCTGACCGACTGTAGGATAGAAGGTTACCTTTCCGCCTCCTTATCTCGCCATTCCCCACAAAATCAAACATTCTTAGCCTCAATATAAATTATTAAATGATTTTATAAAAATATATGTTCAATCGAATATAATGTGAACTGACGTGAGAATTCGTACGAGCCGCATCACTGCCTCAATATCGTTCTGTGATTGGACGGCGATCAGTATCAAAGTAGTTATCCGAGAGCGGTCGACGAGGAAACAGTTGCTGCGCAGTTCGCGCAAGTCACACACATTATTGTCGCAAAGCGACCATTGTTAGGCAGTTTACAAGTACACCGCGCGGTCAACCAACAAGAAAAACATTCACAAGTTTAAAATACACATTTAGTATTACAGTGCGATTAAGGATTATGAGAGATTATCGTATTCGTTAATGTGCAGTTAGAGGGATCGCTCTCTTATTGGATCGATTGACATTTTGTTTTTCGTTGTGCGCAACACAGATGCAGCAGCGCTATGTGACGTAATTGCAAACCAATCGAATTAAAAATCATTTCACAATTCTAAAAAATAAATAAAAAATCAGCTGACCGCTATCGTATAAATTTATTCGAATTTTTGAAATTTTGTGAGTGGAGTTTTTTAAGTTCGCCATTGTTTTCTCTTTGTGACAATCTTTTTGTTGCTGCCGCGATGTGGGAAGAAGATGTCGAGGACGTTCCTCTGGAAGTGGACGGTCTGAGAAGAAGACAGACCTGGGAACCCAATGCGGCTAGTTTAGCATCCAGGCTAGATGAACTGCTGGATGAAGAGCTGGCCGAAGAGGAAGGCGCCGGATGCCCGCTGCCTTCCACGCCAGAAGATCAGCATTTGCTCGATCAAGAGATGCGAGAGGTCTTAAAGGCCGGCGTGCTCTCCGACGAGATCGATCTGGGAGCGCTGGCGCACACGGCTGCGGAACAAGCCGAAGAGTTCGTTAGGAAAGTGTGGGAGGCTTCATGGAAGGTCTGCCATTTCCGCAGCCTGCCGCGTTGGCTGCAGGATAACGATTTCCTGCACAAAGGACACCGTCCGCCTCTGCCTTCTTTCGGGGCGTGCTTCAAGAGCATCTTCAGGATACACACGGAGACGGGGAACATCTGGACTCATCTTCTCGGCTGCGTCGCTTTCATCGGCGTCGCCGCTTACTTCATATCTCGCCCGGCCATCGAAATCCACATCCAAGAAAAAATGATATTCGGAGCTTTCTTTATCGGTGCCATCATCTGCTTGGGATTCTCGTTCGCCTACCACACAATGTGCTGCCACTCGGAGATGGTCGGGAAGCTATTTTCTAAACTGGACTACTGCGGTATAGCGCTACTGATCATGGGCTCGTTCGTTCCGTGGCTATACTATAGCTTTTACTGTCATTACCAGCCGAAAGTGATTTATCTCTCCGTAGTCGTCATATTAGGATTGTCTTCTATTGTTGTGTCGCTATGGGATCGTTTCTCAGAGCCGAGATTGCGTCCGCTGAGAGCTGGAGTTTTCATGGGCTTCGGGTTGTCAGGCGTAGTCCCCGCCGTGCACTACGGCATCATGGAAGGCTGGTTCAGTCAAGTCAGCAGAAGCTCACTCGGCTGGTTGGTCTTGATGGGACTTTTATACATCTTAGGAGCCGTAGTGTACGCTCTGAGAGTCCCAGAAAGATACTTCCCTGGAAAGTGTGACATCTGGTTCCAATCGCATCAGATTTTCCACGTTCTGGTGCTGGCGGCGGCTTTTGTACATTACCACGGTATCAGTGAGATGGCTTCTTACCGGGTCACCGTCGGAGAGTGCGCTCACCAGTCTTCGGTGATTGTCTTTTAGCCCCCTGTGTGTTGCGCCGAGACGACACATCCATTGCTATGCTATGTAGTCACTGCGGACTGATCGCATCGCCGATGCTGTGGATAAAGCTGTAGGACCGATTAACCGTTAATTAAAATGCGACAGATTCATAACTGGGAGATTTCAACCTGGACTAGCAAAATAATACTTATCTATTTCATCATACCATAGGCTTATTACTTAGCAGATGTATCTTTCACAAATGATTAATTTATTCAAGTTTTTTATTTATACTAACACAATATAATAATTAAATGACTATAGGATTTCAGGCTTCGTCTAGTAAGCGTCATTTTAAGATGGCTTATTGTTCCCATTCCATGTAATTTATCCATCTGTCATTAAGCTTCCATTAGTCCATAAATGAAAGCCTTTTACTAAATCTATTCTGTATTTCATGGAACCATCGATTAAATCACCTCACTAGTAAAAAGTAATTCATAGATTTTTTATATGGACAAAGGAGTCAGTCTCTCGCCGCTAAATTCATGCTTAACATCAAATTGGAACAATTATTTTCCCAGTCCAGTTTGAACATTTGAGGCAGTTATTTGCGCAGTCAATTTATCTATAACCTAACAAACCTTACATCCTCAATGAGAATCTTGTGATATAAATAATTGTCATCAAAATACAATTATTTTTTAAACAGTGATAACAAATATTTTGTACAGATTTTTGTTGTCATTTGAGTGATTATCCGTAAAAAGTGCACTCTGTAAACGGTTCAGCATTGAAATGTGTCATTTTGTTACTGATCCGTGTCTGTACCACCTTTGAAACTGGTTATCGATATGTTTATATTGCTATTGATCAAGAAGGTGAAAAAATAAATCCTCCATTTTATGAATCGCCAAATTAAATTGTATAATAGGGAGCTTTGAAATAAAATAATGTTATATTCGCGCAAGCAATAGGTAAGGAATAAACCTTCGTGTCGACAAAATTAAATAAAAAAAACAGGTATCACTACGATAATAGATAGGTAGGCAATGTTAATTGAAAATAAAATAAGTTTTTTTTTACTTAAATGTTTTAATGTGTATTTATTTCACTAATTCATTATCTTTTAGTTTTCTAAATGTAAGGGCGTCTTTAACTATTATCGAAATCATGCTATTAGTGTGCTGACTTATGAATACATCACTAATATAGTTAAAAGTATATTGAATTCCTCTGATGTTGAAAACAAGATTAGATGTTACCAACACGACCAGCTTTATCCACAGGCGTCATTCTCACGTGTGTGACGCACATCGGGCGATGCTAATAAAATACTTGTGCCCTATTCTAAAGAGAATTTTGTAAAGATGAAAATCTGAGAGTCTAACGAGATGGTATTATAATTTTTTAAAAAGATGTAAAAGACAATTAAATAAATATTATTCGTGGAGCGCACCCAAAATACTAGAAAAAAAAATGTATACTCAAAATGCACAACGTTTAAATATAAAAGAGCGTAGATAAGTGACTTACTTGTATCATATAAAGCGAGAGGTTCTGAATTCATATCCATGATGACATCTCGTTTTTTTCTTCAAGTAATGTGTATTTGTTATACTCTTTGGTGAACGTGATAAATGTCTGTTTTCAATGGCCATTTATAACACTGTCGTGTCGGGGTCGCATAATGTTATGTTTTGCTGCACTGCACGACAACGCCAGGTGAAGGGTATAACTTGCAGGCCAGCGGTGTGTTAGTGTCACATTTTAAACGTTGGATAATCCATAAGATAGCTCTGTACGCTGAACATAAATTACAAGGAATGTATTTTTATTATGTACGATCAAAAGTCTTATTTTTGTACCATTTTAATTAATTAAAACTATGTATTTTGTTCAACTGTTTTCATCCCGAATTGTTGCAGATTAAAGCAATTGTTAGCATCCATGGAGTGGTGAATGAATTCTTACATTCTGTAAAATTAATGCTTCTCCAAGTCAATTTTTAAAAATTTACATATCGCTGTACAAATTTGTTCCATTTCAGTAAATTATGAATTTGTTTAACCTTTGGAATAATTGATTACTAATGTTTTCTTTTGTATTTACATTTCTGTCAAGTGTAATTCTTCTTTGTAGTATAAATCTTGCATCTCGATCGTCACTCTTCTCGATCCTCTGCAACCCTCTTTAGCTCAGCATAAGAGCTACAACTCATGTCCTCAAACACTTGCTGCAAATACTCTTGCGTTTATACCCTCAACCATCCCTTTCACAATGTCATAAAGAAGACCATTGTGTCGCATGATGTGACTGATCGCGCCTTTCCGAGATGGTTCTTACTAGGTGCCTATCTTCCTTGTTTATGCTGAGAGCCTCATTGTTCGTGACGTGGTCTCTCCAGGAAATTCCGAGAATTCTTCTGTAAGGCCTCTAGTCTTTTGTAATTAATTTTTTTTTTTTTTTTAAAGCATTAATTTTTAAATCCATTTTTTAAATTTCAGATGTATAATGTTATTCTGCATTGCTTTAGTAGGAACAGATTGAATACTTAATAAAGCATAGAGATGTAACTGCAGTGTTATGTACAATGTATACTTTTCTTCCTTCTTAAGTTAAAATATCATTATCTGTTTAAGATTTCTCATGAATTATAAAAAATCCTTGTTTTTTACTGTAGCCGTTCAGAGTTATTGTTTATGATGATATTATCCAGCTTGTTTTATAATATTCTGCGCACTTGTGTTTCCGGGTGTTTTCTCGACAGCGGATGTAATATTTTTTTAATCTTCCATATTTTACTCGTATTTTAATACTGTCTTTTTGTGAATCGTCAGGGTTTGTGATATGAAATTCAGGTGTGATTAAAAGTAATAAAAAAAGAAATCGGCGTGCGAAAAGGGGGGACCGTTGTTAGTACCTAATATTATAAAAAATGTGTATTTTTATATTCATATTGTTATTATTGTGAGAGGAGGTGTGTCCGGATGATTAGATGTATCAACCGTGGCGAGGGGAGATATTTACATTTTGCTTTAAATATGAAGGCCATTTATTGTATTCACTGATGAGGCTACGGAATGGACTTTAAAAATAATTATCTGAACAATGCAATTTGTAATCCAATCATTTCTATTGTGTCAGCCATTGATACAACACCTGTATGTACTATGACAAAAAAATGTTAATATAGTGGTACCTTGCGTACGAGTGCCCCAACATACAAGTTTTTTGAGATACGAGCCGTCGAGCGAGCAATTTTTTGCTTTGAAATACGAGCAAAATTTGAGATACGAGCAATCGGCTTAGTGGGTCGGCCCGCGTGAATCCCCTGGTCACGGTCAGAGAATCAGTTATCAGTGTGCTCTCCTTGGATATGTTTTTTTAAAACGGTCTACAGGTGAAAGTGAGAAAAGCGTGGCGAAAATGAAGCGAAAGTAACACTTTATAAATGTAGTTTATTTCTTTTAATTCCCTTTTATTATGTTTTTGTACAATATTTGTCATTTATAAATACATTTTTCTTATTCAAAAATATGTAACAAAAATAACTGCGGTGACATTTTGGGGGCTGGAACAGATTAATGGCAGTTCAATTAATTTCAATAGGGAAATTTGCTTTGAGATACGTGTAATTTGAAATAAGAGTAAGGTTGCTGAACGAATTAAACTCCTATGTCGAGGTACCACTGTACTGCAGAAATATCCTCTTGACACAACTCTTGATATTCAACAAGGAATATTAATGTTATAACAAACTCTTTGTCTATGAAGAATAGGGATTAATATGCAAATCATTAATTGTACTTGCTAAATAGATAAGTTGCATGAAATTAAATTCATTCCAAAGCCTAACATATGTTTGTTTGACAACAAGCTATGTTAATATAAAACTACATTAATGAGAAAACTACAATTTCTTATCTTGCAATAATATTTATATAGCTGTATGAACAATTGCTATATCTGATACAAAGACAAAAGAAAGCAAATAACTCGTTAGTCACAATGGTGTTTTTGTGAAGAGAAACTATTATAACAAAATGTGAAAGTAACAAGCTCACAAAATATACAGTGGTTCCTCGACATATGAGTGAGTTCAATTTGTTCAGCAACCTTGCTTGTATTTCAAATTACTCGTATCTCAAAGGGTCATTAAATAGCTCCGATGCACGACCAGTTGCGACTTTTTCAGGGTGTTTGTTGCTAAGCCGATTCCTCGTATCTCAAATTTGCCCGTATTTCAAACAAAAAAATCGCTCCCTCGCACTCATATGTCAAGGTACCACTGTAGTGAGAAATAAACAATAACATTGCAAATTAAAAAGTAAGGTTATGTTTTTAAAAGTCTTTGTTTTCTATGTTAATTATTTGTTGTAATGGTCTGTCAATGCGATTTATGATTGGACATGCAGTTTGTCTTAGAAAATGTTATTTTCAATTGTAATCATATATTGGGTGTCACGCTGGTGCAACAATGTTCATATCAACATTATATCGCCATTAAGTTTCATTTGTTTTTTAAAGATTTTAAAGAAAACCCACTAGTGGCTTATTGTATAAAAAAAATGCAGAAATTAAATATCAGAAGAAAAAATTACCAAAGACAAATCCATTTAAGAAAATATATTTCCATTCCTGCATATGAAAAATGAATAAAAATTACATGTTTGCAAATTTATCCCATAAGAAAATAGTCTTTTATTTTTTAAATGAACGTTTTTTTAAATGAAAATTTTCTAAATTGTTTAATTTTTGCAAAACATATTTATTATGGTATTATTTTCCAAGTACACAGAGAAAAATGTATTTTTTACAACCATTATGGCAATATCATAATGTTAACAATACTTATTACTAAAATGTAGCAAGAACATTCTGAGTTGCTTATTTTACTCGGAACATCACATCCATCCATTGATATCCTGTAATATTCTTAATTTAGAAATATTTTTAAATACTTTAGCGTATACGTTTTATAAGAATCAATTTTATTGTATCAAGCTGAACATTGTAAAGACTATGTTATATATATAAAATGGCTTACTAAAATATCAATAAAAAAATATTACTGAGAAATAGGATTACCCGGGAAGGACCTATGCACATATAACACATACATTTTGTTAGTTTTGTTGTAGTATGTGGGTCATTGTTGTATTACGTAAATTGGAATTGCATTATCAATTACTTAAAACGCAATTAATTTCAGGCCGCTTATGATTTCACTTTTTTAATTGAACCTAATTGAATTGCTCGTGCTGTAAATGCACAAATTTAGTTTTACTTCATCATATTTGGCGGTGAAGTGTTAGTAAGCTCAAAAATGTTAATACAATTTTGTTAGGTTGATAGTGATTCTTTTTCATATACAGTTCGTATACCAACATACGAGTTTTTTGAGATACGAGCCATCAAGCGAACGATTTTTTGCTTTGTAATACGAGCAAAATTTGAGAAATGAGCAATCGGCTAAGCGGGTCGGCCAGTTGCACACGAACCGCACGTCACGTTTTCCTGCGTGAATCCCTCGGCCAAGGTCAGAGAATCGGTTATCAGTGTGCTCTCGCTGTCAAAGCATCTTTGATAAGTTGTGTTCTCATTTCGTGACTTTTGTAAAATTTGCTTTGAGATACGAGTTATTTGAAATATGAGCAAGGTTTCGGAATGAATTAAACTCGATGTCGAGGCACCACTGTATTTTTTGTTTTTATGAAATCAAATGCAGGAGAGCGCAACCGGTCAATAGTTCAGTTAATGGTTCAGCCAGTGTGACTGGACGATGCATGACGGAAAATTATAGATTCTTTTTAAATTAATAAATTTTATTCGGAATGATTTTGGATAATTTATAGATGGAAAGTATCTCAAGTGATGATACGTTGTCCATGGACAACCACAGAGTAAAATAAGTAAAAACTGGGTTCGCAAAAAATATTTGCCTTTCAAATTGTGTTTATATATTTTCTTCTTTTGGATGTATCTATATATTATTGTAATTATGTTAAACATATTGTATTGCTTGAATTAAAGCATTTAATTTAAATTTGGATGAAATTATTGACAACATAAATACCCTTAATTTAAATTCAATTTCATTGTTATCAAGATCAAACTGTAACTTTAACCTTATTGATAAATGTTAACAGTTAAAAAAAAATTGTAAGAGTTCATAAATTATTTATTGACTAATTATCTTATTATCTTTAACAAAAGTAAAAATAATTTTACAATAAATAAAAAAATATGATAAATAATTATTTATTTGCAAAAATAAATCCATATTCAATTTGAAAAAATATTTTATTCATATTTAGTTGAATTTAATTTTATTCATATTACATTTAAGGTAATATTTCGCTTTTTAAATTTGCTATTATGTCTTTTTTATTATATTATTATTATATTGGCACCCATGCTTCCTAGTATTTCAGTTTATGATTCAGAGAACAGTGTGACCAATAGTAAAAATAATATTTTAATACCTATAGTGTATATTCAAACACAATATTCCTCATTGACAAGTTGATTCGAAAACACAGGGACCTGGAATGGATTAATGCCATTCGATTATTTTCAATGGGGATTTTTTTTTGCTTTATGAACTCTGTCACGGAACAAATTAAAATCGTGATCCTTGCAATATGAATAAGCTTCCTTTT
This sequence comes from Glossosoma conforme, assembly GCA_022606575.1. Classification (NCBI taxonomy): domain Eukaryota; kingdom Metazoa; phylum Arthropoda; class Insecta; order Trichoptera; family Glossosomatidae; genus Glossosoma; species Glossosoma conforme. The sequence continues at coordinate 31,534 of JAGTXR010000287.1, read as the reverse complement.
ATGTTTTAAATTGGAATGTTTTCTTTTAAATTTTATTTGTCATATGATGCATACACCTACCTGAATTAGTCTAAGTAGATAAATTGTATTGAATATTTCCTTCAAAATGAAATTGTATAGTACGCCCCTGCACTCATAATATATTCATAATTATAAAAACATTGTCACCTCAATCATGAAATACATGAAGAAGAAAAAAGCGTAAACTATGGAAAATTCTTTCTTGGTTTACGGTCAATATTAAAGTTAATTATTAATCAAATTATTTGTTTTTTATGGAATTAATTATGATAAAATGGAGTATCGAATAAAAGGAAATTCTAAATAGGAATATTTTAATTGCATAACAACTAACAGGGGTGCGATCATTACTGTGTATATATTATTTATATCATTATCATATTAACTTACATCAGAATCATTTTTAAGTAATCTTAGTATTGAAATTGTCATTAAAGAATATGTAATGATTATTTTGATAGAATACTTCATATCTACTTTATTCTTTCACAAGAACATGGAGTTCGAACCACGAACTATGCACCCTCAGTTCTGCTCTGCACAGCGCAATCGACCGCAATCGACCACCGTGACTATTCTCCACCTCAATCGAGCAAAGAGAATTAATGTATTTATATTATTGTTACTTTCGTATTATGACAGATGTCGCTTTGCCATAAATTGAATGTTTGTATTTTTATATTATAAAGATTCAACCAATCTTCATTTATTCACAATCCGAGGTGCATAGAATCCCAGCGTCTACCATTTCTTTTTCACCACAGATTGATGAGACAAATTTGATGTAGATTTGCATGTGTGTATCAATTTATATATACATATTTATAAAATCAATTTAATTCTGAATACATGTTTGATGACATAATAATAATTTAAATAGTTTTTTTTTATTATGCCTTATTTTTTAAAAATTGTGAAATTTGCGACATAGTCTCTAGTTATGTACACTTCCATTAACATTACATATTCTTTAAATACCATTGCCTTTTTTAAAATATTAATTTATTGATTAGTAAAATTTTGATTTTTTTTAGATTAATATCTATTGTTTAAAACTGTATATTTTGTTGTTGTTTTTGGCACTGTTGAAAGAAATTTCATGTCAAGATGCAATGCATTTTTTGTTATATTTTCAAACCAATGTTCTTATGAATATCAGAGCATCGTGTTCTTTTATAATGTTCTTTTGTGAATATTATTAGACTTTGCCATGTGTCATAGTCTATGCGACTTGCAACATCCTTCTCAAACATCACGTCTCGAAGGTAATCAATCTACTGTGATCGTAAAAGCATTGCATCTTCTAAAAAAATTGAATACCAGAAATAAAATAGGGACCAATTGGTAAGATTTTTTTTTTGTTATGTGTACTAAAACAACTTTCAATTTTTTTAATTTTTGGCTTGTGTCCTTTTTTTATTAAAGGTATTCAATTTGCTGGAATATGTGTCTTAATTATTTTTATTTTTTTAATTAAACATCATTACATATTAATATAAAATAAGTGGTGGAGTATAAATTTGATGACATCACTATGAAAGGGGTGTGAATTGTCTAATAATTATGTACATTACGAACAAAATGATGCATATTTTAGACATTGTTTTATAATAAAAAATAAATAAAAATAAAATAGATTTATTGATGTTTGATTAAAACGAACAGAAAATGTAAAAAAAAAGAAATTGTGATATTGCAAAATAAACATGATATAAAAATTATTTGATATTTTTAATTAACTTGTGTTATTTCCATCATTTGATAACATCTCGATATAGCCCTTGCAGGCTGGTGCCTAAAACCTCGATATGCGATTTTTCGTCTCTTTTTGTTCGCCCGTCGGACATATATACCTGTATATCGCCATATTGGTTTTTTGAAAAGTCTGGTCGCGGGTGTGTCATTAGTATTGTACGTGGCTGTCTGTCATTGGTGCGCGATTAGTTTCTGTGGATCACCACTTGCGGCGCTGGGCTCTCGCCCACTACTAGCGCTAAGTGGCCAATAGTTGTACCCCGACCGCGACGAGTGTCGGGCCGTGGTCGGCCCGGTGCCTGAAAGCTTGTAACTCCGCCCGAACCGAAAGTTTTTCAAGTTTATCGAAAATATATGCACTTCTGAAAAAGTCAGTGTGTTGTTCATCTGCTCTTCATTCCGCCACCACATGATCCGATAACTATCCCGGCGACGTGAAGTCGTTTTCTTCTTTGAGTTAAGGGGATGTTACATTTTTATGTCTCACAACAATTTTTGCATCTCCTTATACAATATTTATTTACTATTCCTTCAATCAACCAGACAAGTATAATATATTATATAATCATCAAAAATATTACATTTTCAATTAAAATTAATAAATAAAAATATAAAGGTTTTCTGAAAATCTAAAAAAAATTACTTTTTACTATATAAATTATTATATTATGATATTCGACATTAAGGAATATAAATTCCGTGCGAAAAGTGATACTTTATTTTAAAACACTTACAAAACTGTGGTACAAATATATTTTTTTGTTAAAAATTACAATAATATCTTCAAATTTGGGTAACTGTAAAATTCCGTTTTTTTTTTTTATTTTTTTGGACACTGAATAGAAATAAGGTTTTACTTTTAAATGATAATTCGTAATTATGAAAAAAATATGGGTTCGATAATCGTTTTTGTCTCCCAAACCTTGTAATAAGAGTGAATATTTTATTTAGATCGAGGTCATTTGGTTATCTAGCATAATTACACACAGTATGTAATTTTTTTATTTTACTAAATGTACTCGTTATAGTGATTTTTTAAGCAAATCAAAAATATTTAGTTTGCCTCGTGTTTTGAAAATTGTCAGAAAATATTTTGCGATTCGGAATTTTATTCATTATTTTAACAAAAGAGAAATGACGCAAAATATAACAGCATTCTTAAAGTATTAGAAAGTTTTTTATGGGCGTAAAACCTTAAAGCCATGTCAATCCAGATGTTCTCAAACATATAGGAGGAGTTGGGAGCCTGAGGCCTTCACACCTTCAATTACGTCCTTATCAAATAAAACGTGACCAAAAAACGATGTTTGTTTCAAAACATTTATTATATATTATTTCGTTTCGTGGTTGTTTTATTTATCGGAAATATTTCACCAGCTTTAAGTAAATTAATGTAATCTTCAAAAATTGATAGTTTTTCGTTGAATGTAGAAATGTGTGAGTAAAACACGATCAAAGGTTATTTATAATATTGTAAAATTTGATGAAAATTTTCTATGATTTTTGATACTTTTTATGACAATTTCTTCTTTATGTCACTAATTTCAAATATAAATATATTTTTATGGGATATTATTACTAGTTTATGGGAAGACAGAGCCCTTTTTGCAACCCAGTATTAAGTATTTGATGGATCAGTCATTTTAAGCTTACTATGAAGATTGATGACCGATTTCAATCGTTTTAGAACCGCTTTTATGTTTCGTGCTTAACCAACAAGAATTGTATTACGAGAATTTCCCGCTAAAAACTTTCCGTTTCTTCTATTTATGATCTGACAACTTTAATAATTTAGTAAAATCATAATATAAAATACGTAATCATACAATTCTGTATGATTTAAAGTTTTTTTTGGGCGTAGCCATGTGTGGCGAATTATTTCGTACCAATATTTCGACCGCCATTGCAGGGGTCTTCTTCAGGGTTGACGACTTCGTGTTGTTTGACGTTATATTACGTAATTTTATTTGTCCCGCTTGGTAGTCTATTTTTAGATTAAATACGGAACATCTGGCAACCCTGATTCCCTTTTAAGTACACATAATATTTGACATATAAATGCTCCCGACTCAGTGTTGCGCTTTTAAAACTATTCGATCAAGTTATATTTGTCCACATGTAACCTGTTGAGTAAGGTTGACGTACTTGACCGATTACGTACGTTATCCGTGAATTTTTTATCGGTCGACGTTGTATCAAAGCGGGTGTAAAACAATACATTTTACATAACGTAACTACTGTGTACTTTATATCAAATTTACATACTGATGTTAGGGGCTAGCGTGGTAATACCTAGTCAATTATCATTTAAGTGATTGATCGAATTTCTTCTTACTAACCCTTTCAATACGGCTCGGTTTGAATACAAATTATACTGTCAATTATAAAACCAGTATTTGAAGCATAAATGTACTTATCTGGTCTTTTATATATATTACATTGGTTCTTGTATCCTTTAGCTATCAGATGATGTATAAAAAACTATTCTAAGAAAGTAGCAAAACGACATATCACGTCAACCGATGTCAACGGTCGTGGAATATTATGACGGTATATGCCGACAACCGATGCGAAGGATCTAATGCCCTATTTTAAAACATTTTCTATGAATACATTGAAGATTTTTGTAAGTTTGTAAAGGATTTATAAAACATCTATTTTTTTCCATTGTTTCCATGCGTAATATGGCCAAATTCTTTCTGTAACTAAAAACCATCCAAAATACCTCGGAGTCACTCTAGATCGCACCCTCACCTTCAGGCGTCATTGCAGCAACACCAAACAGAAAGTTGCAACAAGGAACAACCTCATCCGCAAACTGACCAACACTCACTGGGGAGCCCAACCACCCCTTCTTCGTACCTCAGCTTTAGCACTTTGTTTCTCAGCCGGAGAATATGCGGCACCAGTGTGGGGTCGATCAGCCCACTGTAATCAAGTGGATACTGCCCTGAATGATGCATGCAGAGTCGTCACAGGCTGCCTCAAACCAACACCCATTTCTAAACTATACCCCTTGGCTGGTATCGCACCACCGAACATAAGACGCAAAGTCATATGCGCCGAAGAAATGCGTAAGGCAATCAACCAACCGTCCCACTGCTTGTATAATCAGATACCCCCAACACCAAGATTGAAGTCTCGAAGCAGCTTTCTGAAATCCACACAACCTCTCACATCCGGCCCTGAATATGAGAGACTCCAACTCTGGCAACAAATCGCACCAGAGCATTTCATTACTCCAAAGGAAGGCCTCCCAACTGGCAAGAGCCTTGACTGGCCGACCTGGAAATCCCTAAAAAGATTGAGAACCGGAGTTGGTAGAACAAAGGACAACCTTGAGCGGTGGGGAATGCTTCGGCAGGGAGAGACACTATTGTGCGACTGTGGAGACCTTCAAACCACCTCACACCTACGATGCTGCTCCATGTGCCCAACAAGTTGCACATCTCAGGACCTAATGCTGGGCAACACACGAGCTATCGATGTTGCCAGATATTGGGAAAAAATAATTTGACGTCGCTGACACGAAGAAGAAGAAGAACTAAAAACAACTACATATATCGAAGTTCTATATTTATATATAGATTATCTCAGGATGATGAGAATGTGAGTTTTAATGAAAAGGCAGTTTCGTTTGTGTGTTTTATAGGAAGGAACCTTTTCCTTACAAGCTTGAACCTTATGTCACCATATGATAATCACGAAATACTATCATTGAAAGATTATCATTCTCTAGTGCCTAAACCAAATTATCTGACGATAAAACTTATTATTTAGAAATCGTAGTAAATTTATCAATGTTTATTTTTGTACTAGGTTTTCTTTTTCTTTTAACGTGTCAATTTTCAGTTTTACGAAAAACAATAAACGTTTTTTTTATATTTCTTCAAATTCGCTTAGTAAAATGGGTTTTGTCGTCTAATAAGCGTTTTAGGCGCAGGATAATGTTAAACTCTATAGTTTTCCTAATACTACATACAATTGTTTTGCCGGCGGGTATAGCTCAATGGTTTAGAGCGTTTGCTTTGCAAGCCACAGGTCGTGTGTTCGATCCCCCGCAGAGATAAAAAAAAGGATTTTTAATCAAATTATGAGCTCTAAAATACCCCCGGTTGGTGTGAATTTGATCCCTCACCCGTAAAATGACAGTCATAGCCTATTAATAAAAAATGGTGGTAGACGAAAGTCTTCTCGTGAAGACCACCCATTCATATTAAATTCCTGTAATAATAGTGATGATGCGTGAATATCGGTCTGTACTCTATGACGCTCAACACTCCTCATACAGCGCTTAGCCAATATGTATCTTGGTAAGCGTCATAGAATTTCTACAGAGGAGACTTCAGAATTACTATCACCATATGTGCGCATACTTTGCGCAGTGACGATATCGTAACCAATGAGGTTATCCGAGGTGCGATTATCGCTAGTTGAAAACTTTTATCACCATATGTCGGTATTCTCCTGTATGTGTTTACATTTAAAAAAATTCAGTTGTATTAATACTTTTTAGTACCTACGAAAAAGGGCGTATCGAAGTATTTCATTGCGACGCAATAGAGTCATTTAAATAAAAAAATGATGTATGTATTTTTTGGGAATCAGAAAATGAAAGGAGGTGAGCGACCAATTATTATTTTCATCTAAATTTGGCTCTAGGTTGAACGACCTCTCGGCCCAGTCACACTAATAATGTACCGCAGCACACTGCAGTGGATACCCTAACATAGTAGCCAACACTACTAGTATTGTGTACCCTTTTCACATTTACTATATTTTTACATATACTTAACTATAACTAAAGTAATTTATTTAATCATACCTATATTGGGTCTGTGGGATCATAATATTTATACGACATATCATGGAAATAGATAAATCGGGTAACAGTCAATATGGGATTATTTATCATTGATTTTATGGGTTTTGTCGGAACTATAAAAAATTAACGATATACGCGGGAAAACATATTACGCGAGAACGCTTCTATCAGGGTTCCACCGTATAGTCATATTATTCACTTCTATATTGGGTGGTTTGTGCTTTTTTTTATGACAACATATACAGCAGAATACCGAAAGATGGTGATAGTGATTCTGAAGTCTCATCTGTGGATTATATTACGCTTACTATTCTACATACGGCTAAGCGCTGCATGTGAAGTGTTGATCCCACAACGTCATAGACTACAGCCCGACATTCACGCATCATCCTTATTATTACAGGAATTCATTATGAATGGGTAGTCTTCACGGGACAACTTTCGTCTACCAGCAATTTTGATTAATAGGCTATGAGTGGCATTTTACGGGTGAGGGCTCAAATTCACACCAATGGGTATTTTTAGAGATCAAAAATAGTTTTTAGTTTAATCTCCGTGGGGGATCGAACCCACGACCTTCGGTTTGGAAAGCAAACGCTTTAACCACTAAGCTACACCCGCCGGCTTGTGAAATAATGAATTTTAAGGAAATTAAATTATATATTGTGCTTATTATTTGTAAACTTTATATACTTCTTTTACTATTTGAGTTCTCTAAGATACTGTCAGCAACAAAATTTGACTTCTTATACAACACCCAAAAAAGTTATTCCAGAACAAACTAGAAGAATAATTTTACATGTGTGAATCTTGTCATAATCATCGACTCTAAAATGTTCCATCTAAAATGGAACTTTTCAATACATAGTGTTAATTTAAATTTATTTTATTTAACTTTTAAAAGCTTTACAATTGGTTATTTTGTTTAGAAAACAGATATCAACTTGAAAATAAAACTATTTACAAAAAATATTAAAAAGTCCCCCCAAAGCTCGCTAAACAGAAGACTCCACGAAATTACTTCGATTAATAAATTCGCGGAGCTCATGTCAAAACTGGGCTTCTCTCACGTGGAATATATCAATATTCGAGGCGATATGGTTGAACAGTTTGATCACTCTCCCAAGAGGCATTGTCTCTGGCATGTTAGGTTGGTTATCTTAGGAAGAACAAACAATCTTGCCTCATTATCCTTAAATTAACAGCGTTGTCGGGTCACCACTCCACATACAGTGCTTACGCATCCTCAAAATGAAAAGCGTCATATAATCCACTAATATTATATATCTTTCCATCACCATATTGTGGTATTATCTGTATGTTTACTTATTATTATTATTCACAACATGGATTTACATAAAAAAAACTTCTACGCAATAATATTCACACATAAATATATATATATATATATATATATATATGAATATTATATTATATATATATATTATATATATATACGATTAAAACAAAGGTCAGGTAAAGGGTAGAAAGGCGTTTAGTGGATAACATACTTGAGTTGACATTCAAATCAGAACTTGACATTTATAGACTCGGGGGGGGGGGTGGTGTTGGTGTCCACACGATTATATCGATTTGAAGGGACACTGAAGGCCTCAATTCCCGCAAATCGATAAACGTTTGTTAATTTATTATTATTATTATTATATTAGTATTTGTATAGCGCTCTTTTATGCATTGGTGCAGCGTAGCTGAAAGCCCGATTGCCAAAGACCGTGCTAGGACTACCTCCCGTCAGCTGCAGGGTGCTTCTATTTGCTCTAGCCGATCTGAGTGTCTCTCCACGCGCGCTTATTTCTGAAGGCTTAATAAGTTCTGTCAGATAGCCCGGTGCAGTTCCGTTGAGTGCCTTGTAAGCTAAGAGGCATAATTTATACTGGATTCTAGCCGAAACTCTCAACCAGTGCAGTCGGTGTAGTATTGGAGTAATGTGACAGAATTTGGGTGCGTTGTAGACTAGTCGTGCCGCTGCGTTTTGTAACGACTGCAATCGATTTAATTGTTTGGCTGGCTGGCCTGCGTGCAGTGCGTTGCAGTAGTCCATTTTGGAGACTATAAACGCATTTACCAAACTCTTTGTAGCGTCTCTGGGTAAGCATCTTTTTACCGACCGTATCTGCCGCAGGTTAAAAAATCCAGATTTCACCGTTTTTGTAATATTACCGCTAAGATTGAGGAACTGGTCAATTTCTACTCCCAGCAGCTTGACGCTTGTAGAAGGGATGACATCATTACCACAAATGGCCAAGGGTTGTAAGTCCAATAGATGTTGTCTTCGAGCTGTGGCCATAAAGAGTATTTCCGTCTTTTCCGGATTAAGAGCGAGCCTATTTGCTGACATCCACTGTCCGATCTCCTCTATACAGCCGACCATCCTTTCTTTCATGTCGCCAATTTCCTCGGGTCCACAAGAAGAGTAGAGCTGGCAGTCATCTGCGTAGCAGTGTACTTTTATTTCCCATCTCTCAGCAATCTCCTCAATTTCTTTGGTGTATAGAATAAAGAATAATGGGCCGAGAACTGAGCCTTGTGGGACACCACATGATAGAGAAGATGGTCTTGACATTTTATTCTGTAGACAGATGGTTTGCTTACGGTTTTCTAGGTATGACTGAAACCAGTCTAGGGCCTTTCCAGATATACCGTAATGTATTCTTAGTTTCTTTAGAAGGATAGCATGGTCTACAGTGTCGAACGCTGCACTCATGTCTAGAAGAGTCATCATTGCGATATTTCCCTTTTGTATAGTTGTTATCAGGTCTGAAAGAAGTCGCACTAGGCCCGTTTCTGTGGAGTGGTATTTTCTGTATGCCGATTGCTTCTTAGCAAAGAGATTGTTGCATTCCAAGTATTTTGTGAGTCTTAGAGCCACAATTTTTTCTATTACTTTGGAAACGAACGGCAAATTGGAGATTGGTCGGAAATTTGACAGATCCTTTGAGTCTAGTTGCGGTTTTTTTCAGAACTGGTGTCACTAAGGCCTCCTTTAATAAAGAGGGACTTTTCCGCTGGTGAGTGATTTATTAATAATTCCAAGAAGCCACGGGACAAGTTCTTTCTCACATTTTTTGAAGAGCCAAGTTGGGATTGGGTCAAGTGCGCATTGTTTGTTTGGAGCACTGTTAATAAACTTGGTAAGTTCTGCAACAGTTGTCTCTTCAAGAGTGTTAAAACTGTAAGCAGTCCCCCGTGAGTCCTGGTAGCCGGCGGAACCAGTTCTGTCGCGGATTCTGCTAATTTTTTCACCAAAAAAGTCGGAAAATTCCTCAGGTTGAGCTTCCGTCATTAACCTATCTTGTTGGTTGCCACATATTTTGTTAATGTTTTCCCAGAGTCGTCGTGGATCAGCTCTGTTTTCTTCAATAAGACCACACCAGAAGGTTGATTTCTTGTTACAAACCAGTGTTCTATAATTGTTATTTTATGCATTGTCACCCTTGCAATAGATACCGTTTTATTCGGCCTTGGACACGTCGATAATTCTAAAAGATGCATATTTTTTGTGATATATATACTGTAAAGCTTGCTGTTAAAGTAATTGACTGACATGCGAATAGAACTTCGGACAACCGGTTTAAATCTAAATTATTTTTGTATTTTTTTTTAATTGTAAGTAAACAATAACTGTTTGCGTTTATCATACTTGATTTAAAATGGCAGGCAAAGTCAATTTTGTGGCTTCAATGTGAATGTTTTCAAGACAATTTTTGCTGCACTGAAATATTGTCATTAAAAAATGTTTTGTATCCATTTTTCAATGTCTTTATAGCTTGAATTATCAAAAAACCAATCCAATTTCACTATATCGCGCGAGAAAAATACCACTAACCCTTTCGCATCGGTTGTCGGCATATGCCGTCATAAGATTCCCCGACCGTTGGCATCGGTTACGTGATATATCGTTTTGCTACTTTCTTAGAATAGTTTTTTTATGCATCATCTGATAGCTACATGATACAAGAACCAATGTGTTATATGAAAATAGACCAGATAAGTACATTTATGCTTCAAAGACTAGTTTTATAATTGACAGTATAATTTGTATTCAAACCGAGCCGTAATGAAAGGGTTAACAACAGTAATCGAGTTTAGTAAAGAACTTTAAATATTTGCAATAATATTTGTAAACGTTTACGTATAATTTGGAAATTTAATTTTGAATCGGCGTTAAATTTTTGAGATTAAATCTTCTGTTTACCAGCCATAACTATTTCTTTAAATTGTCTTTGAAAAAAGTGCTTTTACCTACACTATGCTCAACTAGATGCATATCTAATTTTTTGACAAAATATATCTTTTGACTTGAATTCACATCATTAGTATAATTTTTCAAGTAGGGTATAAATATTTTTTTCCACGTTTCTCTGTCTTGACCACGATTTTAAAAACAACGAAGACTTTAGTACCTATCTAATGTTTTGTTTATTTCTTTATTTACCCTATTAGAGGCGTATTCCGCTATTCTTGGGTCACATCAATAACCTGATTGGCGATAACTGGTAAATAAAAGGCAGATAAAAAAGTAGACCTCAAATATAGTCAACCAACATAGAAAATTATTGAGTGTCATCTAGTGTAATCGACTTCTCTGACGTATCGACAGGAGATCATGCGACTTTCAAAATGAAAGGTATGTAAACATAATACCTCATAGACTCAGTAGATAACCTCATGTTTACGTTCTTACAGTTTCTAACCTTCAAATAACTCCCAATTCTACAGCCTTTACATACACGTATATGGATTTTACGGATTCTTGGTAAATTTTACCTTTCGGATATAATAATATTAATATTTTACTCTAATTGATACACTACGACAGGAAATGATATGAAAACAGGTGACCGATGTTAGTGCAATATGATTATTATTTTTTTAATGAACATAAATAGTTTTTATGTTTAGGTCTTTTAATGTTTAGTGTGCATACTCGTAGCATGAAAATAATATCATCGACTATTGACCGCAATAAAACTTTCGTTATCTGCAAACAGGTTTAGTTGCATATTATCAGGTGATTATTAATTTCTTGCGTGTTTTATGTTACTGTTTTTATATCGTAACATCGTTATACGCAGGTAGGCAACATGCTACTATTTCAATATATCATATGTTTACCAATCGGGTATTGCTTAACCTCTCCTCCCCGGTGATGTCTATCGACTACACATTGCTTGTAATAACTTAAATATCTCTGTAAATATAATACACACAGGGTTCAGATTTTAGGTATTCCTCCTTAATACATTTACTTATTGAAAAAAATAAATATTTATAATAATAGGCACTCATCGGAAGCAGGAAATATTTTTCTAAAATCCGGAATAAATTCACTACTACAATCAAGACGCGTCAACTGTCATGAATTCATTCGACCTGTCGGAAGCGTGTGCAAAAAGAAACTTAAAAAATACCCAGATGCGTCGGCATCTATACTCCTCACTCTCGCTGACGTACTAATATGAGTGAGCGAGACGGGAAACCTCAGTTGGTCGGCTAGTTCGAAATGATTTCGATGCGCGTCGGCTCATCGATATGTCGACAGGCTAAGTAGTGTTAGTAGCTCTCGGAAGTTCACGCGCCAAGGTGCGTCTGGCCGTTTGAGGTCGTCGTCTGATGTTTTTCATGTTTTTAGCTATTAAATGTCAATTATTACTGCTTATTGACATCAACTATTATAAAATTAAGCGATATCTTTGAATATTTTCATTTTTTCGAATTTCTACTCATTTTATTCACTTCAAATCAGAATGTGTAACGAGTACACACCATCGGAACGCGCGGAAGTTTTTAACATAGTAAGGCGAGGGTTAAAGCATTTTTTATTTCGGTTTGTTATTACGTTTCGAGTGTAAACTATATCTACTCAAATGTAATAAATACTCGTATTTCTTAAATAAATTATTAAAAAATATCTTAGATGTTCTTATTATATGCTAATTCACGTCAATGTCCAAAGGGTAAATACGTTTTTTATACATAATTACAGTTATTTTTTTACTTCAGAAGACTCTAAGATGATAAAAGTACCAAATATATTATGAATTTTGTAACACAATTTTGTAATTCATCTCTAAATAGATGGATTATAATCTAAATTTAATTATTTTTTACATTAAAAGCACGTTTCCCGGCTATAAAGTGGATTCAACAATGATCACCACTGATCTGGCTTGAAATTAAATGAGACGACAATTTTTACAGTTGAAAAATTACTCCCATGTAGTCATTTCCTTTTTATATATATTTTATAAATGTATACTTCTAAATATAAAAATATCGCATCGAAATTTTCATCAAGCGGGAACGAAAATCCCTGATACTTAACGTAATATTAAGATTCAAATTTGGAACAAAATTTGAATTTTGTTTTTCGAATATTTTTGTTTTTTTTTTCAGTTGCGCTTAATTGTTTTTCTTACGTTTGTCAGTGTGTGAGCCGATCTCTCTCGATAGGGTTGGGTTACTTTTTACTTAAACCTTAAGGGAAATATCACTAATTTATTTCATACTTTAATGTTTATTATTGTATTATCTTCCATAGATAAGTTATTTGAGTGCTGTTGCTATTTATTTCTAAAATTTTCGCCTAAATATATAATTAGATTAAATTAGACAATAAACAGGTCAAATATTTAATAAGGTGTGGGTATTAATAATGTTAATATGGATATTACATATCTAATAGGTAATACTGATTGACTACACTGATCATTTGTCTGTTGATGTGTCTATTTTTAAACATTTTGGCATATCCTGGTGTTGTTCTCATATCAAGAAGCTTATCCCAACCACGACTTGAGGGCTCTCTCTAGATATCTTATCGTCTTGGAGCATTGCCAACAATGTGTTCCGTAACAGTGTCATCCTCACGTTGCCACTTCCGACATAAGAACTGTAATATACGACGGAGACAGGAATAGGATAGCAGCAGTAGTAGAGTATCTATTTGAAAATCCCTCAATATTACACCATTCGTGGACTATAAACTATGGACCTTTAGCAGCTCAGGTTTTATTGTTATTTGAGATCGCGTAGTTAAACATAAATTTCCAGGATTAATGAAAAAAAGCTGATGGTTTTAAATCAAAACAACGACGAAAACCATCAGCTTTTTTTGCCGCTCCCTGTACTTAACTAACTGAAAATAACATGCTTGGAGCAAACGTGTGCTTTTAGGATTTTCTATACTACTTTACTATTTTATAATTATCATATAAAATAATTCTAATATACAAGTAACGAGCTTTGTTGACTAACACCAAATGTGGGTGTAAAAGATTGTACTTCAGATGTTAAAATTTGAACTTTTTGACTTCTTCGCCGAAGGTCGCCGCGTATACAGAAAAGGCATGATAGTTGACTCCGTAGCTATGAGGTCGACATATCCAACCGGTCTAGGCTTCTGTTGGATTACGCTAAAGAGCCTATCCGTTGTATGCTTAATATTTAAAAAAAATTACATATGCCTCTATCTTGAATGCCATTTTTTTAAAACCATTACTTCTTCTTTCTACAACAACAGTTAACACCATTAGTCTTGTGTATATATTTTTGCATATTTATTGGAATGCTTGGACTATATTCGATCCAATATTTCTAGCTACAGCGAAGTTGCTCCTATTTCATAAATTTACACGTTTCCGCGTGGCATCTTTCGCAATTTCAATATTATTTGTGTACTTCAATCTCCTCCATTAATATTAGTCTACTTAGTTGTCCAGGTTCCAAATTTCACAAGCAAACGTGATTACTGGATATACGTACGGATTTGGTATGAACCAAAAAACCTTGTTTTTCAGGCATCTCTTGAGCATAAGTTTGCTTAAAAAAGTGTGTTATTAATGATTTTGCTTACCATATCAGTTGGTATTTTGACGGTATGCCAATTTTCTTTTGTGTTATTTTGTAGGTACAATGTGGCAATATTCTCAACTGGAGGATGGCCAATTGAATAATATTTCTTTAGACAAATTTCCATGAATTATGCATGTAATAAATTCGACGTAGAAAATACATAACAGAAGTGTTTTTTTCAGTTTCCAAATTTATGCGCCACGTGTAGCTACTAGCCAATATTGAAATATATACTGATATCAGCATGATATAGCTCTTTTAGGCTAATGCCAAAAAGCCTCGAAAAACGATCTTTTGTCTCTTATTTTTGTTCGCTCACCTGACACGCACATCTAATAATATTAATTTTAATTTTATATAAAAATGCACGGCGTTTGCATACGCCATTTTATTGTTTTGACAGTTGCTCCATTTCATTTTGGTTTAACTGTCAACATTAGTCTGTGACTTAGCCGCGACAATCTTTGGGGCGCTACATGTTATACAGTGTCCGTTTGTTGGCCCGTGTCGACAATTCCCGTCCGACCGAGGCCCACGATACATCATGTTACGGTCGGGCGGAGAAACCGAAGTCTTATATTGAAAATAAACGCGGATGGTGCTTCTGAAAAAGTCCTTATGTTGTTCATCTGCTCCGCATTCCGCCACCACGCGACCCGATAGCTATCCCGGCGACGAGAAGTCGTCTTTTCCGTAAGTAAAGGGGATGTTAATACATACAATGAATGAACATAATTATTTTTGTAGGTTGGTAACAGAATTGTGCTATCCGTGGATGTTTTTAAATAATGTTAATACATGCAGGAGAATGTCGACAGATGTAGAAATATGACCATTATTAGAGAAGCATCGCATATCACAACGTTAACATTTGAAGCAAGTAAAGTGTTCATACTTATTCAGCTTTAAACAAGGCTTCAAAAAAAATATATAAATACATCCAGAGTTAATAAAACCATCTTTAGAAGAGCCTATTTCAAAGCTTGAAATGGTCGGTTTGAAATGACAAATGTCAATATATTTTTAGCTGTTAAATTTATAAATGCAGGTGAACTCAGTAGTTTTTATAATTTATTGATAAAAATCCCTTTAATCACTATTCAGAAGTTATTTCCTCCGGAAAGAGTTTCTGACCCCCGTTTTACATTTAAAAAAAAGTGCCTCCAAAAAATTTCAAATAACTCCCAAAAAACGATGAAAAAACTGTCAAATTCTCACAGTTTTCTCTCTCCGTTTAAGTATCTTTCCTCTAGACACCTTTCACACGTTGAATATCTTTAATTGCCGACTTATTTTTGGTGTTACTTATCGGAAAATTAATGGTTCCCAAAAATCGTCGACAGACTGTCAAATAATAAAGGCTCTCGTGGGTTTAGTTAATTACTTAATGGGTGTATTAATTAATAGGCAGGAGCTATTTTTGGACCACAGAGGCACCCCGGCTTCACTGTTATATTTAAAGGAAAAGAGTGATATTTACCTACAATCTTTACAAAGGTTTCCTTGCTTAGTGATGTGTGTGCAGGTGTATTCAAAAAGCAGCCATTTTTATTATTAATACAATTTATGTACCTATTTGTATTTTTAGATAAAATACCTGCGTAGGAATAGAACCCTATTATTTTATTAATGCTGAAAAGCTATTTTTGTATACGTGTGACTCACACGCATTTGCGACCGAAAAGAATATATATAAATACTCTTCCTTATTGTAAAATATACGATTCCATATTTTTATCCCTTACCCACTAATCAATCATTATGATACCTACAATTACATCGCTATAAGTAAAATGTCTTGAATATGTCTTCTTGTCCTAGAAAGCAAGTGAACACGATTTTTTAAAATTAATTAATTTATTAATATTGCACAATATTTTGAAATTATTTATAACATTAACCCTTTGGCATCGGTTGTCGGCATATGTCGTCATAACATTCCCCGACCGTTGACATCGGTTGACGTGATATATCATTTTGCTACTTTCTTAGAATAGTTTTTTATGTATCATCCGATAGCTAAAGGATACAAGAACCAATGTGATATGTATATGTAAATAGATCGGATAAGTACATTTATGCTTCAAATACTAGTTTTATAATTGACAGTATAATTTGTATTCAAACCGAGCATTATGAAAGGGTTAAAAGAATACTGTTCCGGAACCGAGATCGCGGTCCCGAAATTACAGCGTCAGCTAAATGGTGACGCCGGAATACCAAGGTTCCGGCTCTGAAGATAAGTCCAAAGACCGGAGTTGAATTGGTACTAATTTATTTGATAATATACCCCTTCTTATATCTTAGTATACAACATGAGTAAGCATTTATAAAATTAATATTAAAACATTGAATTTCATACACGGCAATAAAACGATAAAAAAAACATTTTACTTGTAGTTTGGTCGCAAAGCTGACTGAAGTCCCTAGTAATGAATATTTGCCTTAAAATGAATCTACCTGTATTAAATGAATTTGTTAATTACGTTATATTTGTTGGACAATACTTATATATATAGTCGTTTCTAGAACGAACATGCCAACATGGTGATTGAACATGGCTTTCACAGATGTCGTCCCATATTATGGAGAGATAACTGAGAATAGACGTCCCCAAAAAAACGGTACAAAGAAGATCTAATGATTTAAAAGAATAAGTTTTAATCGTCAATTAAGTATGCGGTTATTTCAAATCGAGTCAGGCTCGTCAAAATTTATTTATATATATATCAATCTTAATTTATTTATAAATTTTGATGCAATACAATATGATATGCATAAACCGAACGAGACGATTACAGCAGACCGTTGCCGACGACAATTGATCAAGCTGAGTTATGCATTTAAGGATAAAAGGCCGCAATACGCCGAAAGACATGACAAGGTTATTCTTCAACATAACAACGCACGACCCCATATTGCAAGTGCTGTAAAAAACTACCTCGAGAACCTCAAATGTGAAGTCCTACCCCAACCGCCGTATTCACCAGACATTGCCCCCTCCGATTACCATTTGTTCCGGTCGATTACACATGGTCTGGCTGAACAGCGATTTTCTTCTTATGACGATACCAAAAAATGGGTCGATGACTGGATTTCCTCAAAAGACCAAGACTTTCCAGCGTGGAATCGGCATGCTACCTAAAAGATGGGAGAAGGTCGTAGCTGCCGATGGAAAGTATTTTGAACGATCTGAGTCCGATAGTCTTCTTAAAATAAACTGTTGATTCAATAATGGATTAAAATCAAGTTTAAATCGCACATATTTGAAATGATTTCTAACCCCTGAAGAAATAAAAAAAAAAACAAGTTTGAATAAAAGATTATGAGCACTTTGTCTGTGCAAGTAAAAGACAATAACAAAGAAAGCAAAATACATTAGTCTTCCTTATAATTGTGAACACACAAGTACAGCCCACCTAAGTACTGATATCGATTCACTCTACCCTTGACTTTGAAGCAGATGGAACTTGCAAGGGTTTACTGCATCAGCTGACACGCGACACGATGCTAGTCACGCGACATTGCAGATATTCTTTAAATGCACTCAACTCTTCATATGGTGGATTTTAGAAGTTCTCAGGGCTCTAACCTTGCACCACTGCTGATTTCATTGTTCATTATTATCGATACCTTGATATTTTTCATCTTACACGTTATTAAATAATGCTGAGACATACATGCCATTTATTATTCAGCTTTCTATAGAAACATGCGGTGTTTTAGGAGTTGCTCAAGGTTCTATTCTTGAACCTATTCGTTCATAATAGTTGATATTACATTTATTACTGTAAACAATATTAAATAACTACACAATACACATGCTTTTATACTACTCTACGGTGTGATGATTTCTTACAAGAAAGTAAGTGAATTGATCAAACCTAACAACCTAATATCTTTGATAGATAACCAATTCATGGAAGATGTTTTTTGGGTTAGGTTAGGTTATTTCCGTCTCGGTTTAATGTGTTAGATAAGCTTTGTGTACTCAGTTAGATTTGCCTTTTGAGTAAAGTTTGCCGAACCCTTGGAAAGCGATCAATATCAATGTAATAACTTCACACGTGGGTTTGGTGGAACATTTTAATTGTAATGTACGGGGCACAAATCGACGTCCATTATATTATTTCGGTGTCTATCGATTCGGATTAAATGTCTGCATGAATTACAATCCGCGTTTTCAATCGGTGGGTCGCGAGGTTCTTAATTTTCATCGTGCCAAGGAAATAAAATTAATTATTTTCAGTATCTGGCAACATTGATGGATTGTCAATGTTTTTTTTATATATATATATTAACACTAATACCAGACATTATATGTGCGATGTTAGCATCGAAACTCTTATATAACAGGAACAAAAAGCCCAGTGAAAATACTCAACGTAATATTAAAATTCAAATTTGGAACAAAATTTGAATTTTGATTTCGAACATTTTTTTCAGTTGTTTTCCAACGTTTGCGAAGTTGTCGCCAACAACGGTTGGGTCTAAGTGTGATTCTCTTGGACCGTTCATTTAGTAATTTTAAGATAATTTTCGTATTCTCATTTTTTAAAAGTAAAAAGTGTAATCTCTAGCGCCGTGCCTTTTTTAAATATTACCTCTTGGTATCAACACATACAGAAGAATACCAACAGACAGTGATGAAGAAATCAGCTCTGGATTCTATGACGCTTATCTTATATCCGTCAGGTAACCCTAGTACTCGAATGGTACGTCCTTCAGATACAAACGAACTAATGATAATGCAGCATTTATACCTAACTTCCTTGTATTTCAGCTGCTAAACACAAGTAGAGCAGATTACGAGTTATTTTTAAATGTTTATCAATATTTATATATTAATTTTATGATTCTAATTGTTTTTTGGTCGCTAGGTGCGATGCCTCGTGTATAATTATGCAGATTATACTATACATATATTTAGCCGGCGGGTATATCTCAGTGGTTAAAGCGTTTGCTTGGCAAGCCGAAAGTCGTGGGTTCGATCCCCGACGGAGATTAAAAAATATATTTTTAATTGACTTCTGAGCTCTAAAATGCCCCCGGTTGGTGTGAATTTGATCCCTCACCCGTAAAATGCCAGTCATAGCCTGTTAATAAAAATTTATGGTAGACGAAAGTCGTCTCGTGAAGACCACCCATTCGTAGTGAATTCCTGTAATAATAAGGATAATGAGTAAATGACGTCTATGACATTGTGGCTTTTGGGTTTAGCCGTGTGCCCAAAAGCCGTAGCCCAAAAGCCACAATATCAAATCTGGCCGTGAAAACCTAAGAAGTTATTGACGTCTGTGACGTTGGCGGATCAACACTCCTCGTACAGCGCTTACCATATGAAACACGGTTAGCGTCATAGAATCCACAAATGAGAAATTACATAAAAAAATGTTTTTCTTTACCTTTTAATAAATAAATTTTATAAATAATATCTGCATGTTAAAATGTATTATAACATTTTGTATACATTATTTGTTTATGCCTATTCATTCTATAACGTGTTGTTCAAACACTTATCTAATATATAGACTAAATTTGTCGATTGTTTACTGAACGGATACGGTTTTTGTGACACGAGATAGCGATTCTATCAAACTTCATGTAATGTATTTTTCTATAAATTTTGTTATTGTCGCACCAATCAGTATTAAATAGTGATTATGGGTGACGTATCGTTGGGGTACCAAATTGTGGATAACTACAATATATTTTTACTACTCAAACTAATGAAACAAGGAAAGTGTACCTAGAAAGTAATATATAATTAGCATTATCGAATATTAAAAATTCGTGTTAATTTATTTATACTGGCCAAATTTGATTCAACGGAACTAAAAAAGAGTTGCCGACTGAACGTCTGTGTGAAATAAGAGGGTTATTTGAATATAAGATTCCCAGTGATTTTACACAGTGTAAAACAAGTTTAATTCCATGAATGCGTACATTTTTGGAAAGTTCAGACTTTTACCTATTTTTCTACATAATTGTCACTGAGATCAAAGCATTTTCAGGTGTTTCTTCATGTCAGGGAAGAGATGGTAGTCACTTGGGACTAAGTCCGGGCTGTAGGGTGGGTGTTTCCACCTCAAAAACATAAGCGTTGATACTAAAATTTCTGAAATAAGAAGCCACGACAATCAGGTAACTCTTTTTATTGAAGAAAATACAAAAATTATCTTTTAAACCACGAAATACATTAGTGAAATTGAAAGATGATCGATCCCTGTAGAGAGAAGATGACGTCACACACTGCCAAACGATAGAAAAACAATTGAACACAACTGAAAAAAAAGTTATTCGAAAAACAAAATTCAAAGTTTGTTCCAAATTTGAATTTTTATATTACGTGTATTATAAAATGCTAGTAATGTTCAGGGATTTTCGTTCCCGTGGGATAAGTGTTTCGATGTCAACGATTATATATTTTTTATTTTTTAAGATTCTTTGTTTACGCGACCCCAAGGTTTACCACAAGCGTGGGGTAGATTGATTATTTTATTATTTTAACGCCCTTTTTAGACAAATTGCCTTCCCGGCCTCGTTATATCGAAATTATTATCATTCCTAGTCTGAAGTTCGATTTTTTACATGTCTACAAAACATAATAAATCGTGTCTATGTGACAAGCGTTATTATCAGTTTTATCTACAAACTAGCTACTTATGTCTTGCTGCATATTTAGTATTTGTATCAACAATCGTATGTAATTTGATTTTTGTTGTTGTATATTTTATGTTTTCCCAATACATAGTACATACAACGATTCCAAATTAACCCTTACGCATCGGTTGTCGGCATATGCCGTCAAAGATTCCACGACCGTTGACATCGGTTGACGTGATATATATTGTTTTGCTACTTTCAGTACTCATTGTGACATCTACGGTAGGAAATTGGAAGTGCAATCATTCTCTTTATTAACCTACACGTATTCTTTACAGGAATCTGTAAAGTATGTAAATAAATATCGTTACTTTTCGTCACGGGAGTGATTTTTCTGTAAACCACATGTGTCAATGTCACCACATGTATGGAGTTACACAATGAACGTTTGTGAATTATAATAGCTTTTTATGCATCATCTGATAGCTAAAGGATAGAAGAACCACTGTGATATATGAAAATAGGTCAGATAAGTACATTTATGCTTCAAATACTAGTTTTAAGCAAAAAAATGGTTAGAAAAATTCACGCCGTATTGACAGTATAATTTGTATTCCACTGAGCAGTAAGGAAAGCGTCAATAGTGTACATTGCCTAATGGCTAATAACCTTGATATGACATATATATTTATAAGACAATCACTCAGATTTTAAAACATTTGTGAGTCTACAGGGTTCTAATCTGGGGCCGTTTTTATGTTATATTGTTATATTATTATATTTATTTATAAATTAATAAAAAAGTTACGGCATATTCAAGGCATATCAAATTAAATGTGACCATCATAATCATCGGCAGGACATTTACGTCATCCCACCTCAGAATCCCTAAACACCTCAGATTTCATTATACGTACTTGTTTATTTCTTCTTTTAATTCCTTGCGCAATATCTAGTACTCGCAACTTTACTCAATCAAAACAAGATGAGAATCTTGACATAGCCAATGCAGCGCATAATACTGGGAATACGATGTAATAGACATTGTGAGGAATGACGAGGTGTGGGAGCAGACAAGGCAGCCTTTCACACTGCAGTTAGTCAAGAGATACCTGAGACATGCATATCGGATGCCGCAGGAAAGCATAAACAGCTGAATTCTCTTTAAGCCTCCGAACTCGCGCAGCCTTAGAAGGCTGTCGGGAACTGGACTTTACCAGCCTCACACCCGCATCACATCGGCGGACAGTTAAGTCTCCTCGATGATGCGCTCATTCAGATTATGATCAGTTAGCAACTGAAAAGTTCAGTGGGACACCCCTCTGAACAATTGTGGCCACTGCACAGAAGTAATAAAAGAAAGAACCCCTAAAAGAGATTAGAATCGCATTCACGTGTTGTAAAGAGATGAAGATGGAAGATAGATTCTCACCGAAAATACGAGCAAAAATTGTAAATACGTGCATTTTTCTACACGCCAGATAGGGCCGAGGCGATTCCCTCGAACTGGATCGAAAAGGACTTTTCTTTCTAACAAGAGGAAATGACAGTCCCAGAGAATGTGCTCTGAGGTCGGGAAGGGGGCGCCACAGGGACAACTAGGGTTTGAAACTAAATTAAATGAGTAGAGGCCGTCGCGAACTATACATAGAATGTACTCGAAGAGCTCCGCGAGGTAGGGATGATATTGGATGAGGCGAGGACCATGATAAAAGACAAAGCTTTGTGATGACCATGTGTTCCAGCTAGGGGAGCAGACATGAAAATGATGAAAGTTCTAAATAACGCCAGTCTTCGTCAATAGATCATGGCTGGTGTTGTTTTTTCGTTGGTGCTTCTGGGAGTAGATATGTAAGACAGAAGAGGTTTTGTCGAGTTTTCCAGATGCTCTCAACCTTTTGTTGTCGCAGGTTCGACGAGAAGGAGAGCGTGTCAGGGGTGCAGCAGCTGAAATCGTCCGTGCAGAAGGGCATCCGCAGCAAGCTGCTAGAGGCTTACCCGCACCTGGACGGTCATGTAGACTCCATCCTTCCCAAGAAGGAGGCCTGTAAAATAGTCAAGTGGTAAGTGACAAATTTATTTATTTTATGTATACTTATTTATTTTAAAAGTACATTCATCATCTGCTTCTATCCATCTACTACTGTTAGCCTCCTGCGCGAGTCTCCATCTCCAGCCTCCTCCAGCTCTTCTTCTGATATAGTCAGTCTGAGTTTGAGATCGAGACAAGTTGAGATCAAAATGCAAGTTGTTGCTGCATCCAATCCATTGGATTGATACTACTACGAAGAAGTCACCTTGCAAGGTGTCGGCCATCACTCGGCCGTCGGCGCCACTCCAACACTTTTCTTCCTCATCGACTGTAGTCTAATCTTGTGAACATTACCTTTTTATAATAAATACCCTAGATAAATTATGACCAATAAATGCCGGGCTGTAGTCTAATAACGTTGGTGGATAAACACTCCATTTATTTATCAATGCAAAAGCTATAGCGTTAGAATGCGCAATGAATATGCAAGCAATCACCGTTTATCGGTATTTTTCTATAAAATTTTACCCCTGGACACAACCAGGGATGGAATATATGGAGGTCCCTTAACAGACTTCGAACCGGAGTATGCAAGACGAGGACACAAATGAAAGTCTGGCAGTTTTATAGCGGACCGACTGAATGTGACTGCGGCGTGGAGCAGACCCTGTCCCATCTTCTGGAGTGTGCGCTGTGTCCGAGTAGCTGCACTCAGGAAGACCTGATGATGGCCGGGAGTAACGCCATCGACGTCGCCCACTTCTGGGTAGACAGGATCTGACCCTGTTGTTTCCGACATGATTATACTATATATATATATTATATATGTTTAGATAAAAAATGAACTTTCAGTATCTCTGTTTAGTACTAAGTTACTAGATTAAGCAGTGGAGGTCAACCAATGTCATGTGACGTGAAAACATATTTATCTTTTTGATGCAATGACATACTGGAATATACCGGCGGAAGGTGATGACAAAATCTCATCTCTAAAATAAAATATTTTGCTTGCCATTTTAAAGATACTAATAAGTATTTTTATTTGTTCATAAATAACAACTGGACTTTACCCGCCTCACAGCCGCATCACACTGGAGGACAGTTAAGTCTTCTTGATAATGCGCTCATTCAGATTATGATCAGTTAGCAACTGTCCAGTGGGAGTCCCCTCTGAACAATTGCGGGCAATGCACCGAAGTGCTTAAAAGAAAGAGCCCGTGAAAGAGATTGGAATCGCATTCACGGGTCGCAAAGAGATGGAAGATAGATTCTTTCACCGAAAATACCAGCGAAAATGGTAAATGCGTGGTATTTTTCTTTAGTGGCTACAAAGTCTGCATGCCCGATAGGGCTGAGGCGATTCCCTCAAACTGCATCACAATAACAAGTATCGGCATGTCTTTTGTCTTGTCCCAAATCAGCGCAGAATCCCAAAGTTACACAGAGTGAAAAGAAGGTCATTATTTGTATGTCAGTGCTAATTATTAAAAAAAATTATCTTACTGTAGTAAGTGTGAATTTATGTTATACTCTGTAATATTTTTCAATTGATCACCATCTGTCGGTATTCTCCTGTATGTGTTTACATAAAAAAAGCTTTAAATATAATTATTTAAATTTAATTTCCGGTTTTTTCAACAATATAATTTAGTACGTACATTTTTATATAAAATATATTTTCTATCAAGTGTCAAAAATAATTGCATGTTTTCACAAATCAAAAGATTCTTTAATATTTCTTTTAGTGATAAGCACAAGGAAATTTGCAATCACAGCATAACTATGGATAAACCTTTTCAATCATAATAAGCATTTCTTTATCATATTTTCTTATCGAATATGTACCTTAGTTTATCGCAGAATGTCATTGAATGCATTTACCTAATCAACGATTGATTAAGGTAATCCTCAACTTCTAATGAAGCATAATTATAAACTTGAAATTTAATTAGTTCTTATTTCTTTGACCATTGAGATATACCTGCCGGTATAGCTCATCCATCCTCTTCGATCCTCTGCCTTTTGCATCCAGGCCACTCCTGCTATTCTTCTTATGTCGTCAGTCCATATTGCAGAGGGTCGGCCAACGCTTCGTTTGCCAGTTCTTGGGTGCCACTCCAACACTTTTCATCCCCATCGACCGTCATCTTTTCGACACATTTGTCCTGCCCATTGCCTCTTGGGTGTGCCTATTCGTTGTGTAGCCTCCACTACTTGAGTTCTTCTTCGGATATCTTCGTTTCAGATTCTATCATTTAGAGAAACTCCGAGCATGGATCTCTCCATGGCACCCTAGGTGACCTTTATTTTATGTGTAAGACTTGCTGTTTTCCATGTCTCTACGCCATATTACAAGTGTTTTTTAAACAATTTAGGAATCCCTCAGTAGACGAAAAAAGAAATGATAAAAAAACAATCACACAATTATCTAGTTCCCAATCTCATTATCCCAAGGTAGCATAATTAATTTCGCCAAAACCATATTTTTGGAAGATAGCATTATTTTACACATGATTATCATTTTTGATTATTATGAAACGGATTACGTTTCATAGGAATTTTGTTTTGATGGAATTGGATTGATAAAGAATATTGATAAATATTCTACTACACCTGGTCCTCTTATTGCACGGTTTTGAAACCACATAGTTTTAGGAATTGGATAATTTTTAAACACTTTTTATAACTTTGTCACGATTTACAAAATATATATTTATAAAATAACAGAATATTGTCAAGTCAACAATTATTATTATTTTAAAAAACATACTTATGATCATTATTTTAATTTTAATAAACTAACCAAACAGATTTATCCGAAACAAACATGAATAGAAAAAGTACCTTCATATTCGTAAGTGTAACAAAACCGTGGCTCAAGAATAATTGAGTTAAATATGGAAGTCTCTCAAGCAATTTATAAATATTCAAACTACCTACATCAAACATACTTTAATATTTTCTTTTATTTTCAGCCATGACCACATAGAGATAATGGTGAACAGCACCGGGGAGCTCCTCTTCTTCAGACAGAGAGAGGGACCCTGGATGCCGACCCTGAGACTGCTACACAAATGTGAGGAACACTTAATTAACCTTTCAGTTGCCCGTGCTCTCTATGTCTGTAAAATTCTTCCTCTTGCTTATATTTTCTCTTATTTGCTCTCTGTGATCTTTGACATGTGTCATCTTCTTTTATGTATTTTTTTTCTCTTTTGTATGTTTTGTATGTTTATGTATAATTGCTGTTTCTTATTCTTTGTACCCTGGGACTGCGGTTCTGTTAAATAAATAAATAATATTTTCATCACTACATATAAATATGATGTAGCCGAAACATGTCCTCTTGTAATATATATTTTTTAATAATTTATAAATAATATTTTATTTTTATTTTGGCAAAATGCTCATTTTTTTCATTGCAAAATAAATAATTTGAGTTTGTGTTTGGTGATCTCTTGTATCTTATAATATAATGGTGTATGTTTGTGTCTTTCAGATCCCTTCTTCCTGCCCATGCAGCAGGTAGACAAGGGAGCTATTCGCTTCGTGCTGAGCGGAGCCAACATCATGTGTCCCGGCCTGACCTCCCCGGGCGCCAGGATGACCCCGGTGGACAAGGGCACGGTGGTGGCTGTCATGGCTGAAGGCAAGCAGCACGCGCTGGCCATCGGCTACACCACACTTTCAACAAACGATATGTAGGTTACAACTATTGATACCGAGGGGTAAATTGACTAAAGGCATTACACGAGATTACTTTTTTATTTAAAATTTAAAACAAAAATACAAAACTGGACTTAACCCTTTACATGCGAGGTGCGTATATATCCGCACCAACTTACAGTGCTCTTAAGTGGGAGGTGCGGATTTTTCCCACGCCCTGAAAAAAACACGTCGCTTCAGTGCGAGATGCGGATTTATTTGAATACTACATTGAATATAATTTTGTTTCATATTACGACATTCCTTCGTCAATTTTTTTTACGATATAAATTGAGTTGTGGGTCATTCTACACATGTTTCAAATTTGCCCTTTTTTAAAAATAATATTGGATTTATTTAATTTAGTTCTGAAGGTGAATATAAATGCAGCACTGACCAATCAAAAGCGAAGGCATCTTTCAGAAGCAGACTCAAAACCCACCTTTTTACTCAGAGAGGCAAAGAAGCGCTTTTGGAATGATCATTCGGTCATAAAAGAGCGCTATACAAATACTAATATAATAAAACACAAAAAAAAACGTCCTTAAATATTCAACTTTATTTTTCATTGACTAATTGACTTATTTCGTGACATTTTATGAAATCTTATTTCGCACGTAAAGGGTTAAACTATGTTATGCATTAATGCAAATGCAGGGAGACTAAGCCACGGTAAGGAATAGCAGTCCTAAAAGCGGGATCGACTCAACCTTAACCCGCTCCATGTGCGGTAGACCTCAGACTGGGAGCCACATTGGGAGTGGTACTTTGGACCGTCTTGTCATGTGCTGCGACATCGAGAATCACACGGTTCTCTCGTTGGCCACCGGTTAGCAGGGGCGATATTGGTAAGCTATTGAACGAACCAAATGATGAAGTATGCCGATCGATCAACAAGATGGTATTACTATCTGTATTGTTACACTTTCATCGTCTGGGCCTAGAATCTCAGTTATGTATTTCGAGTCAATCAAGTCGAAGGTAAGACAGGCATCTAGAAATTTGGTCATACTATTTAAAGCACTTTTTTTTTACGTTTTGATATAAGCCCCAAATTATTGAATTCAAACAGGAGCAGTGTGTCTGATGAACAATGCTACCATAAGTTCTAATCTCTCCTTTAAAGCAAGAAATCTCGATGGGCTTCATCAGGCATTGGAGGTCCGTCCGTGGGCCCCTATGAGGAATAATATTATTTTAAACGATGTTTCCACTCGGCCTTAAAATGAATCTCAAATTGAATGCTTAAAATATAAAAATATTCCTGTTTGTAATATCTTGATTGTTTTTTTTTGCAGTGCAAAGGTAAATAAGGGCGTAGGAGTGGAGAACTGCCATTACCTCAATGATGGTCTGTGGCAGATGAAACCCGTCAAGTAATTTTTATGTGAAATCAATTATTATTACGGTATACTTTTATGTCATTTATCATGAAATACACAAAAAACAATAAAAAAATATTTTTTATGAAACTGTCTGTTTTTTAAGTTGTCTAGTTTCTCTAAACCTGATCTCTGTAGATTATGATCGTAGACCTGCTGCTTATGCGAGCAGTATTCTCTTCAACTGTAGTTTAGGCTTACTTATTACAATATAATATCTAAGCTATCCATTGCAAAATATGTAAGACCGATATCACCACCTTCAAGAATGTCTGGCATGCATGTAAGTGGATGTGATAAAAATAATATATACATGTGTCGGAAACAACAGGGTTAGATTCTGTCTGTCCAGAAGTGGGCGACGTCGATGGCGTTACTTCCGGCCATCATCAGGTCTTCCTGGGTGCAGCTACTCAGACACAGCGCACACTCCAGAAAGTGTGACAGGGTCTGCTCCACGCCGCAGTCACATTCAGTCGGTCCGCTGTAAAACTGCCAGGCTTTTGTTTGTGTCCTCATCTTGCATACTCCGGTCCGAAGTCTGTAAAGAGACCTCCATATATTCCACCCCTGGTCGTGTCCAGGGGCTATGGCTTCTCTTTCGGGACTATCCACGTATTCCCCTCAGTTGCTTCTTCACATGTTCAGCCGCAGGGTGGCCTCAGATCCATATTAAAATAAGGTATGAAATATTGATTTATTTAATTTTGAAATGGATCTCAAAAAAAATATTGCTAAAAATATAAATAATATAAGAAAAAGACAAATATATTTCTGTATAATTATTTTATCTTTCAATTTTCAATAAAAACTGCACTGAATAATATGTTACGATAACATCTTCCATACACATAAAGACAATGAAATATTTGCAAAATAAAATAATAATTACAATATAATCATTATTCCCTTAAAACTTATTAGTTATTTATTTTCAACTGTTCAATAAAATTGCAGCTATATTTAATTATTTATTTTAATTCATTTCAAATTGCACATTCCAATAATATTTATTGTCTTTATTTTTTGTAGGTTTTTTTCACCATTATATAAAAAATGCTGTGGATCCAATTTTATACAAATACTGGAAATAAAAACAACATCATTTCCGTTTATTATTTGGATTTTTTTTTAGATAAAATCCTATGGATTTTATTTGTTAGTAATACATTTTTTAAATTCCGGTATTGCTGATGGCGTGCAAACATATTTACATCCGTGAATATGTTTTTGCGGTTCACTAAATAAATGTAAATTGACCTAATTTATTTATAAATTCATTAGTTATTTGTAATTACTAAGAATAAAATCATAAAAACAGATTAACAGGCTTAGTGGCTTAATTTATACAATATAAAATACTTTTTTAGGCGATTTATTATGACAGATAAATGATTTTTCAGCAACTTTTGTCGCTGATGGTAATTACATAGTATATATTAATTATTACATAGTAATAATAATTAAGTAATAACCTAATACATACTAATTATTATTATTATTAAAAAAAGATTGATTTATAAACCGAAAAAGTCATACGTACCTTTAAACAAAATTGACATTTGCTGAAGGCATTTTTAGTAGTATACATACTATTGTATTCATTTCACCTACAATTTAATTGTACTTATACTTAAGTAATTATGGCATTATCTTATGAGAGCTTATATTTTCTCCCAAAAGGATTTCGTAGGTTTACTTAGAATATCCATTAATTATTATATTTCAACATTCATACAAACCTTGCTTCTGATAAATATCAAATTATTTGGGCAAATTTAACTAATAATGATAAGCAAAATCTACCTTTTTGTACCATGTATTTTTTAATCATACAAAAATTCAGAGCAAATTAAAATTATATTTTAGTTTTATTTTTACTTATTGAAGGTACGAGTATATTTAAAAAAATAATATTGCTGTAATACAGGCTTTCCTCGACTTATGACCGAGATACATCCCAGGACTTTGTCTAATTTTAGTACAAATTATTTTAATTAAGTCTAATTTTATATAAAATATGTAAAATAAAACCATGTTTCAATTATGCATTATTTTTAAAGTGATTTTTTCATATTCCATACATACTCGAGATGATATGACGTCTTGCCATCCCTTTCCTATATTTTTGATTGCTTGTTAAATATTACTATTCCAAAAAATATATTTTTTAGAATTTGAGTTTAATTTAAACTGAGCCATTGTATGTCGAGGACTACTTGTAGTCTATTGGCAAATTAATTTACCTTATTTTCTCTTCTTAAGTCTTATTTTATTTTAAAATAAGCAATTGAAATAAAACTAATTTAACTATTCAAATATACATTTTAAATAAAAATATACATCTTAAAATAAGTATATCTTGTTTTTAATTTTTTTAATAAAACAACAAATCTAGGTGATGACTCAACAAACCACTACAATCCATATTTCTTAGATGAAAGTAAGTAACTTCAGAAACTTGTTGTTTATTTATAGTAAATGAATCAGTACATGACTGATATTTATTAATTATGTTCCCAAATGCTAGATCACAATATCATACAATACAAATCTAGCTTGTATAAATGTTTTATGAAGGTAAGTAAAATTTGATAATAGATCAACTATTGATACTCAATATTCAGGTGTATACAATGATGTGTGTACAAGCTGTTATTGATTGACTAGAATGTTATAACTGAGGACTAGTTTTAAAGCTATAATGTTTATTTCTCCTGGTGTTTTGTCGAAAATCACAGGGTCTTAGCATTAATTGTCACAACAAACCGTTGGTGGGAAAAGTTTAATAGTTTTGGTAATTTTGTACACATGGCCATGTATTTCTGATAACGCTTTTGACAATACAATACACCTCATTATTCACTTTAAACAGTAGAATAAAGTGTAATATAATGCTTATCATGAGTACGAAGGGTAACTGTCAATACGATTTTGACAGGACTAGTCTATGGATTAGACGTTTATACAAAATAGGTGTCATTTATACAGTTATTTACTTATTTATTTGATATATTAATTCATACATATGTGTATTTACATAAGTATATAAAAAAAGTAAAAGTATTACTTGATTAAAATCATGATAATTTTTATTTGAACTGTGATATTTTATTTTATATGCTTTTGATAAGAGGCGTAATACGTTCAACATTGTATTCCTAATATTAAATATGAAAATATGTATTTTATTGCATGATTGACAACTAAAGAAAAGTTAATTAAAATTGATGTGTTATTGATGTCAATTTATGTATATATATTTAACAATCCTTCGAAAATATTGTTTTTGAATACGAATTAGAAAGTATTCTTATGATACATAATTTGTAC